>CM066979.1:5419078-5979686 GCA_033971965.1 Cucurbita ficifolia
AGGACAATTTGGAGTGCACTAAGAGATGACCGAGAGAACAGTAGGAAAGTTTGGGCGGCATTTACATAACAGGCATTGTAAAGATGCCTTCGGGTAGTTCGTTCGAGGGAAGGTCCTAGAGATGTCCTCAAGACTAACCTTATGCAAATCATATCGTTGGGATCTTTACCAAAATTTAATTATGTTCTCAAGGATATACAACTCACAAATCCAATAGTTAGAATTCAAAATGAAGAGATAATTTCTACTAAAAGTTATAGAAGACTCAATCTTGTAACGATCCCTAAAAATTCTATGAACCTAAGGTCGCCACCTATATTCATATCATGAACATTTAATGAGGAAAACAAACATCATGAAAACTTTATAATAAGAACCATGATTCTTATTCTTACAGGTCGTTTCCCTAAGACCCCAAATATGAAAAAAAAAATTTAATGCATATGAAATAACAAGAAATAGCATAAAGTAAAAATGCCCTATACTAATACTATATGCTAATAATGGAAAATGCAAGCTAATCTTATGGTATAATTAATTCAAACTACGAAACTACCTAGAAGATAAGCAATGTGCCACGTTCTCCTAGTTTGCGATTGCCAACGTCAGCCATGACAGGGTTGCATTATCTTTAATGAAAAATAAGAGTATCACTGGGATTGAGTGAATATTTACGAAATATTCATCAAGAAACCCCCCTATCGGTGTTTTATATGCAACCCATTAAAATTTCATGAGTGGGACCTAATCATAACAGTCTATTTTCCAATGGGGCTATCCTAAAAGGACAATTTGGATGTTTACTTAATTTTCCTACACATGGTCCACACGTGCGTGTATGGACCACCAGTCGGTTATTCGCCACACCTCCTAGGCCCCTTTCTAGTCGGACGAGCATTCTCTTGTAGCAGTTGATGTCGGACAGCCGTTTTAGGGAATAGCGATCGTCATGGCACATTATGATAAACATAATCATCGGTTTCTTGCCTCGTAGCGTATGCGTCCATACTATCATTTAGGAGAATGGGGTATCCCCCGATTCATGATGGCACACAATAAGGCATGAGGTCTAACATTTTTCAATTTTTTATATTATCATATATTCAATTCCGCTAGCGTCTTCCTTCATATCATATCATATCATTTTTTCATATCATTTTATCATATCTTTCCATGCGTGGTGTCGGGTTGTATTTCAAATGCTAGTTCGTCGTTTTTGCATGCAATCATATCAATATTCATGTTACACATTATACTATATCATAACTTATTCATACCTTTTGCACGTAATCAATTCACATCATGCACGCATCATACCATATCATATATCATAATAGTCACATAACATAACTCTTGTCTGGTTCCAACATATCATATCCCTAACATATCATGGCGACATATCAATCCATCAAATACCTCATAATAATCTCAACATATCATAAATATACATTATTATTCATAACAGTTTACATATACGGGCATTATGACACGTGCGAAAAGCAACGAGCACGTGTCATCATACAAATAGATAATTATAACCAAACGATGGTAGGGTCACTTACTAATTGGTTAGGCCTTTAGTAAGTGTGTTTTCCCTAATTCAAAGTACATTCGCTCCCATTCCTCAAAATTGCTCCACAATTATAGTGAGGTTGTACACTTTTTATTAGTATATCATACATCCTTCCATTTCGTTAGTAATCTAAAACGGTAGAAATTTGACTAATTTTCTCTTTACAGATCCGAAGGAGTGAGTTTTGAGTTTAGGAGATGATTTTTTTTATTTGTTAAAGGTGAGCACGTGGCACAATTCGAGGCCGAAGCGCGTGCAGGTTGCTTTGGGTCTTGGGTTGGACGTGGGTGCTAGTTGCGGTGGCGGGTATGAATCATACCAAGTTCGCTTGGGTTTTTTTTTTTTTTTTTTTTTTGGGTTCCCCCCCCCCCCACTTTGGGCCGTGTAGGTTGGGCCGGCTACAAGTTGGGCTGAAGTGTATAGGTTGGGTTTTGAGTAGTGGCTGCTGCAAGCTGAGATGATGGAATTTGTGCTGCCGAGTTACGTAACGGGCCGAGGTGGTGGGTTATCGGATTGGACTACTGGTTGGTCACTGCTCGGGTATCCTAATCTGTATCTAACCCGGATCCACAGGTTGTGTCTTCCTACTCAGTTTCTTCATGATTTGTCAACTTCCTCTCTCTTTTTCGTTCTCTCTCTCATTTCGTCTATCTGTTTTTCCTTGGCCAGGTAGGCTCTGGGAGCGTGTGGCTGAAGGATGGTGATGTTTGAGGAATGTGGACGCGGAAAGATGTGGCTGTGATGTGAGAACGAGAAATAGCAACAAAAGTGGGATTGGAGAGTGCAATCTTCATTAATGATCACAACGTTACCCAATAGCTAAATGACAATGTAGTTTACCAAGGTAACTCCTAAAACACGAGGAAGGAAAAAGGGGTTTTTGGGGGTGTGTACTACTAAAAACTAAAAGATAAAATATACTAATCAAACCAACTCCTAAAAATAAAGGAAAAAAATTATTAATCATTAGCGGGTATCTAAGATATATTTTCATAAACTAATTACCATTCTACCACCAATATATATTCCCCATCTTTATATTTTAATAGGTACTCAAGGTGAAAGATGTATTAGAGCGGGCTATAACAAACTTTTGACCCTTACTCTAATCACCAACAACTTGTCAATGATGATTTGCTTGTAATGATTATATAATTGACAAAACTTGTTCCACCGTGCATAAAAGTGCAACTCTAAATATATCTTTTGAGTGACTTAGAGTTAACGAATGAAAAATTGATCAATCAATTCAAAGAGTTTAATTAATTAATTTTGTGTGGATCTTATAATCTATATATTCATAAGTCTCCCTGCTAACTCATATAACCCTAAAAGGTTCAATTTAATAAAAGAAAAATTGAGATATTCAATTTTTTTAAAATTTAATATATTAAAGTAATTAATATAAAGAGAATATAATAAATTTAATTAAATATAAGGAAGATATAATGAAATTTATTAAATATAAGAAAGACAATATATCTAATTTTAAAGGGTTCATATTAAAATACAAATAAATAAAGAAACTATTTTAATATAAAGGGTTTAAATTTAATATATTAGATATAGTAAATAAAAACTAGAAACAAAAAAAAAATTTAATATAACGTGTTGTTCACATTAGTATATTAAATTATAATTATAATTAAATATAAAAATGAAAAATATATTTATTTTATGCAGGATTTCCATCTTGGCTGAGAATCCTTCCGGTTATTTTCCCAACTAAACTACGCATCATCATTTTTAGTATAGACCATGCAACATGTCCGGTTTTCTTTTGATCATCTAGACAGTTCATTTTTTTGATAGAAGATTGTTTATTGATGATAGCCCAATTGTAACCTCTGTTGGGTCTATTGACGGCACCCATTAAAGGTACGAAGATCTACCACTTGAAATCCCGCAATATACCTCGCTTCTCGCATGGATTGCGTAATTGTTTTTGGTCTGCTGGGTGGTCACCACCGTTTACATCACAGCCTAGAATGATTCCACATCAGGTCGTCCATGGGGTCCATTCCAGTAGCCTGTGCAGCTAAGGGTGTGCGCGTGCTGCATACATCGGTTCGAGTTATTGAAACTTCACGAGGTGGACTCCCTCTACCTCTACCTCATCCTCTAACAGGGGGTCGTCTTCTTCCCCTACGCCATCTTCCACGTCCTCTAGGTGACATGATGTATAATCAACACGTAATTACTCATGATAGACACATGACTCAATCAACAATAGAACACTCGACATTAGCATTCAATATCTTTTTTTTTTATCTTATGTATGACATACGCAATGGAGCAGCAGTGAGTGATGGGACCATGGAACGCACTAAACCTATCTCATAGGCTAGTCTACAGAATTTGTAACCCAGGGGACTGATACCAACTGTAATGACCCTATTTTTTTTACTGAAATAGAGTAATACATAACACGATGTCATGCACTTAAAACAATCGCAATAAAATCTTAAAACAAAATAACAAAAAAATAAACAGCCTCAAAAATTTATATAAAACAAAAAGGATTAAAATGAATGTCCTAATCTAACTTAAGGATTACAAAATAAATAAAAATGCAACTTATTCTAACACAAGTTCCATGGTCTTCAACGTGATGTTATCGTCATCTGTACACGGTTTTCCTTACCTTTACCTCAAATGTAAGAGTAGCACATAGCTTGAGTATTTTTAAGAAATACTCAGTAAGTGACCTCACTATTGAAGTAATGAAATGCAGTCATATGCAATATTGTGGGACATAATCATTTAAATCATCATTTCATTCTCTTAGCGGCTTTCTATTACCAGCTAAATTAGATGTGTAATAATTCTTTACACATGACACATGCCCCACACATACAAACGGGGCTCACCGGGTGGGATCGCACACCTACTAGGCCTACTGGTCAGGCTACACTTGTTGATGAGCTGTTGCTGGACACCTAGAGGAAATAGCGGTCGTCGTAGCATTATGGAAAATATGATGGTCATAATCAGTCTCATGGTGTACGCATCCATATTCATCATAATGGGGAAGTATCTTAATTCCCACTAAATAGAGCGCAAAAGACACGAGTTCATTCAAATGGTGTAGCGAGTCTAAGGGCGGAGTCAAGCTTGAAAGGAATGGGCGTAGGCTTAATAATGAACACCGCTTCTTGATATGAAATTAATGACTTAAACAACAGATTAAACACACAGTTATGCATCAGGTTCTACATACTTTCCCATCAATGATATGATAAGTAGGAATTCAAACGTAAAGCATAAAATTTTTTTAAAAATAACTACATAGCGCAGTGCATTAGCGCGTCTGACTTCGGATTAGAAGGTCGTGGGTTAGACTCCCACTGTGGTCAACATAAAATAAAAAACCTTAAGACTTTTCACTCCTAGAACATAGGATAGCTCAATGAAGGAACTTTGTATCACAATAACACAATGATATAATTTTCTTGAAAATGACAACTCTTTTCAAATACTCTCATCATCCTATCAATACTCTCATCATCCTATAAAAAAAAAAAAACAGGGATTTGAATTTCTAATTCTTTATTTTTTTTACTCGTGCTCCGTGCTTTATAACATTTATATCATAATATAGAACAAAACTTGTAAATCATCTGGTGTCGTGGTGCAGTCGGTTATCACGTCAGTCTAACATTGTAACGAATAAGAATTTATGAAAAAAATACTCAGTCGCCGGAAATTTTCGCGATCCGCTTAGAGTCATGTTCCCCCAACCTCTCTCACAACGCTCCCTCGACCTTCAAGCATTGCCAAGCCACTCAGACCACCTGAAAAGAAGAAGAGAGAGAGAGAATTATCGAGAAACACTGACGAGTTCTGAAAAATGAAGCCCACGGCTTTAAACTGTTAGATCCGACATCAAAACGTTCGGAACACGTCGTGGAAGAGAAGGTCAACCATCTAGGTCAAGTTCCACACTGTGTTTTTTGTTGTCGTCGTGAAAAAGGAGATCAGAATTGAGTTTGAAAAACCTTGAAGATCCGTCATCACAGGCGCCTACAAGCCACGAAAACTCATGAAAGAGAAGAGGAGAGGTTCACATAGAGATAGGGAGAGAGAAAAATAAAGATCGGAATTGAGTTTTCAAAAACCTATAAGATCCGTCATCACAGGCGCCTACAAACCACGAAAAATTCATGGACGAGAAGAGGGAGCAGTTCACAGAGAGATAGGGAGAGAAAAAGGAAGAAAAAGGTCGTCAGAAAACGTCGTGGGGAGGAGAGTGAAAAAGAAAAAGGAAGAGAAAAGTCGTCAGAAACGTCGCGGGGAGGAGAGTGGAAAATCGTCCAAAAATTGTGAAGGGAGTCAAGCGAAGAAGAAATGATTAGTCAGATCCAGATTGGACCCAATTCAAACCCGAGGCCTCGAATGTAAGCCCGCGACCCAAAATTCTTCATCCCAGCAGCCAGAGGCTAGTCCAGCCCGCGACCCACATACAACTTGCCCCCGCTCTAAAGCCTGAAACAAACCTACAAACTCGAGGCCCAATCCCAGCTTGGCCCAAAACCCAATAATCAACCTAGTAGCCCAAACTCATCCGTGGCCTAGCCCATAAACTTAAGCCCAGCGGCCCACCTGTAGCCAACGACCTGCGAGGCAATCAGAACCGCGACCCGAACAAGAACTTCGACCCACTTCTTGACGTGAGAAGTCTGCGTTGTCGTGTCCTGCTCAAATGCCGGCACATGTCAAGCTACAGCTCCAGCAGCCCTTCGGCTTGAGTGGCTTGGACAGCGTGGCAGTGGCTCCAGCGGCTGGCTGGCGGCGGCTATTCGACTCGATTTTCTAATTTTTTGGCCCGATTTCCACCGTTTCGACCCTCTCAAAACCTATTTTCGACTCCCAATTAAGGTAATTGAGGTCGTTTTAAAGTTGTATTTCACATTATTAATTTGATTTTTAATTTAATTATGAAATACTAATGGAAGGTCACGAATAGTGTGATAGGAAACAAACCCTGGCGACCTTTGGAGCAGCTCTTGAGGAACGGGAGCTTACGTTTAGAATAATTAGGGAGAACTCCGGCTAAGGCTAACCAAGTAAGTGGTCTTACTATAAAATATGCTAGAAATTGTATGTGCTACAATTTATGATGTATGAGTTGTGTCGTAGGATGTCGTATACTAGTATATGATGATGTATGAGTATATGGTGAAGTATGAGTATATGGTGATGTATGAGTTATGATTCTTGAGTTATGATGTTTGATGATGTGCATAATATATATATTCCAATGAATGACGTACTTGATATGCTTGATGTAGTTTATGACAATATGATGATTATGATGATTGCATGACTTTTGTCTTAATATGTTGATGTTTTCCATATTAAGCATGTTATATGATGTTGAGTGCCATATTGTATCATGTCGATTGACCGACATAGGACACAACCCTAAGAACATGAAACTGATATTAATATAAATATCCAATGAGCATGTGTTACTTAATGTAACAAAAAGATGAGACTAGAGGGTGTTGTCAGAAGAGATGATAAGATGGAAATTAGAGATACCTCATGCATGTTGTGTGTCCATAAGCATAGGGATACTTCCTAGAGACGATGAGTGCGGACGCACAATGAGGGTGTTCATGGAGAGCATTACACCAACGGGTTTCGCTAACCTCCGGACGTCGCTACAGATTAGCTTGATTAGAGAGTGTCCAGGGGTGTGCGAGCCCCCTGGAGATTCACACTCGCACGTGTGGGTCATGTGTAGGGAAGTACTACACATCCATATTAGTTCGAGACTGGAGGTCACCCCTAGAGAATAGAGATAGGTCCCAAGAGAACGAGTGCATGTGTTTACATTTGCATGGCCCCCTATAGTGGAGTCACTTACCGAGTATTCTTCGAAATACTCAGGCCGTGTGTCATATCATTTTTCAGGTAAAGGCAAGGCGCACATGTACGGAGGACGGCGCCATTGTGAGCAGAGACTGTGGCACGTGGATAGGGTATACTCATATTTAAATTTCTAGTCTTGTGTTATAATAGGTTGCTTTTCATCTCATCCTTTTAAATTATTTTGTATTTATTTTATTTTTTTAAATTTAAGTATTTCGTATTTAAACACGTAAGACCACTAATATGAATATCAAATCACTAATATGATCTTATGTCGATATCAGATTATAGATATTATGTTAGGCTAGATTCTTTGTTTTGGCTTGATATTCTGCTTTCTATTACGATTTTATTTTTATCTTTGGTTAAGCATTGTACTACTATAAATATAGCCCTTCTTCCCATAATAAAGTACTGAATTTTCTTCCTTATGCAAACTTATCTTCATTAAATTTATCATTTGGTATTAGAGCCTTGTCTCTTTCAACTGCAGCTAAAGATGACTACTGAAGGCAGCTTTGTTCAACCAGCAATACCAAAATTTGTTGGTCACTACGATTATTAGAGCATGTTTATGGAGAACTTTCTTCGCTATATAGAATATTAGCAAATCAGAAATTGAAAGACTTAAGAGCTAAGAACTACCTTTTCCCGGCCATCAATCGCTCAATTCTTGAGACTATTTTGGATAAAGAAACTTCGAAAGGAATTTTGGATTCAATGAAGAAAAAATTCCAAGGAAATACAAAGGTGAAATGAGCACAACTATAGGCTCTGCGCAAAGACTTTGAGACCCTTCATATGAAGGAAGGTGAGACTGTTTCTGATTTCTTTTCTCGTACTTTCACCATTGCTAATAAAATGCATTTCAATGGTGAAAAGATGAGTGATGTTAGCATTATTGAGAAAATCCTACGCTCCCATGACTTCAAAGTTTGATTACGTGACATGCTTCACTGAAGAATCCAACGATTTGGACATCATGACCATTGATGAATTGTAGAATAGTCTACTGGTTCATGAATAACATATTCAAAGTCATACTATGGAAGAGTAGGCATTGAAGATCACTTTTGATAGCAGTACAGGGAGAACAAATCGTGGAGGTGGCGCAATTCGAGGTAGAGGATGAGGCCATGGGAGACAAGGTTTTAACAAAACTCTTGTTCAGTGTTTTTATTGTCATGACCTTGGTCATTTTCAGTCCTAAGAAGAGTAAGGGAAAGGAATCACAAGCTCATTTTGCTGAAAACTTCTGAACCGCTGCTTCTCATAGCATATGTTTAAGAGATGGTAGAACAAAAGGAGGACTCAACAGATTGTTTGTCTGAAATAGAAGCCTTCAGAATGTTCCAACTTTTCAAAACAAAGGTGGAGACATAAACTGGGACATATATTTTAGGTTTGAGAACTGATAGAGGTGGACAGTTCACATCTATTGAGTTTATTGAGTTCTGCTCAAATCATGGAATACATCGACAACTCACTGCAGCCTACACACCACAACAAAATAGAGTGACAGAAAGAAAAAATCGCTTGGATGAGGAGGTTTATGTGGCAAAACCTCCTGCTTATGTGATTAAAGGAGATTTGGAGGATCAAAAAAGTACATCAGGTAGAGGATTAGCAGAGATGCAGTCAGGTTTCACCTGCGGTGGACCTCTAGTTTTTCAGAATCTGGACTTGGAGAAGAAGATGATGATGAATCATCGCCTTCAGGAGTTGGAGAAAAATCTTCTTGAAGATAACGACGCTGATGATGGAAGTGATGCGGTGGACCTCTAGTTTTTCAGAATCTGGACTTGAAGAAGAAGATGATGATGAATCATCGCCTTCAGGAGTTGGAGAAAAATCTTCTTGAAGATAACGACGCTGATGATGGAAGTGATGTTGCACCGGTGGTTAAGATTTCGAATGGGAGAGGTAGTTATGTACAGAGATTGGCAGTGTATATGGTTTTCGCTCTGGAATCGCGGGTAAATCAACCAGAATTTTTGCCTCCTGTGGTGGAGATTTTCGGTGGCGACTCAGTTGCTTTACGATGTTTCTCCTTGCTTTAAGCTTGCTTTCATGGAAGCGAATCTCACGATTCTTGAGGCGATAGAGGAAGAGGATCAGAAATTGCACGCTGTGGATTTCGATATCGGGAAGGGAGGTATATATATGAATCTAATCCACCTTCTACTCCAAATTGATGATTCATTAAACTTGGACTAAGATAGACAATGTTCATGAAGGAGTCATGGCCTAAGGATGTAAGGATCTAGTTGCTCAAGAAATCTCATTTTTGCGTTATGGGTTGAGTTGCAGATCGAGGGGAAGAAATAAAAAATTAAGGCCACACACATAGATTTGTCCCTCCAAAATGAATTTTTAAGCTCGAGGGAAATATAAGGACGAACTTTCGTGAAGAAATGGAGACCTAAAAGTACCTCAATTGTTTCAACAAATTAGAAAATCTAGTGGGGTTTACTCCATGCGCGGAACCCTATTTTATCCAAGTTCGACGAGTTATAACTCGAGCTACACTACACTTAATGGTAAGAAGTTAGTCCTTAGATCTACCTTGAAATTGTATCTTTAAGTTTCATGAAATTGGGGGAGAAACGCTCAAAACATAGCTAAGATGATTTATTTTCAAACAGCGGCACAACAGTTCTCACGTATCTTCTTTCTTTCAAAGGAAGAAGATGATGGCGTTGGCGATTCAACTGAACCGGCCACGCAAGCCTAAAATCCAATAATCTCTTAGTTTTTTTTCTAAATTTTAACACTCTTCCTAACTCGTTCTTTAATAAAAAAAAATTTCATGGTTCTAGAAAATAGACACTCTAAAGAGTTTGTCAAAGAAAATTTGGAGTCATTCAAGTATCAGAAGATCGAAAACCAAGGCCCCGAATACCAATGATGAGGTATAGAGCCATCTAGATTTTTTTCTTAAGAAATACTTATAGGAGCCGTTTGATTTTTAGCATGAACCTTAAGTTAAGCATGAATTAAGGGAATATGAATGAAAAATATTGAGAACCATAAGTTAAGGTTATGAACGAGCGTTTTTCTTGAGAAACAAGTAACATAAAAAATAATTCACTAAATGAACAATGCTGCCCATGAAATTTAAAGGTTGAAGATAATATGACATGTTGAGGGCATATATTAAATTTGGTAGTCCTTGAATAAAGATAATTGGCTAAACTAAGAAATGATGCAAATGACCAAAATGCCCCACGACGGTTGTCTTTGGTTCAAGATCTAAATGACCTCCAAATAACATGAAATTTTAGAATCTATCTTGTTTAGAACTAAAACCAAATTAGGGGCAAAGTTAAGGCTTAAAGGAAATACTCCTTGTGACCCTAACCAAGATCCAAGACTTTCTAGAATTTTTAAGAAATTTTATATGACTTCACGATACTTTGTATGACCCATGCATGTTACTATAATGAGTAATGAATTCTTAATTTATGAAGTCTGAGTAGGAAAGGAGAATTAATAATTTTCAAGAATTCCCACTTGAGAATATTTTATGACTTAAGTCTCAAGAATTAAGAATCTAAGAACCTGAAGTAAAAAAAATATAGATGGTATCATATTTTGCATTCCCACCTACAATTTCATGTATGTACCTCGAATAGGAAAGGAGAATTAATAAGAGAGAAAAAAGTTTGGGGCATTCCAAGAATTGAACTCGAGACCTCATACTACTAGACCAAATTTCCACTTAGAGAATTTTTTGTTTTATATAATATATTATTATTTCGTTCGTTTATTTGATTTGGATATTAATAAAATCCATGTGCAAGTCCTTTTAATTTTAAACCGATGGAAAGTTTGATTATTCTAAAATTATTTATACGAATAGGTGTAGTAACAATTATAGAATGTTAAGATTTGGATAGATCATTTGAATGGATTAAAATCTATATTTTGTAGGTTGGGTAGAAAAAATATATGTTTAAAGTGGATGATTAGATGTTGTATACTAGATTTGTGAAAACTATTGGGTACTAATTTATGTTATCCAATCGCGAAATAATTATGGATTTTATTCAAATAAATCTCATCCTATCACTTATCACAACTAGAAGGAATAAGATTAGATATTTATCCATATAGTTTCTATTTATTAAATGCATTGCTCCATCAATAAAAATGAGTAGAGGAGGCTTGAAGCATACTTGCAACACTTAAGTAACACTCATAATACAAGTCCTAATTCACATAAAAATATGATTATGATTAGAATTGGGATAAAAATCAAGCAAACAGAAGTCGAACAGGACGGAAACTAACCTTCATGCGCACAGTGTCACGGTCCTACATTTTCGACCGTGCGGCATCGTGATCCTGACACGACCACAACCATCCTTAAGGGGAATTAAGCCTCATATATATTTTTCGCCCCGGCTTTGTGGTTTCGTCGGACTTTAGGCGAGGTTTTTCTTCGCCCAACGGACGTCGCTTGTGCAGAATCCAAGCTTGTCCAACCACACACGCCGCCTGCGCGTGCATGTTCAATCGTCTGCGACACAACCGACTTGCCTCTACACTAGGGCAAGTCATCTGGCTCGACCTTGCCTCTGCTCGGGCCAAGGTCTCTCAATGCAACGTCGCATCTTGTCTTGTCATCTCGATCCCCATCGACAGGGTCCATATGCCTTGACGCCATCCCGAGTCTCGGGATGTCGTCGGCCATCATAACTCGCTCGGTCATGCCATCGAGAATGGGCCCGCGTGTCTTTCATCTCATCGGGACTTTTCGAACATCCATCTATCCGGGTTCTATCAAGGCATAGGCCATCTCATGGCCATGTCGAGTCATATACGAATACCGTATCGGATAGCGGGTGTATGTAGCAACCTCCGACATGCGGGCTGGGGCACAATACCGGCACACCCGTGCAGTCCGGTACTGTCCTTCAAAAACCTATTTCAAAGAAAGTCATTCGAGACACTCGTCTCGACACGCTTGCCCATACTGTGACACACGTATGTGCCACAGGGTAGCTCACTTAGGCCACAAGGCCCAGGGGTGGTGGAGAGCTAACACCATGGTACCCCCTGTAGTACATTCTGAGCCATTTCCAATCTTCCAAGCGTAGACATGATTTTGGTGAACGGTCATACGGTGTCGTGCATTGTCCGTCCGATGTCCGATTGACATCAAATTTGGCGAGCATTCATATTTTATATGGACGGACTTAGCTCTCGAACCGCATGACCAAATTCCTTTCAGAACCCCGACTTTCGAGGTTAAGGCTTGGGGCCCTACCCGGCCCTTCAACAAGCCTATCTTTGCCCCTCATGTCTATTCTGATGTCTTTGTCTTGGTTATGTCTCAACTTGTCTTTAATGCAATGCCCACTTAGCGTGGTGGTGTGTTGGATGATGCATCGTCCTCCTCGATCGCATCATGGCACTCTTCTATATTGGCCCGCATGTGGCCGGATGACGTCTCTTGAGGGCCGCCGCTTTGCTTGTCGCACCGTGAGGGTCACAACCTACTCTCTTCATAGTATGGTTGTGACATTCTCCCCCACATAACTTAATCGTCGTCCTCGATGACTTACTCGGGGCACAATCGTATTATAGATTGTGACATTCTCCCCAACTTAATTTAGTCATCGTCCTTGATAACTTTCTCGGGCGCATTCGCCCCACTGATTGTGAAATTCTCCCCCACTCAATCTCGGCATCGTCCCGATGACGATCCGAACTCTCTGTCTATTGTTTTGACTCGACTCATTGGATCTTTTTGTGTTTCATAAGTATTAAGCACCTGACTATCTTTTAGTCAGAATGCTCATCTTGCTGACGTGTTCCGTCAACTTGAGGACAAGTTCGAGTGGATGCTTCAGACTTCTCTTTTGTCATATGGCACCACGATCTAACTCTTGACTTGGTCAGTTGTTGGGTGAACTTGCCTCAACTTTGGCTTGCCATTACTGTCTACGGCTATCCCTCTTCGGACCTATTTTGTTGTTCGCCCATCTTGGACTCGGCCACTGAGACTCGCAACGGAGACGTGGCTATTCAGTGTTTGCCATAGCTGTGGGTGAGGCTGACTATCTCTGCAGACACTCACCAGACAACTATGGACTTTCTAAGGGCACCTTGCCCCCTCGTGGCCAACTTGGCCTCAGTGTGATTATCCTTTGAGTCGTACAAACTGATGCACCTCTCGAGGTGGGGCTCGCAAGCCCAACCACGACATTGTCGCGGCCACTTCTTCTATTGAGTAAGGTCAAACTTCTTGACATTGTCTCTTTAGTTATTTGCGTTACCTTTCGGCCAACTCTTTGTATTTTGCCACCTTCATGTGGCTATTGCTGCATTGACACTTCTCCTCGTCTTCTTCGCAGCTTCACTTTTGTTTGTCCACTTCCAGCTTGATGCTCCCTTCTCGAGCGGATACTGGTCTTGACAACTTTTGTGGAGTCATCCACCTTAGGCATAAGGTGATGGCTCAAGGAATACACTTGTGCTCGCATGTTGGAGCACCTTTACGGGGTGAGAGGCCTAATGATTCAGGCTCTCCCCCACTTTCACTCGGCTGCCTTTGTGCAGCAAGGTTGTCCTCCCATAAGGACTTGCATTGTACTCAACTTTCGCACTCGGCCGACGCTTGTCTTTTTTCGACTCTCGGCTTCTCTGCTTGTAACCACAAACACTATTCCTCTTATGTAAGTGGTTCTTTGGAAGGCACCGACATGGTGCACTTACTGTTTCATCTATCTTGCCAACTTTCGAACTACAAGCACTTGGCAAGTGAGCTTGTTTTTCTCTAACGGGTAGATCTCCCCATAATGAAGTGTCGACACACGACACTAATGAACTTCAGGTAGTCTTGGCTTCAACCCTCAACTGATTATAATTCTGACCGGCAACTGTCCTGTCTACTCTGGCACTCTTTACACACTTGCAAGGTCTTCGATCAACTCTTGGGTTCATTTCTCTTGACTGTCTTGCCCGACTAGACACACAAAGTGTGGCTCTGATACCAATTGACACGGTCCTACATTTTCGACCGTGCGGCATCATGATCCTGACACGACCACGACCAGCCTTAAGGGGAATTAAGCCCCCCATATATATTTTTCGCCCCGGCTTTGTGGCTTCGTCGGACCTTAGGCGAGGTTTGTCTTTGCCCATCGGACGTCGCTTGTGCGGAATCCAAGCTTCTCCAATCACACACGCTGCCTGTGCGTGCATGTTCAATCGTCTGCAACACAACCGACTTGCCTCTACACTAGGCCAAGTCATCCGACTCGACCTTGCCTCTACTCGGGCCAAGGTCTCTCAATGCAACATCGCATCTTGTCTTGTCATCTCGATTCCCATCGACAGGGTCCATATGTCTTGACGCCATCTAGAGTCTTGGGATGTTGTCGGCCATCATAACTCACTCAGTCATGCCATCGAGAATGGGCCCGTGTGTCTTTCATCTCATCGAGACTTCCCGAACATCCATCCATCTGGGTTCTATCGAGGCATAGGTCATCCCGTGCCAATGCCGAGTCATTTATGAATACCGTACCGGATAGCAGGTGTATGTAGCAACCTCTAACATGCGGGCTGGGGCGCAATACCGGCACACCCGTGCCGTCCGGTACTGTCCTTCAAAAACTCATTTCAAAGGAAGTCGCTCGAGACACTCGTCTCGACACGCTCGCCCACACTGTGACACAGGGTAGCTCACTTAGGCCACAGGGCACAGGGGTGGTGGAGAGCTAACACCATGGTACCCCCTATAGTATATTCTGAGCCATTTCCAATCTTCCAAGCGTAGACATGATTTTGGTGAACGGTCATACGGTGTTGTGCATTATCCGTCCGATGTCCGAGCATTCATATTTCATATGGACGGACTTAACTCCCAAAACCGCATGACCAAATTCCCTCTGGAACCTCGACTTTTCGAGGTTAAGGCTCGGGGCCCTACCCGGCCCTTCAACAAGCCTATCTTTGCCCCTCATGTCTATTCTGATGTCTTTGTCTTGGTTATGTCTCAACTTATCTTTAATGCAATGCCCACTTAGCGTGGTGGTGTGTTGGATGATGCATCGTCCTCCTCGATCGCATCATGGCACTCTTCTATATTGGCCCGCATGTGATCGAATGGCGTCTCTTGAGGGCCGCCGCTTTGCTTGTCGCACCCTGAGGGTCACAACCTACTTTCTTCATAGTATGGTTGTGACATGCAGCACGTGCCCATACAGACGTATGTCCCGATGCTTGCCACATGGCGTGCTATGGTCAGAAGAGCTACGGTGTGTCGCATATCGAGTGGAGTCGTGTCGCTCCACAACTGCCTGACGCATTGTTCCACCCAATCGTCAACACGTGCCCCCGAAAAATTCTCTCACTCCCCAATCATCAATCGTCCATTGTTCCACCATAATCCGATTTGGTGTCGATTTAAGAAAAGATATTATTAAGAAATAAACGAAATTGGCCATGCAGGTGCCTACACCTACGACCTTCGCGTTATTAGCACGACGCTCTAACCATAGGTTTTATATACATTGTAGATCGGTAACACATAATCTAGTCAATCGAGTTTCTGTTAAAGTTCGTCGTATTGCAACCGTATTATTAAGAAATTCATTATTGCCCATGCAAGGGTCGAACCTGCGACCTTCGCGTTATTAAAATGACGCTCTAACCAACTGAGCTAATAAACCATTGCTATTATGCACATTGTAGATCGAGTCAATTGAGTTTAGGTTACATAATTTTATGCATAATAAATTTAAAACTTTAAGTCATTATCTTTAAAGTTCGTAGTGTTGTAACCCCGTATCATGAAAAGATATTATGAAGAATAAATGAAATTGGCCCATGCAGGCGTCAAACCTTCAACCTTCGCGTTATTAGCATGACTTTCTAACCAACTGATCTAACAAGCCATAGGTTTTTTGCACATTGCAGATCGAGAGCTCCTAATCCATTCAACCGAGTTTTAGGTAATTTTATGCATAATAAACTTAAAACTTTAAGTCATTATCTTTAAAGTTCATAGTGTTGTAACCCATATCATGAATGCCGGTGACAAACCTGCAACCTTCGTGTTATTAGCATAATACTCCAACTGACTAATAGCCCATAAGTTTTATGCACATTGCATATCGGTAGCTCCTAATAAAGAAAAGGTTATATAATAAACTTTAAGTCATAAATCTTTTAAAGTTTGTAGTTGTAATCATGTATCAAGTAAAGGTATTATAAAGAATTAATGAAATTGGCCCATGAAAGTGTCAAACTTGCGCGTTATTAGCACGACGACGACGATCTAACCAGTCAATCAAGTTTATGTTACATAATCAAATTGTAAGTCATTAACATTAAAGTTCGTAGTGTTGTAACTCGTATTATTAATACATATTATTAAGAAATTAATGAAATTGGCTCATGCAGGGATCGAACCTATGACCTTTACATTATTAGCACGACGCTCTAACCAACTGAGCTAATAGGCAATTGCCTTTATGTACATTGCATATCGAGTCAATCGAGTTTAGGTTACATAATTTTATGCATAATAAACTCAAAACTTCAAGTCATTATCTGTAAAGTTTGTAGTGTTGTAATCGCTTATCATGAAAAGATATTATCGAGGATAATGCAGGTGTCGAACCTGTGACCTTCGCTTTATTAGCACAATGCTCTAACCAACTGAGTTAATAGGCCATTGCTTTTATGCACATTGCAGATCGAGTCAATCGAGTTTAGGTTAAATATATTTATGCATATCAAACTTAAAACTTTAAGTCATTATCTCGAACCCCGTATCATGAAAAGAAATTATTAAGAATTTATGAAATTGGCCCATGCAGGTATAGAAACCTGCGACCTTCCTGTTATTAGGAGGACACTCTAACCAATTGAGGTAATTTACCATAGGTTTTTTTGCATATCGTAGATTGGTAGCTCCTAATTCAGTCAATCAAGTTTAGGTTACATCATTTTATGCATAATAAACTTAAAAATTTAAGTCATTATCTTTTAAAGCTTGTAGTGTTAACCCGTATCATTAAATATATCATTGAGAATTAATGAAACTCGTATCAGTAAATATATCAATGAGAATTAATGAAATTGACCCATGCAAGTGCTAAACCTACCACTTTCGCGTTTAGTTAGAACGAAGTTCTAACCAAATTAGCTAATAGGCTAAAGTTTTTATGCAAATTGCAGATCGGGAGCACTAATTTAGCCAATCGAGTTTAGGTTACAAATTTTATGCATAATAAAACTTAAAACTTTCAAATTTTAAGTCTAATTTTTAAAGTTCGTAGTGTTGTAATCCCGTATCATGAAAAGATATTCTTAAGAGAATTAATGGGATTGTCCCATATGGCTTAAAATTGAGAAGTTGAAAGTTGACCTCCCCTGTAAAAGGGTTGTCCCTCATCTCATTTTATCACCCCACTCAATTGTTTAGAGTAGGTTGAAGAATACATTTTTGACGGCTCTAGGCCAATATTTTTGCTGGGTCTAATACGGACCGTTTCTTCCTAGTTTCAATTTTTTAAATACTTAAGATTAGTATGATTACCTTTGGCTAGTTAAATTTTTAGAATTGAGTTTAAATTATTTATGCATAGGTAGGTTTAGTTAGTTTATATTATTAGGGGTAAGTTTAAATTATTTTATGCAAAACTAGGTGAGCTAATTTCCATAGTAGAATTTTAATTTATGATTGTTGGACTCCTTAGGTAAAATTAAAATTTGGAAAGCATCATTAAGCTAATATTATTAGGGGTAAGTTTAAATTATTTTATCCAAAACTAGGTGAGCCAATTTTCATAGTAGAATTTTAGTTTATGATTCTTGGACTCCTTAGGCAAAATTAAAATTTGGAAAGCATCATTAAGCTAACGTCAAATGGTCGTACTAGCTTCGGCTTAGGCCAACCAAGTAAGTGGCCCTGTCATTTGGTTATAATTGTGTGTTGTATGTTGACACGTGCTTGTTGCTTTGTACATTGTAACAGTCCAAGCCCACCACTAGCAGATATTGTCCTCTTTGGGTTTTAGAGATTCCCCTCAAGGTTTTTAAAATGCATAGAGAAATTTCCACACCGTTATAAAGAATGCTTCGTTCCCCTCTCCAAGGTATCTCACAATACACCCTCTTTTGAGACTCAGCGTCCTTGATGGTACTCGTTCCTCTCTCCAATTGATGTGGGATCTCACAATCCACCCCCTATCAAGGTTGAGCGTCCTCGATGGCACATCGCCCGATGTCTAGCTCTGATACCATTTGTAATAGTCCAAGCTCACCGCTAGCAGATATTCTCCTCTTTGGAATTTCCGTTTCGGGCTTCCCCTCAATGTTTTAAAATGCGTTTGCTAAGGAGAGGTTTTCACACCTTATAAAGAATGCTTTGTTTCCCTCTCCAACCAATGTGAGATCTCACCATCCAATTATCAACTACTAAATGAAAATCAATGCATACTATTTCCCTATCTTAACTTCCATGGTCATTTCATCATTCACTGTTATCTGTTTTCGCCAGTACACCGCCCGGTGTCTGGCTCTGATACCAACCGTAACACCCCTAATTTTTTTATCACACCCATAATTTTCTTACCCTAATTAGAGACGTCATTACATGCATGCCTTAATTAACATATGCGGACATTGAAATGAAACATTTACAAATGAAGTCATAGACTTACATATTTAATTTAAAACAAGAAAGTAGAAATAACATAGTTTTCAAACGTTAAAAAGTTTTGCATATTCCCCATAATGTCGAGACTTTATCCAAAGTAACATGTGTAAGCTTGTGAGTGCAACAACCCACCACTACTCAAATGGCAGTGTGACCTTTTGTTGAAAGAATTTTATGACATAATCTCTAAGTTGCTGAACCTTTCGGTACCCATCAAATTCACTAACCAATAGTTTGAACATATCCTTTAACAACTCTCTATGTGACCTACCACGTTGAAAAACTTAACCAACTTGGGATTCACTCACTATGCATCAGTAATTTAATGTGATATTGTCACGACCCGATATGTTACTATGAGTCGTGACTCAAAGGACCATGCGTATGCAAAGAAAAAGTTGAGAAAATGTAAAGGCGAGATCATTTATTCCTAGGACGGAAAGTTTTAATACAAAGATTCAAACAAAACGAAAGTTCCCAAAAACAAAATACGAAAATCTAAATACGAATGGAAAGACTGGACTGACGCCCCGGGACATGCACTCCTCTGTGACAATCCGCCCCTCAGATCGCGCCCTACCTCAACCGAACACCTCACGTACCTGAAAAAAAAAGAGATAGCAGGAATGAGTATCAAATTATACCCAGTAGGCCACCTACTTGTAGGCTCTCATCGCATCCTAAGCTTAACAGTTAATCACGGGTTTCTCATTGGCTCTAGCACGTATTCTCCTAATTCTAGACCCTTGGGGGTTACCCCCTTGGGTCTTCTATTGTTCTCCTTCCGCTTATCTAGTACCTAAGGGTTCTTCTTGCTAAGCTGGACCGACCGGTGTCTCTTTCTACGAGGCGCTACCTCTACATGGCTAACTGAGACTACATGGTACCATGCCTAGGGGTGTGCTGAGTACCTCCTAAGTCCATAATAGTCCCCCTAGGGGGGTGCGACCCAACCCATTCCCATGTAGCTAATAGGCTATACTACGTGGGGACACATTTCCCATACGAAACGGCTAGGATCAGTAAGAACTAGCGGCTTAAAACATCCCCAAGGTACCGCGTTTACCGTGATAATCAGCCAAGCTCCCAGGGGCGGGGTTCATCTATGCTTAACGACTGGCCACTCTAATCCCACATCCCTAGACTCATTCCTAGAACACTTACTAAACATTATAACATTTACTAACCACAATCGAGAGAGAGCAAATATCAAGGTTCAGATACATTACAGTTTATGCAGTTACGAACTAAGCGGAAGCGTAAAGCATTATCAACACATCACGGGGCATAAATCACTAGTCATACAACATATACTTAGCCACCTAAGCTCATAACAAAGAAAAGTCCAATCACATAAGGAAGACTAATCTAGCATGCATGCATGCAAACCAAAACGATTCCTACAAGTATTTCTTCCTAGTTTCCGTGTGGTAACCTACCTGGATGACGCGTGCCCTTTCGCTAACGTCTCTGCGCCGGTAAGGTGTTCAAACACTGATAACCCTAGATTAGGTCCCTATTCACATGAGAATATTGTTAAAATAGAAAAATTGGGACAAACAGGAGGTAAACGAACGAAAAATGACCCTCTCACGCGCCTCACACGCCGACCACGCGCGGCAAGAACGCCAGACGCAGGCTGCACGCGCGGACTGCTTCACATAGACGCGGGTCGGGCCGGTTCGGTCGGCGGTCTAGTTCGCTGCGGTTCGGCCTGATCTCGTGGGTGACACGAGTCATCGTCTGACTGGAGCTGCGTCGCTCCAGCTGACGCCCCCGACGCGTGTCGCCGTCGGCCGAGCCGCGCTCTACCGCCGCCGCCGCCCCTTTCTTTATTTTCTCTCTCCCCGCAAACCGTAGCCCCCTTCCGATCTACCGCTCCCCAATTTTCAATCTTTCGATCCAGAACTCAGATCGACATGGTCCCTTCAGCAGAGGTGTAGATCGTTTTGAGGGCTACGCCTTGGCCTTTTTTTCGTGATTTTAGCCTCAACCTAGAACGAGATTTGAGCCACAGAAGTTCACTTACCGTTCACGGACGATTCTGGACGAAGTCTTCGCAGCGGCTCCTCGATCCTCTCAATCCCTCCTCTAGACTCCCCTTTCTTCTTGGTGGTCTCTTTTAGGGTTCCAGTTGGACCCCTATAGTAGATGGAGGGCAAAATTACACATTTGCCCCCCGTGGGCTTGGGCCCCTTTTTCCTTTTTCTTTTTTTATTTTTTTTTATTTTTTATTATTTATTTAATCTCTCGGTTACAGATATCCACATTATGGACGAGGCAAATAATCTCATGTTTCTTTGATAAATATGAGGTAGGATGCTTACTTTTTGAGTTGCCTTAGTACCCTAACTAGTTATCTCTTCATAACATCATTAAACTTTACTGACCTTCATATATCATCTAGCACATCCTTATACTATAACTAAGGCCAGCAAATTTCTTAACTTTCGAAAGCTCTTCTCACAGACTCATTGTAAGTGGGAGTTGTGCTCGCATGTATTGAATGAGTCAAACTCAAAACTTTTGAACAAACCTTCTACATTGTCAAAGTTAGGAAACTTATAACTTTATATCTCTAAATAAGTCTAGACAAATTACAATTTGTTCCTCGTTTAAAATGGTTCACTAGACCACATTCTATAATATTCAATGTCTAAGGGAAATACTTTTGTTCAACCAAGACTCTTAATCGGAGAGTTTGGTATAACTCTCACTATATAGAGGTATCAAGTTGGCTTAAGGGCTCGTCTTGTTATGATTTTTTTTTTCTCTAATTAGCCTCTTATAATCGAAATGAACACTATTATAAAAAAAAAAAAAGTCTGGAAACCTCTTTAAATATATGATTCATGGAAATTACTTAAGCTATGGGAAATTAGTGAGCCCAACAACATCACTCTAACTCACACAATTATGTCGAACTCAGAAAAAACCTTTTAACCTTGCCTTCTTGGTTCATATGCTTGAGGGAACCCTTGTTTCTACATGAATGCATTTTTTTTTTAATAATTATCTGGATCAGCTCTTAATATTTAATATATTGTCGCGTGAGCCCATTCAATCCTCTTAATGACTAGAGCTATTGCTTTCTAAAACAAATGTTAAGGAATGTGAAGTTCTGACTTAGTACCTCATGTGCCTTTAGCTCGATCTACCTCAATTCTGCTAAGTTGACCTGGCCATAATCTAAAAAAATTCAAGTAGATTCAAGGCTCGTTGATATTAATGTTGGAATAACTTAGATATAACATTCCACTTTAATTCAAACCTTCATAATTTCTTCAAGGTGACTTGGTTTCTTCCTTTAAATAGATCAAGACTAGATTAGTCTTTGTTTATTACTTTATCTTTTAAACCACGGACTCCAAATCTTGATAAAATATTCAATCATTGACCACTTTGCTCATACAACCTCAAAGCTTCCTCTTAATATTTCCTCCTACAATCGTGGTGCATAAACATCTCCAAAAAGAAAGAATGTTATTTCCTCAATGTCTTTGTAACACTAAGGAATGACTTAATAAAACTCTCATCTAAGACTGATATTGCACAAGTATAATAAATGTTCTTATATGTAGTAAAACTTGAGATACTTAAGAATAGTTTCATATACACGTCTTGTCATTTGATATTCATAACAAACCTGGATTCTTATAAAAGGTTTTTAGGGGTAGTTTCGTCCTTTTTCTTAGAGTTTATACCTCAAACATGTTCTAATATCCTCATGTGATCTTGCATACTTACCCTTAAGGTCATAAATGAGTCTCATAAAAAGTTTATTTAACACTTGACTTCTTTTGGAATCTTGAAAACATTTTAGAATTCTTATAGGGGTATGTTGGTCATTTACCACCACAAATCTTGGTTTTATAACTTTGTATAAAACTTTTAAACCATGACAGATTCAAATGGCCTTCTAAGTATGTTATAGAAGTGACACATCTTATAGAATCCAACGAACAAATTCAAAATGGAGATTAGTTGCCCACTAATAAAAGAGGATATTTATGGTAGAAATTTTATAAAACTCAATCTCAAATTCAGGAAAATCTAGAAGTTTTAATGTCGGTTTAAGCTCCCTCTATAAAGTCGGACTTTCGTTTGGAGCAAGAATTGAGCTAAGTCAAGCCATCAACTTTGAGTTGTTATAGCCTCTGAAATTTTGAGTTTCTTACTCTCGGATTTCTTCCAAATTTGAGAGCCATCATCAACAATTTTTCTTCAAACTTGCTTCTACACCTTCTAAATTAGATTACCCACTAGTTTGGTGAAGAAATAAAGTGTTGGAGGTGCCTCAAACACAACTTCCCAATTTTGTCGGCCATTAAAGGAAGAAGGTTGAAGTTTAAAAATTAAATCTGAGCCTATACGCAAATTCGTCAAGAGAAACTTATGACATTCAATTTTCGCACCTCCAAAGAATATTTCCATAGAAGACAACGAAGGTTAACAAGACTCAGAGCGTGTCAAATTGAAGAAAATTATTTTCATGCAAAATTTGGATGTAAGGATCGAAGTCTTACTTACAATCCATTTTCTTCAAAATTGAGCCTTTCTTTAGGTTTAGAAGATTAAGTTGAGCAATTTGATGAAGAAATCGGGACTTAAAACATCCTAGATCAAGTTGCTGAAGGAAACTAAATTCTCCATTTTTGGATAAGTTGCAGATCGATGTTCAAATTCCAAAATTAAGACCACACACTTAAAGACACTGCTCGAAAATAAATCTTTTAGATTGAGGAAAATACGGAAGAAATTTTACGAGGAAATGAGACCGTGAAAAGCTCTAGAATTAGCTACCCAACAAAGAGTTTCTAGATTTGAATTCTAGCAAGGATATGTTTTCCGCGAAATTTGGAATTGTATGACTTATCCATGAGAAGTTATAAAATAAATCTTTAACTCTTCCGTGCAGCACCTTTTAAGTTTCATGAAGAAATTAAGGGAAGAAACACTCCAAGCGAAGCTTGGGAGACTAAATTTAAGACAGAGGCGCAATCTCCTAATATGCATTGCTTTCACCTTGTATCTAATAGACCATGAGACCATAAATGTTCATAAAATTTATGTCTTAAAAGTTTCTTAAATTTAAAAAATAGGTAATATTTTTATACCCTTTCAAATTTATATCTTATGATTCTCTGAACAATAGCATTTATCCTTATATCTAATAGAGTTTCAACCCATTAAAATCAATTACTTTATTGAGTATAAAATTGAGTTTTATATTTAACCTCATAAACCTTTAATTTTATACATGTGAATTTTAAGACTTAACAAAAATCTTGTCTCTCAATCTCGAGATTTGGAATCAACGGATTCATTAGACTATGCAAGTTTTGCAAAAACTAATATTCTTAATTTAAACAATAATTAATTTAATATATAAATCTATTAAATAGATTCTAAATAATTAGAATGACAAAATACTTCTAGATTTCACACCTAAAAAAATATTATAGACATGGTTGAAACTATATTATATATATTTATATGAAAAATTAGTATAAATATACTTATTTAATAATTTTTTCCCTCATCAATATTTTTTAAAAGTTTATTTGAATATTCTATGTAATATTACCGAAGTAAAAAAATCAAAGTTATTCTCGAGAATTTCACTCAACCACGCATTCTAAGTACATGTAAATAAAATATAGATTGTATCACATTTTGCATTACTACCTACAATTTCATGTATGTACCTCGAATAGGAAAGGAGAATTAATAAGAGAGAACAAAGTTTGGGGCATTTCAAGAATTGAACGAACTCGGGACCTCTTGCCCTAAGCGAGAGTCATACCATTAGACTAAATGCCCACTTGAGAATTTTTTTATTTATTTATTGATTGTATTATTATTTCATTCATTTATTTGATTTGGGTATCAATGAAATCTATATGCAAGTATTATAATCCTATTTTTAGTTTTAAGCCGATGTAAAGTTTGATTATTCTAAAATTATTTATACAAATAGGTGTAATAAGTGATTATAAGATGGAAATTAGAGGGACCTCATGCATGTTGTGTATTCATAAGCATAGAGATACTTCCCCAGAGACGATGATTGCGGACGCGCACAGTATGATGATAAGGGTATTCATGGAGAGCATGACATCAAGGGGTTTCGCTGACCTTCGGACGTCGCTATAGATTAGCTAGATCAGAGAGGGTCCAGGGGTGTGCGAGCCCCCTGGGGATTCACACTTGCACGTGTGGGTCGTGTGTAGGGAAGTACTAAACATCCATATTAGTCCGAGACGGGAGGCCACCCCGAGAGAATAGAGATAGGTCCTAAGAGCATGATTGCATGTGTTTGCTTTTGCATGGCCCCCTATAGTGGGTCACGAGTAGAGACTGTGGCACGTGGATAGGGTAGACTCATATTTAAATTCCTAGTCTTAGGTTAGAATATGTTTTTTTTTGCATTTCATCGTTTTAAATTATTTTGTATTTATTTTTATTTTTTCTAAAATTTCAGTATTTCGTATTTAAACACGTAAGACCATGACTGTGTTTTCCAGAGAAGAGAACGTTTTTAAATATTTTCGAGATTTATATTATAGATGATGTTTTCTTTTAAGAGTTATAATTTAGGGTCGTTACAATTGGTATCAGAGCTCTAGGTTTTAGATTCTATAGACTAGCTTGCGATGTATAGAATAGCCTACGATGTAGGCTTGACACGTTCTATGGTCCCAACGTCGATGCTTTGTCACCGTCAGGTACGCCTTGCATAAGATAAGAAAAAAGAAACAATTTTGAAGGCGCCCCTATAAGGGGGACAAAGGCATTGCAACTCTGAGACCGTGGCACAAGGGACAAAGGCATTGCAACTCTGAGACCGTGGCACAAGCCTTGTGCTAGTACATTTTTCATATAAAGGCAGGACGGATGCATCACAACTTTGAGACTGTGCAGGACAGAGGCATTGCAACTCTGAGACCCCTTGTGCTACTACATTTTTCATATAAAGGTAGGACGGAGGCATCGCAATTCTGAGAACCTTTGTGTTACTACATTTTTCATATAAAGGCAAGACTGAGGCATCACACTCTGAGACCGTGGCACAAGCCTTGTGCTATTACATTTTTCATATAAAGGCAAAGTGCCCCTATAAGGCTAATGGAGGCATCGCGACTTTTGGTTAAGTGAAAATTTAGGGTCGTTACATGAGTTATCCCGATCATTTTTTACACATTGTCCTTATTTTAATAGCATATTTGTACTTGTGACATGAGGATTTTCAGTCCTCTAACTCTAAAAATTGAGGTACTAGCCATTTCTGACACATCATTTTTATTTTAATAGATAACTTTGGTTTATGTCAATATAAGAAAAAAGGTATTCCAAAGTCTTTCTTTTGGAAGATCAACAAAATTTAATTTCAAGACTTAGATAGGACTTTAATTTCTGACACATATTTAGTATTGTTAATCATTCAAATTTTACAATGGAAATTCTTTGGGCAAGGATGTTAGTTGGATAAGAAATCTATTTCCGTTCAAATAGGCTTATAGTTAACAAATGAAAATTGATCAATTAAAGAATTTAATAAATTAATTAATATCATTGGATCTTATAAGGTATATTTTCATAAGGTCTCCTTAATTGCTCATAGTAACACAGAAATGTTCAATTCAGTAAAAAAATAAATTTGAAGGGTTCAAATTAAAATTTAATATATTAAATAAATATAAAGAATAAAATAGATTTAATTTAAAGGATCAAATAAATATTTAATATATGATATATATTAACTACCCATGAGAAAAAATATTTAATTTGCAAATTAATATTTAATATATTAAATAAGTTAAGTATAAATGGATAAAAAAAAATATATATATATATATATATATATTTAATTTTAAATGTTTAAATTTATATTTAATATATTACTATTAATGTATATCGGATAGCTTAAATAAAAAAAAATTGAAATTTGGATGAGATTCATACCGGTTAAATATATATTGAGATAGGTTATGAATAGTATTATATCTTAATCTACTAGATATTTAAATATATTAGGTTCTAAAATCCTTGTAAATAGGATTCTTGGAGCAAAATTTGATCCCACACTTTCACTAATAATTGTCTCTAAAATTCTCATTCTCCACTCTTTTGAAATTTTCTTTCAGCCTCCCACAAGCATGACAAGAAAGATCTTGTAGAAGGGGACTGTAAACATTTACAATGATATTGGAATATACTAAGGAGGATGTTGGTCATTCCAATCCCTTACAATCATGAAAACATTTTTACCATTCTTATAAGGGTAGGTTGGTCATTTACCACTCCAAATCTTGGTTTAAATCCTCAAGATATTTCAATGGTCTTGTAACTTTGTATAATCCCTTCAAACCATGATTTAAGTTTCTCATCAAATTTCATGCTATTTAGAAGTCACTTTCATCATAAGTTAGTGGTACATAATTATAAGGGCATTTTCATATTTAGCGTCTCCACTTACCGCTAAATTTAATATATAACCTTATCATATCATATCGAGTCTTCTCCTAAATTTTCATAAGCAACAATCCATCTAGTGAGTTTGTAACTTAGTGAAATCAACATTTGCCTAATTTTAGAAAACCTTATTCAATCTTAATTCCAACCTTCTCACTTTCTTCCAGATGATTGCTTTCATCCATGAACTAGACAAATAGTTTAATCATGTATTACATTATTTTCCAAGTCAAAATCTCTAAACCTCATTTTAATAATTTTTTTTCTTCCTATAACCATACAAAACAGCATCATACTCCCATGATTGTTTTTTGCAACTCCTTTGTGACACTCGAAGTTTAACAAAACACTCTTCTAAAAACTGGTATTTCATAAGCATAGTGAATATCTTTACATGTAATAAAACTTTGAATACTTAAAAAATTCAGTTTCAAATAAGAATCTTGAAATTTAATGACGGTATTACCTTTGAAACATCTTTGCATGTCTAGGAAAAATCCATCATGGATCTTCCACTCAAATGGTTTCCTTCGTTTAAGATATCTGGAAAATCAGATACTGCAGTGAATCTCCATAAATACCTATAAAACTTTGACCATGATCATTACGTCTTATCCAACCATAGCTCAATAACTTTAAATCAACTCACAACCCCCACACCTTCGTCATTCTCAAACTTAGCTTAAGCCTTTCTATTCTTGACAAGGTAAGGAGGTTTCTGCATCTCACTACTTTCGAAGCTCAGCTTCCATTAAAGGCATTATGTCATTCACAAATCAGTTTAAGTATACAACGTTTTCAAATTTTATGGTGTTAGCTCATAATATTTTTTTTTTTTGTTCATACCCATACTGTAGTTTCGTATGTACATACTTTGTAGTGACAAAACTTTATTTCAAAACTACCACTTTCTAATATCTATAGTAGACTATATTGTCGTTTGTCCAGCTTCCTTCGTTTTAATTGAAACTACTTACTGGTCACTATACGTTAGTACATTGCTTTCTATCTCTATGGTCACAAACACCGCATATTTTAACTATGTTTGAGACGTCTAACTAAAAACATCTAACCTTCCTTAGATAAATCATTTTCATGCATATACTAGCATTTAGTAGCTTACAAAACTATAACTCTCCATTCACGGTACAAACCTTGCCAAATCTAAACATCATCAATACATCAATTAACTTTCACATTTCATGCAAGGTAAGTCATAACATAACAAAACAAAACAACAGAATTTATTATCTTTCATAAGACATACCTAACAGCGAAGAGCATAAATGGCGGGACAATGGAATATGTTAAGAGTACCTCATAGGCTAGTCTATAGAACCTATAACCTAGAGGTCGGATACGAACTGTAACGACCCTTATTTACTGCTAAATAGAGCAGCTATCTTTTATATGGAAACATTTTTTTAAAATAATTGGAAACATTCATTTAAAATAATTCATAAAACCATGTCATAAACTTAAACATTGGCATTAATAGTCTTAAAACAAAACAACGAAAAAAAATAATCAATGTGAAATATAAATAAATCTAAGAAAAATTAAAACGATGTCTTGATTTAACCTTAGATCTACAAAATAAAAATGCAACTACCCTTAACAAGGTTTCATGATCTTCAACGCGACATAGCTGTCAATCGTATAGGGGGTATCTAGTCTTTACCGGAAATATAAGAAAAACACAAGGCTTAGTATTTTAAAAAAAAAATACTCTGTAAGTGACCCCACTATTGGGGATGAGAAAGGCAAACAAATGTAGAATGAATGGGACCTATCATTTCAAGTCCGAGCAAATTAGATGGGTAGTACTTCTCTACACACTACACATATGTTCGAGCATGGGCTCACCAGATGGGGCTCACACACCCCTGGGCTTACTTGTTGGGCTAGCTTGTATAGACTGTTGGCAGACACCAAGAGTCTAGCTTTTCAGTCTCATAATATACGCGTTCGTAGTCATCATAAAGATAAATATCCTAATGCATGTGAACATACAATTATGCATGGGGTACCCATATTTTCCATAGTAATAAATCATGCAAGAAAACGCTCATTCTTTCATCACATATTTCACTAAGTAATATGCATACATAAACTCTTATAAAATCATTTCATTAATCACATAACTTTCAAATCATGGAATAGGGGTGTGCATAGTAGATTTTCAAAACTAAAACATATGATAGCATATCATGACCTAACATAACATATCATAGCATATCATTGCATCTCATAATATAACATAGCTTATCGTAACTTAACATGATATTTCATTTATACTATAATGTTATATTGACATATCATGAAGCGACACATAACATAACATCATATATCAAAGCATATCAAATAACTGGCATGTGCTACTATACATAAAACAATTCTTCCAATAAAATCGATAGTAAAGCCACTTGTTTGATTTGCCTAAATCGAAGCTACTACAATTCTTTTATACTAACTAAACGTTGCTCTCTGAAATTTAATTCTATTTAAGGAGTTCTACCAATGTTTAATGGGGCAAGGTTGATTCAGTAGTAGCCTAAGCATGGCTAGAAGCTATGGAGACCCCCTTTTTATACACGAATTGACTTGAAGAGTATGAGTTCCATTGCACCACTTACATGCTTAAAGGAGCACATTTTTTTGTGGAAGTTTGTCTCTAAAACCAAAAAACCTGAAGATGCAATCATTCCTTGGATTCACTCTAGGGAGGAATTCTTCAAAAAAGTACTATCCCATGGTGGCAATGTTCATAAATTAAGAACCATTCTTGAGTGCAAGGAGAAAAGACAATAGAAACATACGACCTAGAATTTACTAAGTTATCTAGAATTCCTTTGAGGTTGTGGAGACAAAGTGGAGGGGTGCCTAAATGAGGACATAGAAGGATATGTAACATCCCATGACTCAAGTGACTAGTCGCCACCCTGTTTGACATGCACCACCAAACGATTAAGAAATTGGAGCAAGAAGGACAAAAGCTAAGACGACAAGGATGCTCCAAAAACACAAAAAAAAAGGCCCCCACAAACAAGAAAACAACCACCCAGCACAAGAAAAAGATAGAACCTTATGCCAGAAGTTAAAAATACCACAAAAAGGGAGATACTTGGTAGGGACCAATATCTACTTCAGAGGTGGAGTTGAGGGTTACAAGAGTCTTGAATGCCCAAAAACAAAGGAAAGATACAATAGGCTTGAAGTCCAAGGAAAAACTCAAAACAAAGAGCAGAACCAGCGGGGCCAAGCGGCACCGAAAATAGGATGAACAAGTGCTACGACCAACAAAGTTGATGGCCTCAACCAAGTCAACCAAGGTACTCCTCTAACCTTAACTTCTTAATTATTTATTCCATCAAGGCAATGGGTTAAGACCTAAGACATGAAAGTTTCCTTAAGACTTAAGACAAATAAGAACTTTAAGGATGGTAAGAAGATATCTTAAGAAAGAGAACAATAAAATTTCAAGGACCTATAAGGAATAGCTTATAAGAAGGGCAAGTCTATAAAGGAAACCCATAAAAATAACAAAAAGAACATGAATAAGTATTAACACCCTCGAGAGTAAGGATATAAGGAATCAAGAACAATGAACTTTTGAGGACAGGAGTTCTTGAGATGGAGAAGATTTGTAATATCTTAAAGAGGCCGTGAGATTCAAAGAAATATGACCTAAATAGAATTTGACGGACATAAGGAGGTGAATTGAATTCCCTAACAAGGTTTGATTAGGATTAGAACCCTAAAATATGTTTTTGAAAAGGAAAAAATAAGTCGGAAAAAATATCTATTTTATAATTTTTATAAAATTTACGAATTTTTAATTTCTTATGGAAAGGAATTTAAGGTGGGTAGGGAAGAAAAATGATAAAAGAAGGGTTAAGAAGTTCTTAATAAAATATTCAAAAATTACAAATGACCAAAATATGCCTAATGTTTAAAAAAATTAGGATAATGCTGTCGAATCAAAAGATCAAATATGCTATTAGTGGCGGCATGCAGAAAGTTAATTATATATTTTCATCCAACTGTTGGATTTTTATCAAACTTAAGTATGCTTTCGAGGATACACAATTCGTCAAATCCAACTGTTGGAATTTAAACATATCAATTAATTATTTAATATATCATAACAGTCACATAACATAACTCATCAAATTCAACTCATCGTACTATATCATATATCATAACAGTCACATAACATAACTCGTGCATGGTTTCAACATATCATATCCTAATATATCATATATACATATCAATTCATTAAATACAGTATAAAAATAACATATCATAACATATACATATTAATTCATAACAGTTTACATATATGGGCGTATGACACGTGCGAAGCCACGAGCACGTGTCATCATACAATAAACAATTATAATCAAACGATGGTAGGGCCACTTACTTGGTTGGCCCTAGCCAGTGTTTTCCCTAATTCAAATATGTTCGCTCCCATTCCTCAAAATTGCTCCAAATTATTGCAGGTTGTCACTTTTTATTAGAATATACATCCCATTTCGTTAGTAATCTAAGAATTCTTAACTCAATTGGACTTAAATTGAGAAATTGAAACTCATACTGACTTTATTTACCTTAAACAAGGTCAAATTTAGCTTCGGATGGTTGAAACGGTAGAAATTGGGTTCTGAACTTAGGAGGTGATTCGCTGCTGGTTGCGATGCGGGTATTGAATCATACCGAGTTGGGCCTTGGGTTCTTGGGCTGCTGCAGGTTGAGCCTCGTGTTTTTCGACCACTACAAGTTGGGTCGAAGTGTATAGGTTGGGCTTCGAGCATTGGCTACTGCAAGCTGAGTTGATGGGTTTGCGCTGGAGAGTTAACGGGCCGAGGTGGTGGTTTATCAGATTGGGCTGCTGGATGGTCACTACTTGGGTATCTGATCTGTATCTTACCCGGATCCATGGGTTGTGTCTTCCCTACCAAGTTTCTTCACAATTCGTCACCTCTAATTCTCTCTCCTCCGTACACTAAAGGCTTTTGTTTTTCAACGTGTTTACGTATAGATCCGTCTTCTTCTCCTTTTCTTTGACTTGTACTCTCGTTCCCACGGTGTTTTGAGGCTCTGTTTGTAAAGCAGTTCGTGGTTGCAAGTTTCTTACCATGAGCGTGCTAGGAGTCTTTAGTTGATTATTACATTCTCCGTTCGTAGGAGGTTACTAGGTTTTCCTCTTCGCCGGAACTTCAACTTCTCTCTATTTTTTGTTCTCTCTCTCATTTCCTCTATCTGTATTTACTTGCAGGTAAGCTCTGGAGCGCGTGGCTGAAGGATGGGGATGTTTGGAGCAATGTGGACGTCAGAAAGACGTGGCTGTGATGTGAGAACAAGAATTATGATGCTCGTCGAAATTCTTGCGAGTTTTCTGGCGACCATTTTTTTATGTGGTCGTTAAACCGTTCAAGTTCATGATGATTCTAAGGTTTCAATGTTTGTTTAAGTCTCAAAGTCTGAAATGTGGGCTTTCATTTGGAACAAGAATCAAGCATAGAGGTAACATCAATCTCGAGTTAAAAATATATATATAATTTTTTTTTTGTATACCTTTTGATAAGGATCACGATACTCCAAATGTTCCAACTAGACCTATTACACAATCCAAGGGCAAGAAGTTTCAACAAGCATTCATTCTTCATCTATAAAATTTGATAGGCTCGGTTAACGATTATTTCATGTGTTACAAGCTGATTCAATTGAGTAAAGACCATTTGGAGCTTCATAAATGAATATTTGCACGGTTAAATTAATGGATGAAGTTGCTATAAATTGCACTTATTCATAAGTTGTTAGAAAACTTTATTTATTATTTATAATTTCATAATTTCTTTGGTAGAAAAAGTGGAAAGTTATTGGTAAGAATAAATTATGACCACTAACTTGTTTAGTAAGTGTTGAGGTTGAAAGTTTATTTTATGGAGACTATAAATACGTACAAATTATTATGTAAAAGGCAGATTTGATGAATGAAATTTATATCTCAAATTTAGACTTTCACCGTTAGAAATTTGAGCATCACTTTTATCATTTACATGTTTCATGCAATTCTTGTAGTAGATTGAGTCGGAACCATTCAATCAAGCCTTGATCAAGTTTGATTGTGGAGTGACTCAATTTAGAACAAGGTTCAAAATCTTGCTTCGAGATCTTTGATCGTAAGACATAATTTAATTCTAGCCCTCTCTTTGTTGATCCAAATATTGTAGGAGGAGGTGTTAATTTTTTTGATTAAATGATTCTTGCTTCAACAAAAGCTTGAATCGTTGGGTTGAGGATTATGATTGCCTTATCCTCTTTCTTGGATTTCTTCTAAATTCGAAAGTTATAGTCCACAATTTTCTTTCAAATTTGTTTTTTCATCTTCTAAATAAGATTACCAGCAAGTATGGTAAAAAAATTGACTACAAAAAATGCACCTAACCTATTTACCCAATTCAATCTGCTATTGAAGGCGCTCGAGGAAGCTTGATTTTATAATTCATGGCTACATGCAAATCATCACTTCTCATCCATCCAATTGGATTTTTTGAACCTCCAAGCAACATTTTCATTGAAGAGCTCAAAGACCAATATGTCCCAAGAGTGCCCAATTTAAGAAATAAATTTTCGGGTAAGAATTGAGGTAAGTTTCAATTTTCTTCCTATAACCCTTCTCATAAAAAAATGATGATTCTTTAAACTTTAGGGGACTAAGATAGACAATGTTCATGAAGGAGTCATGGCTTAAAGATGTAAGGATTTAGCTGCTCAAGAAATCTCATTTTCGCGTTATGGGTTAAGTTGCGGACTAAGGGAAGAAATCCAAAATTAAGGCCACACACATAGATTTGTCCCTCCAAAATGAATATTTAAGCTCGAGGGAAGTATAAGGACGAACTTTCGTGAAGAAATTGTGGCCTAAAAGTACCTCAATTGTTTCAACAAATTAGAATATCCAGTGGGATTACACCATACGCGGAACCCTATGTTTATCCAAATTTGACGAGGTATAACTCGAGCTACACTACACTTAATGGTAAGAAGTCAGTCCCTAGATCTACCTTGAAATTCTATCTTTTAAGTTTCATGAAACTGAGGGTAGAAACGCTAGAAAAAAAAGCTAAGATGATTTATTTTTAAAAAGTACAACGGTTCACACGTATCTTCTTTCTTTCAAAGGAAGAAGACGATGGCGTGAGCGATTCAACTAAACCGGTCACGCAAGCCTAAAAGCCTGTACTCCCTTAGTTTTCTTCTAAATTTCAACACTCTTCTAGACTCATTCTTCAAAAAAAAAAAAATTTATGGTTCTAGAAACTAGATACTCTAAAGAGTTTTTCAAAGAAAATTTGGAGTCATTCAAGTATCGAAAGCTAAAATACGGAGGTCCCGAACACCAATGGTGAGGTATAGAGTCATCTAGAACTTTTCTTAAGAAATACTTATAGAACCGTTTGATTTTTTGTTTGAACCTTAAGTTAAGCATGGATTAAGGGAATATGACAGAAAAATACTAAGATTTATAATAAAATGACTAAAATGCCTTTAGGTTACTTTTAGATATTTCAAAGTTCACATACCCTCTAAATAACTTGAGACTTTAATAATGGGTTATGCATGACGACATAAAGATCTATATATTCGAGTTTAAGTTACATAGATCAAATTTAAAACTGAAACTAAATTAGGGGAAAAGTTAAGGCTTAAAGGAAATAATCCCTGTGACTCTAATCAAGATCTGTTACGATGATGAGTTCTTAATTTATGAGATTTCAGTGGGCCATAAGAAAGTATTTTATGACTTAAGCCTCAAGAATTAAGAACCTAAGAACCCATGAAATTAATGGAATGTTCTAAGGACAAGAACAACGAAAAGACCAACACAAGGCGTATATGAATTAAGAAAAGAAGAATGCTCGGTACCACTCAAGAATAAAGGACAGAGGTCCTCATGTCCTATAGTACAATATGTTCATGAATCATACTACATCACTTGAAACGTAACAAATTTTGGATGTAGGTTTGCAGACTGCAGTTCTTGGAAGGTAAAAAGTATTGGATATAGGTTTCTGACTAAATAGCTTAGGATGTATGAAACCTTGGGTGTAGGTATTCAGACTACGGCCCTCATAACATATGAAGCCTTCAACATAGGTATTCAGACTACACCGCTTAGAATGTATGAAGCCTTTGGTGTAGGTCTTCATACTACATCACTTGAAACATAAAAAGTTTTGGAGGTAGGTTTCAGACTACATCTCTTTAATTATATGAAGCCTTAGATGTAGGCTTTAGGTTGTATCGCAGGGAATGCATAAAGCCATGAGGCAGGTTCAGAGTATGTCGCTTGGAACACAAAAAACTTTAGACGTAAATACAAACTGTGTCTCTTGAAACGAATGAAGCCTTAGACACAGATTGTCGCGTTCATGACTCATATGGTAAATTTTAGAGGAAATGTCTTATGCAACCAAAGAAGAACTAAAGAAAGAACTTAGAACAAGACTAAGCTCAAGACAAAAATAAAAATTTGAATACGGATCAAGACCCAAGTTTTTAGTACTTAGAACTGTGAACCTTAGAACTAAAGTTTTTAGATAGAACTAAGGTTAGAGACCTCATATCCCAGAGCCAAGGTTCTTGGGCTAGATCATGAAAAGAACTTATAAAGCTATAATAGAACTTATAAAGTTTTAATAGAACTTAAGGGTCTAAGTTCTAAAAACAAGAACAAGAATCCAATCCAAGTATCTAAAAAAGACTCAGAGCGTGTCCAATTGAAGAAAATTATTTTCGTGTAAAATTTGGGGGTAAGGATCGAAATCTTACATACAATCCATTTTCTTCAAAATTGAGTCCTTCTTTAGCTTTAGAATATTAAGTTGAGCGTTTTTTTATAAAGAAATCAGGAGCTAATACGTCCTAGATTAGGTTGCCTAGGGAAACAAAATTCGGCTTTTTTGAATAAGTTACAGATGGATGATCAAATTCCAAAATTAAGACCACTGGCTTTAAGACATTGCTCCAAAACAAATCTTTTAGATTGAAAGAAATAGATCGTGCGCTGAAAAGCTATAGAATTGGCTACCCAACAAAGAGTTTAAGTGTTTGAATTTTGGCAAAGATATGTTATCTAGAAAAATTTGGAAGTGTAAAACTTATGCCAGAGAAGTTATAAAATAAATCTTTAGCTCTTCCCTACCGCACCATCTTTAAATTTCATGAAGAAATCGAAGGGAAAAATGCTCAAAGAGAAGTTGAGAAGGTTAAATATCAGACCGCAAAATCTCCTAATATATCATTGCTTTTATCTTTGTATCTATAGACCATGGGACAATAGATGTTCATAAAATTTGTGCCTTATAAATTTATAAAATTAAAAAAATAGATAATATTTTTATATAAAACATAGACCGTCAATATGGTATCTAATATAAAAAAGTAAGTTTGGGGATTTAAAGAATTGAAATCAAGATCTCTCGCACCTTAAGCAAGAATCATACCACTAGACAAATTGCACACTTGTGACAATTTTTTTTATTGAATACATCATTATTTCATTCATTTATTTGATTTGGATATTAATGAAATCCATGGGCATGTATTATAATCCTATCTTTTAGTTTTAAACCGATGAAAAGTTTGATTATTCTAAAATTATTGATACGAATAAGTGTAATAACAATTATAGAATATTATGATTTGGATAGACAAGTTCAATTATTAAATTCTATACTTTTTAGTACCTAAGTAGTTACTCCTCTACCTATAGTTCCATTCACTACTTATAATCTTATTACTTATAGTCTTATATGTTCGATTTTTTTTTTTTGATAGAAATATATGAAGAAAGTGGATGATTAGATGTTGCATAGTGAAAACTATTGGGTACTAATTTATGTTATCCAATCGCAAAATAATTATGTTTTTTATTAAAAATAAATCTATCCTGTCACTTATAACCGTGAGTAGAGATAAGATTAGATATTTATCCATATAGTTCTTATTTATTAAATGCATTACTACATCAATAAAAATGGGTAGAGTAGCTTCTAGGGAAAAAAACAATTAAAGCAAGAGCCTTAAGGGAAAAAAACCAGTGGTATTATTTTCAAGTTAGCATGTAGGTTAATAGTAGTCGATACGGTGTGTGCAGAGCTTCCACTTCCCTTTGAGCTTCCATTTCCCTTTCAACTCCAGTATGGAACCTTTGAGTTAAGCGTGAAGTTGGTTAGGGATGTGTCACTTGATAGTTTATTTGATTGCTATGCCCAATGGCTCTGTCCTATGGAGGACGTTGATCATGGGGTTGTTAGTGATTTCCAAGGTAGTAAGTAGACTGATAGTAGACTCAATAAGTAACCTACTTATAGGCTCCTAATCGTGTCCTTGGTATGCTAGGGTACCATACGCTTTCTTTTCTTGTTTTAGCTCTTGTTGCAAGTACTTAGGTCCCTTCAGTTATGTTCTTGACTTGTGAATTCTTATCGTGATCTATCTTGAGGACCTTGGTCCTAGGATTTTGAGGTCTCAACCTTGGTCTTGATCTAAGGGCCTTAGTACTATGGTTCTGGATTCTTGTTTTCAAAATTTGGGTCTTGATCCATGTTCTAGTCCTTCATCGTTGTCTCGTTCATGGTTACTTTTTAAGTTCTTGGTTCGTTCTCCAAGATACTCCCCATAGGATTTATGGTATCAGTCATGAACCTAACAACCTGTGCCAAGGCTTCATACGTTCCAATAAACATAGTATGAACCCGCATCTAGGGCTTGCCATGTGATACGATCTGAAAACCTACATCTAAAGCTTCTTACGTTCTGAGCGATGTAGTTTGATTCTGCATCCAGGGCTTGCCTTGAGATAAAGTTTGAATACCTATGCCCAAGGCTTCTTGCGTTCCAAGTGGCATGGTCTGAATACCTACACTCAAGATTTCATACGTTCCAAGTAGCGCAGTATAAAATCTTTCATCTAGTGTTTGCCATGTGATACAACCTGAACACCTATGTCCAAGGCTTCATACATTCCAAGCGACATAGTCTGAATACCTACGCTCAAGGCTTCATACGTTCTAAGCAGCGTAGTCTGAGTCATGAACATTCTGTATGGTGGGAGGTCTTAGGAGTTTCTTGAGTTTCTGTGTCTGAAGACCTTCGTCTCTTACCCTTGAGTAGTACCTAGCATTCTTCCTACCTTGGTAGTTGTAGAGCTTGTGTAGTATTTTCCTTAGTTCTTAATCTGGTAAATTTCTAAGGCTCTTTATTTCTTGAGGCATAAGTTGTAACATGTCATCTTAAGCTTTTTAATCCAACCTAACATGCCTAAGTTATTCTAATCTATATGTGTCATTAAAGAGTTTAATTAATTAATTTTGTGTCATTGGTTCTTATAATCTATACGTCTACAAGGTCTCCTTGCTAACTCATATAACATTAAAAGGTTCAATTTAGTTAAAAGAAAAATTTGAAGTGTGCAAATTAAAATTTAGTATATTAAATTTCTATATTAAATTTATTAAATATAAGGAAGAAAATAGATCTAATTTGAAGTATTTGTATAAATATTTAATATATTAAATACAAATAGAGAAAAATATATTTAATATAAAGTGTTTATTTAATATAATAGATATAGTAAATAAAAATAGAAAAAAAAATATTAATAGGAAGTGTTCACATTAATATTTCACCTATTAACTATATTAAATATAAAAATGACATATATTTATTGTATCACACTTCTATCTTGGCTGAGAATCTCCCGGTTATTCTCTAACTAAACTCCGCATCATTTTTCAGCATAAACAATGTACATGTTACCTTTTGATCATCCAGATAGTTCATTAATAGGAAAATTGTTTCAATTGGCGATAGCCATAATTGTACATCTGTTGGGTCTCTTGAGGCACCATTAAAGGTACGAGGATCTACTACTTGAAATCCCGCATATACCTCGCTTCTCGCATGGACTGCGTACTGTTGATTTACTGGGTGGTCACCACCATTTACATCACAGCCTAGAATGATTCCCACATCAAAGTCGACATGGGGTCCATTCTAGCAACCTGTGCAGCTGGGGATGGCGCTGCTACGTCGGTTCGAGTTATTGATCCTTCACGAGGTGGACTCCCTCTACCTCTACCCCATCCTCTAACAGCGGTCGTCTTCTTCCCCTACACCCTCTTCTACGTCTCTAGGTGACATGATCTATAATCAATAAGTAAATCTATCTAGTAATTACTCATGATAGACACATGACTCACTCAACATTAGCTATCTTTTTTTTTATCTTATGTATGACATACATGACAACAGTGGAGCATTAGCGGTGGAACATGGAACACACTAAACCTATTTAGTGATGAAATTAAAGAAATAATGGTAGAGAACCGTAAGTTTTGGAAGGAAAAATGCTCCATTATGAAATTGGAAAATACTAGGCTATTAAATAGCCATATACAACAAAACGGAAAGAAACGATAAATAAGGAGTCTACACTGCTGACTGACTTCTAAAAGTAAAAGTCGTATCATAAAGCAAAGAGTTTCGTACAAAGTGGGATTTTATTTAGACTAAGTAAACTAACATTTCCTCCATTCAACTGAATGCCTTAAAGCATCCGTTCACATAAAATTAAGAACAGACCCCTAATAAAGCTCTCAACTTCAAGAAGACATCCAGCTGTAAAGGTTTGGTCATCACATCAGCTACTTGATCTTGTGTGTTGCAATATACTAAATCAACACTCTTGACTTTTGATAATTCTCTCATAAAATGAAAGCGTACATCTATATGTTTGCTTTGACTATGTAAAACTAGATTCTTTGAAAATTTAATTGCAGAACTACTATCACATTGAATGACAGGTTTTTTACCTTGATTTAAACCAAGTTTGTGAAGCACTCTTTTCAACCATACTGTCTGGCATGCACATGAAGCAGCAACAATGAATTCAGTTTCAGTAGTAAACAAGCTTACAACTGGTTGTTTTTTCTATTGCCAAGAAACCGTTGTTGAACTTATCAAAAAAACATAACCTGAAGTGATTTTCCAATTTTCTAAGTCTCGTGCGTAATCGCTATTTGTGTAAAAGATAAGGTCACTATTTCATCCCTCGTAGAAAATTTCAAAATCAAGGGTGTCATTTAAATATCTTGACACTCTTTTTGCTGCTTGTAGATGAAGCTCAATAAAAATTTTCATATATCAAATGATAGGTCCTACTACAAACATCACATCTGGTTGAGTGGCAGAGAGATACATAAGACTCCCAACAATCTGTTTAAAATGAGTCTGGTCTACTTTAACACCTCCTTCATCCTTCACTAGAAACAATTGGATTGTGAGCCAGATTGCTTTTCTTCATTCCAAACCTTTGTAGCACCTCCGATGCATATTTATTTTGATTAATAAACACACCACTTGATTTATGGTACTTCAAAAAAAAAAAAACACCACATTTTTCCAAGATCAGTTATATCAAACCCTTGCTTGATGGACTTCTTAAATTCAATTCAGAAACTAGAACATTAATATTTTCAGTAAAAATGAGATCATTAACGTACAAACTTAAAATCAAAATCTTACCATCTTCTCAAGCCTTGATTAAAAGAGTGTGTTTATAATCATATTTCTCAGAACATTCCTTCATGAAATGAGCTTCTATTCGACTGTACCAAGCATGCGGAGCTTGCTTAAGCCTATAAAGTGTCTTTTTTTTAACTTATAAGCCCTGTGTTCATTTCTTTTTTGCACATAACCACTGGGTTGAGAAACAAACACTTCTTCCTTCAGCTTACCATATAAAAATGCAAACTTTACATCTAATGATATATGAACCATTCTCTTTGAACTCCAAGTGCCACAAGAGCAAATACTTTTGTATAATCTACCCCTTGTTGTTGAGAACATCCCTTCACCACTAACCTTTCCTTGTGCTTGTCTATTTCTCTATTTTCGTTAAATTTTGTCTTGTAAACCCATTTCACTCCAATAGTCTTTCCATTTTCTAGTAATTATGTCAATTCCTTGCCTTCCTACTCCTCTTTTCTTCTGAACTAAATGAGCTTGTTTCCTCTAAAGAACTATAAGAAACATCTTCTTCTTCTAGATTTTCATCAATATCAGGTTCATCTCTACTGTCATTAATTTCATTCGTCTATTTTTCATAATCTTTCAATTTTAAATCACAAATAACTTCTTCTTTATGCTTCTCATTGCATTCCCAACTTTTGTTTTTTTCAAATATGACATCTCGACTTATTATAATCCTTTGTGAAAAAGGATCATAAAGTCGGCAAACCTTTGATTCCTCACTTACTCCTAGTAGGACACAAGCTAAAATCTTATCATCCAACTTTTTTCTTCTACTATCTGGTACATGAACATGAGAAATACACCCAAAAACTAAAAAATACTCAACTGAAGGCTTAACTCCACTCCAAGCTTCTTCCAGAGTTTTATTCTTAATAGCTAAAGTTGGACTTTGATTCAAAACATGCACGGTCCAATTTACTGCTTTAGGCCAAAAACTTTTTGGAAGTTTCTTTTCGGAAAGCATGTTGCATACCATATTCATAATGGTTCTATTTTTCCTCTCCGCGACTCTATTTTGTTGTGGCATGTATGGAGCTGTTAGCTGTCTTTGTATGTCATTATTATCACAAAAATTATTGAATTCCTAAGATGTGAACTCCTCCACGGTCTGTACACAGACTTTTAATTGATGCATTTTTTTCTTTCTCAACATGAATTTTAAACCTCCTGAAAACATCAAAGGCTTCTGATTTTTCTGTCAAAAAGAAAACTCATGTTTTTCTACCATAGTCATCAGTAAAAGTGAGCAAATACCTTTTCTTAGGTTGGAGATTGATTTTATTGGGCCGCATATATCACATGTATTAATTCAAGCCCTTGTAAAGCTCTCCAAGTGCTTTGCTTTGGAAAAGATTCTCTTTGTTGTTTTTATGTTAAGCAATCCTTGCACAGCCTTCAAGAAGAATTCAGTTCAGGTAATCCATTCACCATTTCTTTCTTTTTTAGTGTTTTCAAACCATCAATGCTCTTGTGCCCATACCTGCAATGCCAAAGCTACACTTTGTCCTTAGTGATTGAGTTCAAGCACACCGACGATAGAGATTGAAATGTTTCTTGAAGTATGACATCTTTGTATCCATGATTAAACCATTCTCATGATGGAACACCTTATACTTTCCATATTGAAACATAACAGCAAGTCCCCGTTCTTGCAATTGTCCAATACCCAACAAGTTGTTTGTCAATTCTAGAACATAGAACACTTGTGTAATAATATGTGTTGTTCCATTCACTTGCAGCCTTCTGTTGCCCTTTCCTAGTGCTTGTGTTGTTGTCGAGTTTTACTTAATCTCTTAAGCATTCATTTAAATCTAAAAAATATTACTTTACTCCACACATATGATTGCGGTAGTCAGAATCAAGATACCAACAATCTTCTTTGCCATCTTTCTCCTTGTTCGCACGTGTGCAAGCCATCAGTAAAATCTCTTCTTTTGTCTTTGTATAGTTAGCAACTTCATCCTTACTTGGACATTCCCATTGAAAATGCTCAAATTTGTGACAGTTGTAGCATTCAACTATGGTTTTGTCAAAGTTTTGCCTGCCTCTTCCATGTCTCCTTCCTCTGAAACTTCCACGACCTCGACCCTTTCCTCCTGACTGATCTCCATTTGTCACCTTCAAGGCATGTAATTCATTGATGTGAGAACGCATGCGTTGTTCATGAACAAATAAGCTACTTTGCAATTCATCAATGGTTAAAGTATCTGTATCTTTAGACTCCTCAATAGAACAAACAACGTAATCAAATTTGGGAGTCATAGATCTTAAAATCTTTTCAACAACAACGTCTCCTTTGCTTTCATCTTATTTGCTATTGCAAGTGTTCGAGCAAAATATTCATTTACATATTCTCATGTCTTCATTTGAAGAATTTCAAATTCCTTTCTTGACCGGGTTGTTCATTGACATTTTTTCTTCATAGAGTCCCAAATGTCCTTCACTGTATCCTTATTTAGAATCGTCAAACTTTGGGATGGCTGGCTAAATAAAAGATCTTTCGGTAGACATCTTGAAGATTGCTACTTCAAATTTTAATCATATCCCTAGCTATAACTCTATACCAAATAATGAAATTAAAGAAATAATAGTGGAGAAAAGTAAGTTTAGGAATGAAAAATTTTCTTTTATAGAATTGTTAAATACCAGGCTATTAAATAGTCATATACAACAAAATAGAAAGAAACCATAAATAAGGAGTCTACCGTTAACTGACTTCTAAAAGTTAAAGTCTTGTTCTAAAGTAAAGAGATCCCCACAAAGTGGGATTTTATTTAGTCTAAACTAACATCTGGTAGGCTAGTTTACATATGTAACCTAGGATCTGATACCAACTATAATATCTTATTTTTCTACCAAAATAGAGTGGCTATTATATGCTTGACGTAACCTATTTTTGCAAAAAAAATCAATTAAATAATATATAACACGATGTCATGGACATAAACAATCGCAATAGAATATTAAAACAAAACAACGAAAATTAAACATCGTATAATTTATATAAAACAAAAAAGGATTAAAACGATTCCCTAATCTAACTTGAGGACTACAAAATAAATAAAATGCAACTTATCCTAACACAAGTTCCACGGTCTTCAACGTGACGTTATCATCATCTGTACAAGGATTCCTTACCTTTACCAGAAATGTAAGAGTAGCACATAGCTTGAGTATTTGAAGAAATACTTATTAAGTGACCCCACTATTGGAGTTATGAAATGTAGTCATATGCAACATTGTGGGACCTATCATTTAAAACATCATTTCTATTACGGGCTAAATTACATGTGTAGTACTTCTTTACACATGGCCAACACGTACGAACGTGGGCTCACCGGGCGGGCTCACACGCCTATTAGGCCTACTGGTCAAGCTACACTTGCTGATGAGCTGTTGCTGGACGCCCAGAGGAAATAGCGGTCATCGTAGCATTATGGCAAACATGATGGTCATAATCAGTCTCATGGTGTACGCCTCCGTACTTATCATAATGGAGAAGTGTCTTGATTCCTACGGAATAGAGCGCAAAGACAACGAGTTTAGTCGAACATCGTAATGAGTCTAAGGGCGGAATAAAGCTTGAAAGGAATGGGCATAGGCTTAATAATGAACACCGCTTCTCGATATGAAATTAATGACTTAAAAGACCGATGGTAAACACATAGTTATGCATGAGGTGCACACACTTTCCATCAACATGATAACTAGGAATTCAAACGTAAAAGTATAAAAATATATATTTATATTAAAGTATATGCTCATTCTCTTCCTATAACCCTTCTCATCCAAAATTGATGATTCCTTAAACTTTACGGACTAAGATAGACCATCTTCATGAAGGAGTCATGACCTAAGGATGTAAGGATCTAGCTGCTCAAGAAATCTCATTTTCGCGTTATGGGTTGAGTTGCAGACCGAGGGAAGATATCTAAAATTAAGGCCACACACATAGATTCGTCCCTCCAAAATGAATTTTTAAGCTCGAGGGAAGTATAAGGATGAACTTTCGTGAAGAAATCGTTGTCTAAAAGTACCTCAATTGTTTCAACAAATTAGAAAATCTAGTTGGTTTACAACATGTGCGGAACCCTATTTTTATCCAAATAGGACGAGCTATAATTCGAGCTACACTACACTTAATAGTAGGAAGTTAATCCCTATATCTACCTTGAAATTCTATCTTTAAGTTTCATGAAATTGAGGGGAGAAACGCTCAAAATAGAGCTAAGATGATTTATTTTCAAACAGCAGCACAACGGTTCCCACGCATCTTCTTTCTTTCAAAGGAAGAAGACGATGGCATGAGTGATTCAATTGAACGGTCAACGCAAGCCTAAAATCCAGTACTCCCTTTGTTGTTTTATTAATTTTAACACTCTTCCTGACTCATTCTTTAAAAGCAAAATTGATGGTTCTAGAAACTAGATACTCTAAAGAGTTTGTCATAGAAAATTTGGAGTCATTCAAGTATCGAAAACTCGAAAACGGAGGTCCCGAACACCAATGATGAGGTATAGAGCCATCTAGAACTTTTCTTAAGAAATACTTATAGGAATCATTTAGTTTTTAGTATAAACCTTAAGTTCATGAATTAAGGGAATATGAAAGAAAAATACTAAGAACCATAAGTTAAGGTCGTGAACGAGCGTTTTTCTTCAGAAACAAGAAACATAAAGAATAATTCACTAAATGGACACTGCTGTCCAAAAACTTTTAAGACGGAAGATAATATGACATGTTGAGGGCATATATTAAATTTGGTAGTCATTGGATAAAGATAATTGGCTAAACCAAGAAATGATGCAAATGACCAAAATGCCCCCACGACGGTTGGCTTCGGTTCAAGACCTAAATGACCTCCAAATAACATAAATTTTTGTAATCGACCTTGTTTCACAATGATCAAGGATTATGTAAAGTTTCAAAATAGTTGGAATACGTTTAAAGGCTAAATCAAGACTTGTAGATAAAATGACTTAAAGGCCTTTAGGTTACCTTCAAATATTTCAAAGTCCACACACCCTCTAAATAACTTAAGACTGTAATAAAGGTTTATGCATGAGGAAATAAAGATCTATATATTGGGGTTTAAGTTACTTAGATCAAATTTAGTATTAAAACTAAATTAGGGGAAAAGTTAAGGCTTAAAAGGAAATAATCCTTGTGACCCTAGTCAAGATTCAAGATTTTTCTAGAATTTTTAAGAAATACAATATGACCTCATGAAACTTTGTATGATTCATACATGTTACTATGATGAGTTCTTAATTTAACAGATTTTAGTAGGCCATAAGAAAGTATTTTATGACTTAAGCCTAAAAATTTAAGAACCTAAGAACCCATGAAACAAATGGAATGGTCTAAGCACAAGAACCAAGGAAAAGACCAACCCAAGGCGTATATAAATTAAGAAAAGAAGAATGTTTAGTATCACTCAAGAATAAAGGACCAAGGTTCTCATGTCCAATGGTACAATATGTTCATGACTCATACTACATCGCTTGAAATGTAAAAAAATTTGGATGTAGGTTTACAGATTGCAGTGCTTGGAAGGTAAAAAGTATTGAATGTAGATTTCAAACTACATCACTTAGGATGTATGAAACCTTTGGTGTAGGTATTCAGACTACGACGCTCAGAACATATGAAGCCTTCAGCATAGGTATTCAGACTACACCGCTTAGAACGTATGAAGTCTTTGGTGTCGGTCTTCATACTACGTGACTTAAAACGTAAAAAGTTTTGGATGTAGGTTTCAGAGTACACCGCTTTGATTGTAAGAAGCCTTAGGTGTAGGTTTCAGGTTGTATCGCAGGGAATGCATAAAGCCATGGAGGTAGGTTCAAACTATGCCACTTCGAACACAAGAAAACTTGGACATAAGTACAAACTATGTCTCTTGGAACGAATGAAGCCTTTGACACAAATTGTCGCGTTCATGACTCATACCGTAAATATTTGAGGAAATGTCTTATGCAACCGAAGAAGAACTAAGGAAAGAACTTAGAACAAGACTAAACTCATGACAAGAATAAAAATTAGAATACGGATCAAGATCCAAGTTTTTAGAACTTAGAACCGTGAACCTTAAATTAAAGTTTTTAGATCATAACTAAGGTTAAAACCTCATATCCCAAGGCCAAGGTTCTTGAGCTAGATCATGAAAAGAACTTAGAAAGCTATAACAGAACATATGGGTCTAAGTTCTAAAGACAAGAATAAGAATCTTATCCAAGTATTTTATAGAAGTTTCACAGCTCACCAAATCCAACGACCAAATTCAAAATGGAAATCGGTTGCCCACTAATCATAGAGAATATTTATTGCAAAATTTTTATAAAACTCAATCTCAAATTGACAAAAATCTAGAAGTTTTAATGTCGGTTTAAGCTCCCTCTATAAAGCCTGAAGTAGGAGTTTTCGTTTGGGGTAAGATTCGAGCTAAGTCGAGCCTTCAACTATGAGTTGTTATAGCCTCTGAGATTTTGGGTTTCTTACTATCAGATTTATTCCAAATTTGAGAGCCATAATCAACCATTTTCCTTCCAACTTCCCAATTTGGTGAAGAAATATAGTGTTGAAGTTGCCTCAAACACAACTTCCCAATTTGGTTTTCAATTAAAGGAAGAAGGTTGAAGCTCAAAAATTAAATATGAGCCTACACGCAAATTTTTCAAGAGAAACATATCCGGTTTGATTTTTTCACCTCTAAGGAATATTTTCATAGAAGACCACGAAGGTTAACAAGACTCAGAGCGTGTCCAATTGAAGAAAATTATTTTCGTGTAAAATTTGGGGGTAAGGATCGAAATCTTACTTACAATCCATTTTCTTCAAAATTGAGTCCTTCTTTAGCTTTAGAAGATTAAGTTGAGCACTTTTGATGAAGAAATCCGGAGTTAATACGTCCTAGATTAGGTTGCCTCGGAAAAAAAAATTATGCTTTCTTGAATAAGTTGCAGACGGAGGATCAAATTCCAAAATTAAGACCACGCACTTTAAGACATTTCTCCAAAACAAATCTTTTAGCCCGCTCTGAAAAGTTATAGAATTGGCTACCCAACAAAGAGTTTATGGGTTTGAATTCCGGCAACTATATGTTTTCTAGCGAAATTTGGAAGTCTATAACTTATCCATGAAAAGTTACAAAATAAATCTTTAGTTCTTCCGTGCAACACTATCTTTAAGTTTCACGAAGAAATCGAGCAGAGAAATGCATGAAGTTGGGAAGGTTAGATTTCAGACCACGACACAATCTCCTAATATGTCATTACTTTCATCTTTATATCTATAGACCATGAGACCATAGATGTTTATAAAATTTGTGTCTTATAAATTTCTGAAATTAAAAAAATAGATAATATTTTTATACCCTTCCAAGTTTATATCTTATATATCTCTAAACAATATCTAATATGTCATTGGTTTCAACTTTGTATCTAACAGAGTTTCAACACATTAAAATTAATTACTTTATTCAATATAAAATTGAGTTTTAAGTAATAGATTCAAAGTACAATGTCCTAACAACTAGACCATGGGACGATAAATATTTACAAGATTTGTGTATAATAAATCTATGAACTTTAAAAAATAATAGTATCTTATTTGTTTCTTATAGATCTCTAAATTTGAAAATGTTAGTGTCTTCCTTTTCAATTTATTAGATCATGTGTACAATTATTCAATCATTCTTAATAGAGTTGACAAAAAAGTTATTTTGAAACAAATTTAATATTAAAAAAAAATATTTATTTAATAAATTTTTTCCTCAACTATATTTTTTTAAAGTTTATTTGAATATTCTATGTAAACTAAAAAAAATCAAATTATTTGTGTTTACTCTATTTTTGTAAAAAGAAGACAATAATTAAACCATGTGGTAGGTATTAATATATGGTTGACTATTTAGATCTAAACAACATAGTGTAATCATTCTCAACTTGTTAATACAACCTCTAATAACAACAAAGTTAATAGTGAAAAAAGAAAAAACAACAAAAGTTATTCTCCAATGTGAGGGTGAGAATTTCACTCAACTACGCATTCTAAGTACATGTAAATAAAATATAGATTGTCAAGACTTAGGTATGATATCTCTCCGTCATTATATCATATTTTGCATTAGTACCTACAATTTCATGTATATAGCTCGAATAGGAAAGGAGAATTAATAAGAGAATATAAACATGAACAATGTTTACAAAAAAGTTTGATTGTCAAGACTTAAGTATGATATCTATCCGTCATTATATCATATTTTGCATTACTACCTACAATTTCATGTATGTAGTTCGAAGGAGAATTATGCATTACTACCTACAATTTCATGTATGTAGCTCGAATAGGAAAGGAGAATTAATAAGAGAAGATAAACATGAACAAAGTTTGAGGCATTTCAAGAATTGAACTCAAGAGCTCAAGACCTCTCACACTCTAAGCAAGAATCATACCACTAAACCTAAATGCCCAATTGTGACAAATTTGTTTTATTGATTATATTATTAATTCATTCATTTATTTGATTTGGATAGTAATGAAGTTCATGTGCATATTATAGTCTATCTTTTAATTTAGAACATATGGAAAGTTTGATTAATTTAAAATTATTTATATGAATAGAGAATAGAAAAAAATAGTTGAAGTTATTACATAACGTAAATTTTAATTTGATAGTTTCAGTTTAGTCACATATCTTGAACACACAAGTAAAACAATTATAGAATGTTAAGATTTGGATAGAATGTTAATAGATTAAAATCTATATTTTTTAGTATCCAAGTGGTTGCTATTGCTTCTTATCGCTTATAGTCCCATATGTTCAAATTCTTTTTATGAAACGCTTATAGTCCCATATGTTCAAATTCTTTTTATGAAAGTTGGGTAGAAATATATGGAGAAAGTGGATGATTAGATGTTGTATACTATATTTGTGAAAATTATTGGGTACTAATTTATGTTATCCAATTGCAAAAAAAATTATGTTTTTTTATTAAAGTAAATCTCATCCGGTCACTCATCTCACTCATCACAATGAGAACTGATAAGATTAGATATTTAAACATATAGTTTCTATTTTTAAATGCACTAATTGCATCAATAAAAGTGGATAGAGTAGCTTCTAGAAAAAAAAATAATTAAAGCAAGTGTCTTAAGGAAAAAAAACCGTTGATGTCATTTCAAGTTAGCATGTAGGCTAATAGTAGTCGATACAGTGTCTACAGAGCTTCCACTTCCCTTTCAACTCCAGTATGAAACCTTTGAGTAAGGCATGAGGTTGGTTAGGGATGTGTCACTTGATAGTTTATTTGATTGTCGTGCCCAATGACTCTATCCTGTAGGAAGACGTTGATCATGCAGGTTGTTAGTGATTTCCAAGGTAGCATGTAGGCTGATAGTGACTCAATAAGTAGCTTAATTGTAGCCTCTTAATCGTGTCCTTGGTATGCTAGGGTACCATACTCTTTCTTTTCTTGTCTTGGTTCTTGTTGTAAGTTCTTAGGCCCCTTTAGTTATGTTCTTGACTTGTGAATTCTTATGGTGATCTATACTGAGAACGTTGGTCCTAGGATTTTGAGGTCTCAACCTTGGTCTTGATCTAAGGCTTTAGTACTATGGTTCTGGGTTCTTGTTTTCAAAATTTGGATCTTGATCCATATTCTACTTCTTGATCGTTGTCTCGTTCATGGTTACTTTTTAGGTTCTTGGTTCGTTCTCCAAGACACTCCCCATAAGATTTATGGTATCAGTCATGAACTTGAAAATCTGTGTCCAAGGCTTCATACGTTCTAAGAAACATAGACTGAACCCGCATCTAGGACTTTGCCATGTGATACGATCTTAAAACCTATATCAAAAGCTTCTTATGTTCCAAGCGATGTAGTATGATTCTGCATCCTGGGCTTGCCTTGTGATACAGCTTGAATACCTATGCCCAAGGCTTCCTGCGTTCCAAGCGGCATAGTCTGAATACCTACGCTCAAGGTTTCATACGTTCCAAGTAGCATAGTCTAAAATCTCTCATCTAGTGTTTTCCATGTGATACAGCTTGAATACATATGTCCAAGACTTCATACATTCCAAGCGACATAGTCTGAATACCTACGTTCAAGGCTTCATACATTCTAAGCAGCGTAGTCTGAGTCATGAACATTATGTACGGTGGGAGGTCTTAGGAGTTTCTTGAGTTTCTGTGTCTGAAGACCTTGGTCCATTACCCTTGAGTAGTACCTAGCATTCTTCTTACTTTGGTAGTTGTAGAGCTTGTGGGAGGTCTTTGGAGTTTCTTGAGTTTCTGTGTCTGAAGACCTTGGTCCATTACCTTTGAGTAGTACCTAGCATTCTTCTTACTTTGGTAGTTGTAGAGCTTGTGTAGTATTTTCCTTAGTTCTTAATCGTGTAAGTTTCTAAGTTCTTTATTTCCTGAGGCATAAGTTGTAACATGCCATCTTAAGCTTATGAATCCAAAATAGTAACATGCATGAGTTATTCTAAAAATTCATAGAGTCATAATATATTTTGCAGAAAGTTCTAAAAGAATCTTGAATACTCGGTAAGATTTTCTTGAGGTACTTTTAAGTGTTTATAAGGCCCTAACTTGGTTTAGGTTCTAAACTTGCTATAATCAACATGAAATCTTGAATGTACCTTCATGTCCTTAGGAATATTCCATATAAAAAGTAGTAGGTCATTTGGAGTATGTTTAGACCTTGAATATCATAAGGAGTCCGAGGGACATTTTGATCATTTTACCCCCTAATTTTTGGTTTCGCTACTTAACATGTTCCAGTCACTTTCAAACATCACAACATCACTAAAAATCATAAAATAAGATCTACTACAGAGTTTCATAATATTTTGAGGTCATCTAGAGCATGAACGGAAGATAAGTTACCTTAAGGGTATTGTGGTAATTTTACACTGTTTCTTGGTTTAGCTACTTAACCTTATACAATTGTTGCCAAATTTCATATATAATTTAACATGTCATAATATGCTCATAATTAACATTTAGTAGGTTATTTTAACGTTACTTAAATCCTGAGTAATTTGATAGGTTTAGAGCCTTAACTCTTGATTCTTGGTGTTTTTCTTTCATAATCCTTTAAATCATACTTAGTTTAGGGTTCATACAAAGATTAAAGTAATTCCTACAAGTATTTCTTCAGAAAAGTCCATGATGGGTACTTACCTCGTTGTCGATGTTCGAGACCTCCATTCTCGAGCTTCCTGTACCCGAATTATTTCAATTTTTTTTACAGAATCCTTAGGGTGTCTAGTTCCTGAAACCATAAAATATTTCATGAAAAATAGTCTAGAAGAGGGTTAAAATGGAGAAAAATCAAAATCGTCTAGATAGGAAGAAGACGTGCGCAACGCATAATGCTGCCATCACGGGATTTCTCCCCTCGATTTCTTCATAAAACTTTAAGATGGTGTTACAAGGAAGGGCTTGAGATTGGTTTGATGCCTTCTCGGGGATCGTAGCATAAGTTATTAATCTCCAAAGTTCGTCGAAAATATTTTTCCTCGTCCGAGCTCTACCCAAAAAAAATTTATGGGGCAGCTGTTTCTAAAGGTTATTAGTACCCGATTTGTTCATGGAACTTCTTCCTTATACTTCCCTCAAGCTAAAGAAATTTGTTTAGAGGAACTTGTTTGTGTGTATGTAACAAACACCCAAGGCCTCTAATAAGAGGTAATGTATAGTCCCTGATATGTTGTACAAGGTTTTGCGAAGAACAACGAAAATTTTAGAAAATTTTAGAAAATGGAATTTTTTACAATTTTTACCGAACTTCCCAAATTTGTAAATTCTTATAGAGGAAGAATTTCAAGGTGCTCATGAAGGGAAATATGATCTGTATGGGGTATAGAAGTTTTGGAAAAATTCTAGATTTTTCTTTTGAGAAAATAATATTAAAATATTCGAAAATCGCCAAATTATCAAAATGCCCCTGAAAAATATGGATAATTACAAAAATACCCTTTTGTCCAAAATCGGAATTTTCACAGCAACCCTCCACACAAAATCCATCGAATCTCAAAATCTAGCAGTTGGATCTCCTCCAAAATTTGACACAATTTAGAACGTTCATAAATCATCTCATTCAACGGTTAGAATTCAAAATTAAGGTCGGAAAGGCTCTAATTGGAGTAGATATTTTCGACGGAAGATCTAGAAAAATCAAGAATGAAATTATGACAATTCTAGACGTTCCAATGGTGGTGGATCATCCATCTACAAATTATGAAGTATGGACAACTAATAAGAGCAAGAAGTTGGCTTAATCGAGTCCTCAATTGTGAGTTACGAGCGTTTAGATTTTGGGTATCGTGTTCTTGGGTTTTCCTCGAATTCAGGAGCTACAGTCCGTCATTCCTCCTCAAACTTTTTTCTTCACCACGTGACTTACGGTGAATTATGTCGGTACGAGAGCTCTAGACTTATAAATTATGTCGACTAGCCTAAAATGTAGGTCCAGAATATTTCCATGGTCTTGCTGGAGACGCTTGGTCATCGTCACATATGCTCTATGAAAGATAATGTTCTCATATTATATCATGATTTTTTAGAAAATGAAATTTTTTACAATTTTTATCGAACTTCCCAAATTTGTAAATTCTTATAGAGGAAGAATTTCAAGGTGCTCATGAAGGAAAATATGATGTGTGTGGGGTATAGAAGTTTTGAAAAAATTCTAGATTTTTCTTTTGAGAAAATAATATTAAAATATTCGAAAATCGCCAAATTATCAAAATGCCCCTGAAAAATATGGATAATTACAAAAATACCCTTTTGTCCCGAATCAGAATTTTCACAATAACCTTCCACACAAAATCCATCGAATCTCAAAATCTAGCTGTTGGATCTCCTCCAAAATTTGACACAATCTAGAACGTTCATAGATCATCTCATTCAACGGCTAGAATTCAAAACTATGGTTGGAAAGGCTCTAATTGGAGTAGGTATTTCCGACGGAAGATCCCGAAAAATCAAGAATGAAATTATGACAATTCTAGACGCTCCAATGGTGGTGGATCATCCATCTATAAATTATGGAGTAGGAACTGTTAAAATATCATCACTAGCCCAATAGAGTCAAGCCCAATATTTGTACGAGCCTAAGCCCATTGTAGGTTTATTTTGGTAGATATTTTAGAATAAAGATATCTAGAGATTTTAGGAAAGAGATCTAGATATTCTAGGAAAAAGAATTAGATTTGTTACGAATAGATTGCGTAGGCTCTAGTATAAATACCCCTCCACCCTACCTAAGTTTTCATTCCAAGAAATCCCAATCAATATAAAGTAGTAGTATTCTACAAAGTGTCTTGTATTCTCTTCTCGATTGGTCTTAATAAAGAGTGCGAGTGTTTTCCACAGAGAGTTGTGTTCAACAATTTGGTATCAGAGCGAGGTAAGTATAGGTTGTCTGATCTCTTGGAATTCTTAGTATGCTCTGTGGCTGCAGCTCTATCTGATCTTCCACATCTGAAACGATTTCTTGAGATTAGTAGTGAGTGAGTTTCTTTTGTGTCGTGAGTAGTCTGTGACTCTACAAGTCTTGTATCGAAAAGGTTTGTTTGGTATTACTGAGGTATTGTCAACACGATGGGTGACTTCCAAATCGTAGGAGGAATCAAGAAACTCAACAACAACAACTACAATACGTGGGCAACATGCATGATGTCCTATTTACAAGGACAGGATCTTTGGGAGATCGTTTGTGGGTGTGAAACTATGCCGCCAAAGGAGGATTCTAACGGCGCCTTGTGCAAATGGAGAATCAAAGCAGGCAAAGCAATGTTTGCCTTGAAGACCACAATCGAAGAAGAGATGTTAGAGCATATTTGGGATGATAAGACACCAAAAGAAGCATGGGACACGTTCGTGATGTTGTTCTCAAAGAAAAACGATACGAGGCTACAACTTCTGGAGAACGAGTTGTTGTCAATTTCACAACGTGATATGACGATTGCTCAGTACTTCCACAAGGTCAAGTCGATCTGTCGGGAGATTACTGAACTAGACCCGAAGTCCGCCATTGTAGAATCTCGAATGAAAAGGATTATAATCCACGGATTGCGACAAGAATATAGAAGCTTTATTATTACTGTACAAGGATGACCCACTCAACCATCACTTGTAGAGTTCGAAAATTTGTTAGCCAGCCAAGAAGCCATGGCTAAACAAATGAGAGGCATCACATTAAAGGGTGAAGAAGAAGCACTCTACCCAAGTGAAAGTCGGAGCAATAATAGGCTGTCTACCAAACGTGGATACAATGGTGACAAAAGAAGAAGCCACCAAGGAACTGCACAATTTGGGAGAACTCAAAAGAACGACAACCAAAGTTCTCAAGGGAAAAGATTTGAGGGCATTTGCTACAATTGCGGGAAGAAGGGTCACATGTCCAGAGATTGTTGGTCCAAGAAAAAATCTGTAGAAAGCAGCGTGGCATCCTCCAACATAGAGATTGAGGAGGAATGGGATGCAGAGGCAATATGTCTCATAGAAGAAGACGAGCTAGCACTCATGACAATGATGGAAGAGCATATCGATTACGAGGATGACTAGATCATTGATTCTAGATACTTAAACCACATGATTGACGATCAAAGCGGTGCAATGGAAGAGGGGTGGCCCTCAGAGAAGGAAATATTACCAGGCTTGGACAACATTGAAGAAATTCTTCCACAGATGGGGGAGCAAACGGAAGAAACTCTTCCACAGAAGATGGGGGAGCAAATTGTGTACGTTTGCTTAAATGCTGATGTGCCGGGAGATTTGAGTGACATTGATGTTGATGAGCAAGAAGTGACTCAACCAAGTGAACCTGGTGAAAAAGAAATGGCACCTCAACAGCTTAGACAGTCAGAAATAATCCAAAAGTCAAATCCGGAGTTTGCCAACGGAGTTATTATACAAGACGAAGTTAAAGGGCCAGAGACGTATGAAGAAACTTTACACAATACGGCTGGGCAGCAAGTAGTGGAGGAAGAAATTATAGTCTTGGAGAAAAATCAAACTTGGGAACTAGTGCCAAGACTAGGAGATGTCAAACCCATCTCTTGCAAGTGGGTCTACAAAATAAAGCGTCGACCGAATGGATCAATTGAGAGATACAAGGCTCAACTCGTAGCTCGAGGATTTTCTCAAGAATATAGACTAGAATATGATGAAACGTTTAGTCCAGTGGTGAAGATCATTATCGTACAGGTTCCTCTAGTACTTGTTGTAAATAAAGATGGGAAGTTTTGGCAGATGGATATGAAGAATGTATTCTTGCATGGAGAGTTGGACCAGGAGATCTACATGAACCAACCAAATACATTCGAAAATGAAGTTGGAGTCATTAGTCAGTATATGCAAAGTCTGAAGAAGCCTCATCTTGATGCGGCTTAACAGACTTTGAGATATGTCAAAGGTACAATCAATTACGATCCTTCGTATAAAAGAAGCGAAGACTACAAGCTAGCTATATACCGTGATGCTGACTATGGAGGATATCACGATACCCGAAGATCAAGCACCAGGTATATGTTCAAGCTCGGTTCAAGAATAATTTTTTGGTATAGCAAAAGACAACCAACGGGATCATTGTCAACTAGAGAAGCAGAGTACGGAGCAGCAGGTGGAGCAGCTCAGGAAAGTACATGGCTGAAACTCTTGATGGAAGATTGGTACAAGAAAATTGACTATCCAATACCACTTCATTGCGACAACCAATCTGCGATTCGCCTAGTAGAAAATTCAGTGTTTCATGCTAGAACAAAACATGTGAAGGTGCACTACCATTCCATTAGAAAGAGAGTTCTAAAGGAAGAAATCAAGATACAGCAGATCAAAACAGATGACCAAGTGGCAGACTTGTTTACAAAAGGGCTAACATGAGAGCTTTCGTTGACAGCTCAACATGGTGCAGTGATTGAGGACTAGTGCTGAGGGAGAGTGTTAAAATATATCACTAGCCCAATAGAGTCAAGCCCAATATTTGTACGAGCCTAAGCCCATTGTAGGTTTATTTTGGTAGATATTTTAGAATAAAGATATCTAGAGATTTTAGGAAAGAGATCCAGATATTTTAGGAAAAAGATTTAGATTTGTTACGAATAGATTGCGTAGGCTCTAGGATAAATACCCGTCCACCCTACCTAAGTTTTCATCCCAAGAAATCCCAATCAATATAAAGTAGTAGTATTCTACAAAGTGTCTTGTATTCTCTTCTCGATTGGTCTTAATAAAGAGTGCGAGTGTTTCCCACAGAGAGTTGTGTTCAATAGGGACAACTAATAAGAGCAATAAGTTAGCTTAATCGAGTCCTCAATCGTGAGTTACGAGTGTTTAGATTTTGGGTATCGTGTTCTTGGGTTTTTCTCGAATTCAGGAGCTACACTTTGTCATTCCTCCTCAAACTTTTTTCTTCACCACGTGACTTACGGTGAATTCTGTCGGTACGAGAGCTCTAGGCTTATAAATTCTGTCGACTAGCCTAAAATGTAGGTTCAGAATATTCCCATGGTCTCACTGGAGACGTTTTGTCATCGTCAGATATGTTCTATGAAAGATAATGTTCTCATATTATATCATGATTTTTTAGAAAATTGAATTTTTTACAATTTTTATCAAACTTCCCGAAGTTTTAAATTCTTATAGAGGTAGAATTTTAAGGTGCTCATGAAGGGAAAAATGATATGTATGGGGGTATAGAAGTTTTGGAAAAATTCTGAGAATTTTCTTTTGAAAAAATAATATTAAAATATTCAAAAATCGCCAAGGAAGAATTTCAAGGTGCTCATGAAGGAAAAATGATCTCTATGGGGTATAGAAGTTTTGAAAAAATTCGAGAATTTTCTTTTGAGAAAATAATATTTTAATATTCGAAAATCGCCAAATTACCAAAATGCCCCCGAAAAATATGGATAATTACAAAAATACACTTTTGTCCAGAATCGGAATTTTCACAGCGACCCTCCACACAAAATCCATCGAATCTCAAAATCTAGCAGTTGGATCTCCTCCAAAATCCAAAATTTGACACAATCTAGAACGTTCATAGATCATCTCATTACACGGCTAGAATTCAAAACTAAGGTTGGAAAGGCTCTAATTGGAGTAGGTATTTCCGGCGGAAGATCCAGAAAAATCAAGAATGAAATTATGACAATTCTAGATGTTTCAATGGTGGTGGATCATCCATCTATAAATTATGAAGTAGGGACAACTAATAAGAGCAAGAAGTTAGCTTAATCGAGTCCTCAATCGTGAGTTACGAGCGTTTAGATTTTGGATATCATGTTCTTGGGTTTTCTTCGAATTCAAGAGCTATAGTCTATCATTCCTCCTCAAAATTTTTTCTTCACCACGTGACTTATAGTGAATTCTATCGGTATGAGAGCTCTAGACTTATAAATTCTGTCGACTAGCCTAAAATGTAGGTCCACAATATTTTCATGGTCTTGCTGGAGACGTTTTGTCATCGTTAGATATTATAAAAGATAATATTCTCATATTATATCATGATTTATTAGACATAAAATGTAAATGCTATTTGACATAGTGGTGAATCAAAACATGTTTATATTTAGTAAGGTTTGTATTCTGATTATGGAGATATAGTCAAATAAAAGGAACTTAGTAAACTGTTTAACACTAGAATATGGATGAAAATCATTTCTGTTGTGGAAGGTTAGATGTTTGAGTTAAATCTCAAAACATAGAAAAAATATGTAATTTTATTCATAGAGATAGAAAAAAAAGTCCCCACCTATCCTAGTAAATTGATTCAAATAAAAATAACTAAGAAGGCACTAGATAGTAATATCCTATAACGTGCTATAGATATTGAGATTGATAGTGTTAAAAGAAGATTCTGTTGCTACAAGTACATAAGTGTGAAATCAAAATGTGGGTATGAAAAAAAAATAAAAATAAAAATAAATAAATAAATAAATAAAAGTGGTTTGGGATTACCAAATAGAAAACTTACGGATTCTATAAATGTTAAAAAATGTATACTTGACATGAATATAAATTGCTTTGTGAATACCACGAGCGTCTATATTAGAGTTTGAGCTTTGGAAGTGACAAAGTGTTGAAAACCTCTGCATCTTGACACAAACTAAAAGGTTTAAAGCTAAATTTGAGAACAATTAAGGTGTTGGAATTATGAAATGATTTAAAGTTATTAAGCTACCGTCATAATAAAGTGCTATGATCATGTTTAAAGTTTTATAGAAATTTATAGAGATAAACTACAATACGGAACTTCCCGGATATGTCCTACATTTAGAAAATCATGATTTGAGTGGAAAATTCACAACGACTAAAGTATAGGAATTATTCCCAAACCAATTAGGCGACATATCTATGATAACCATACTCATACTCTCACATGAATATGTTTCAATAGCATAGTGTGATCTATTTTCTCAGTCTGCCATTTGGAGGCTATTCTATGCCCGTATGACCGACCTTTAATAAGTTAGTGATAAACTTTTTAGCTATATCATAATGTTAGACTTTTTAACTATATCATAATGTTCCAAAGATCTTACCTTAGTCAAGATTTCATGTTGTTTACTCAAAACTTAGTTTTTTTTAAGTAGCTCTAGTCTCCCCATATACAAAACTGCTGATTTCAACAAAGAGTTTGAGTCATGAACTCGCTTCCAATTTTTAAGATCATGGATATAATGATTTCGTATAGTTGAGGTAGACCAAGCTACAAACATATAACTTAATAATCAAGAATTCATAAGCTTTAGCATTTTTCCATTGAGTGCATTAGCTCTGATCGTTAAGAGGAAAGAATTGACTCATGTGGCGATATAATGAATATCAGGAACTGATTAAGGTAGTCATGAAGAACCTGTATTCTTCCAAAAACAAAAGTTCCCTCAAGTATACAAGTCAAGAACGACAATGTTTCAAAGAATTTCTCTATGTTCAACATGGTCGTTATGAGTTATTGTGATATCATTGACTTCACTTATGCCCCATAGATTATTGTCATGAATCAGATCTTCAAAAAAGTTTATAGACTTATTTTATAGGAGTGCTTACATGTAACACCCGAGCCTCGACGAGACATTTAAAACTTGATTTTTTATTTTCAAGTCAAAATTTCATGATTTTATTGAGTCTTACAAAATTTTAAGATGAAATAGAAGAGAAAAATGCTTATAAAAATCTTAGATGTTCAACAAAAATATAAAAATAAATAGTGAAAAACTAGAAAAATTGGTCAAAGTCAACCAGATTCGTAAATTAGTTATTCTCACCCTCTTGTGTGTCTCGGTTAGTGCTAAGAGAAAAATGAAATGGGAGTTTAAGGTTCTTGAGAGAGAGTTATAGAGAGAAGTTTAAATCTGCTTCGAACAACCATCTTTAGTCGGACTTTCGCTAGACTTCCTTTACAAGAAATGTTCAGGGCATTTGAGGAACCATTATAGGCTTTTGAATAACTCCAATCCATTAAGAATTGAGGAAGAACAGAAGGTATGATTTTTTGGTTCTTGATTTTAGTTTTCCTTCTATTCGAGAGTTTTTTTTTTTTTTTTAAATTAAGTTCTAAATTTTTAGTATGTTGTTATTAAAGGGATTTTGCATAATTTTTATGAAGGAAGTCGAAATTGATTGAAATCGAAAAGTTTAATTCCAATGAACTTCAAGAAGCTGAATTTTTTTTGTAAGTTTTAGTTTTGAGGATCATTGGATTCGATTATTTCTTGGTGTGATTGACTAAATATTATGATAAAAATACATTAGTATAGATGGATTGAAGTTTACTATTAATTCGAGTTGTGTCGAGAAAATTATGAAAATTCAAAGAAAATAGAAAATAATTGAAAACTGGTTTGAAATCTGGAAATTTTGACGAAAGAGTCGAATGCGCAGGTGACAATATGTGAGAGAGAGATTTTAGAAATTTTGTAGCTCCTAACACACTAGAAAAGCTAGCTCGGGAAGGCATGCGTCATCTATGTAAGTAACCACACAAACTTTAGGCTAATAATACTTGTAGGTATTGCTGGAACGTACTAGCATGCAAACATTCCTTACCTTAGGTGGTTAGATACTACATGTTAGAATTACATAAGGGCACTTTTGGATGAGTATGTATTGTATATATGTTATGGTAGATTACCATTGTGCCCCATTAGTTGAGATTTTCGAGGACCATGATGTTTTATGTATTATACAATGTTAAAAAGAAAATATGCTTGATTAGTATATGAGTTGGGCTATATGAATGAGTATGGTATGCATTCTATAAGAAATTACAAAAATGCTCCAATGATGAGATTTGTGATGAATGATGTTTTAAATGCTTTGTGTTGTGTAGAAAGAAGGATGAGCTATTGTGATTTTTGCTCTGGGTGATTGATGGATGTTATCTCTCCGTTGAGATTGTTTTAATTGTATGTGTGCATGATATAGTATGTGTTAGCTTCAGGTGTTTGACTGTATGTTCTCCCTATGGAGCGTGTTTATCTGCACAAAGCTAGGGCGTTAAATTTATGTTGGCTAGACGATGAGCTAGGTCAGGACATCTCCAGTAGACTGAGCACTTTAGGATCGTGGGCCACGATTAGAGGGTCCAAACCCTAGTGCTCCCAAACTAAGAAAGACTTGAGGAGTCAAAATAGAATAACCTGGAGTCAGAAGCCTGCATTAAGCCACCTAGCCACCCTAGAACCCAATACACCTCTTCAGCCCTCAGATATGACCAAGACGAAGTTTAAATTATGGCTTACAGGCTTAGGTGATCGATAGGTATACTCTCTAACAAAGCATGCGTGAGAGAACTCAGTTAAGATTAGAGCGCTACAACTAGTGCGTTTTACATGTTGACCTAGGTCAAAATATTTTTTGTAGATCCTACACCCCAAGATCGTGAGTAACGATTAGAGGTTTATATCTGAGTGCACCTAGAGACTTGGATTAGCCTCGATGAACTAACCTCGAGTGTTCTGAAAATGAGAGATGAGATTAAACCATCTAGAAGCTCCTAAGCACCTAGTAGGCCTCCACGACAACCAAGGATGACCAAGGTAGTTCTATAGGCTGATGGTAGTATGACGACGTCTTAAGACCCCCACTACCCTTTCCACTATGGTAATGAGCTACGCATAGGCTTGCTAGGGTAGCGTGAACTTAAGTTTCGTGGAATGACCAGTGGTCTCTTAAACAGGATCATTGTGTTGTAAACCCATTCTTGATACGGGAGCGTGGGACCATGATGGATAGCCTAGTAGTTGGTTAAGACACAGGGATCGCATCCCCAAAGCCTAGATGACTCTATGGTCCAGAGGGATGGGTCAACCAACCTACCTTGGATGATGTTCATACTAAAAATCACATTATTGTCTTATCAGAATTTTGTGAGGTATCGCCTCAATTCAAGTCGTCGACCATTCACTACGTAAGCAAAGTAAGCTGCCAAGGTCAAAGAGTGGCTGTTAGCAGTTCATACGTTGTCAGCAGAGCTTCCACTTTCCTTTCCACTTCGATACCAATACCGTCGAGCCAGACCTAGCTCAGTTAGGGTTGTGTGACTTATAGTTTAGTTGGATTACCCTGCACAATATAACCTGTAATGGTTCAGTTCAAAAAAAAGGAAAGAAATATTAAAAACTAGCTGGTAATCGCACAACATATCTCGAGATTTGCGTCAGTAACCGACCGCAACTTCACCTTAAAACCTACATCTCATACCCCTCATTCACAAAACTATTTTCACTCCCGTTTATGCCAGTGATACACACCACCGTGAGAGTAAGAGACAGATAGAGAAAGACAAAGAGAAGGAAATCTTACTCACCGCGGATCTCAACCGACGACTCCAACCTCTTCCTCTCCGACTGAACCTCAACGAGGAAGTAATTATAGTCGTTCACAGGAGGAATCATCATCATGTTGATCATGGAAAAGAAGGCAAGACACATCACAAGAGACAAAGGGAATCGCAAAAGTCATTATGGGTATTGATAGGTGAGAAAGACAGATAGTTAATGATATATGAGATATCTTGTGATATTTAAATATAATCTGAATGATATATTAGATATTCAAATATATTATTTGATGATTTTTTTTAATATATTTATAAATATAACCCCTTATATTGAGCGGAAATGTTTCCAACCCTTTCTCTGATGTGGAATTCACTCTTTGTTCCTCCAATCACTTGAAGAAGAATTTTATTTCCTTGATTTTATATCCGAGTGATAGCTAAGAAGATTTTATGGAAGAGATTCAATAAGACTCTACGAGAGATTTGTAGTAACAAAAAAAAAAAAAAACAAAAGGAGTAAGTTGTCCCACATTGCTTATTTTGAAAGGTGGGGAGTTACTCCACTATAAGACCGATGTCCACTTCTTCCTTTTATCTCACTTGAACGGCTTGAAGTTAGTCAGAGAATACATTTTTTAATGGTTCTAGACCAACATTTTGGCTGATCTGAAAAAGTGGGGAGTTATTCCACTATGAGAGTGATGTCCCTTGCTTCCTTTCATCTCACTTGAACGACTTGAAGCAAGTCAGAGAATACATTTTCTAAGGGTTCTCGACCAACATTTCGGCTGATCTGAAAAGTGGGGAGTTACTCCACAATGAGAGGGATGTCCCTTGCTTCTTTTCATCTCACTTGAACAGCTTGAAGCCACTTGAAGCCAGTTAGAGTATACATTTTCTAATGGCTCTAGACAACATTCTGGCTGATCTGAAAAGTGGGGAGTTACTCAACTATAAGAGGGATGTCCCTTGCTTCCTATCGTCACACTTGAATTGCTTGAAGCCAGCGAGAGAAAACATTTTCTAATGGCTCTAGACCAACATTTTGGCTAATCTGACTTGGGTCTCATACGCTCGGACTCTTTTCTATTAGTTTAAACTCTTCAGAAGTCTTCAAGATTAGTATAATTACGTTTAGCTAATTAATATTTTTGAAGTTTCAGTTTGAAGGAAAAATTAGGTATTAGATTTAGGAACTTTAAATTATTTTATGCAAAATTAGGTTTTGTAGTTTAAATTATTTGGATCATGTTTAATTTTTTTATGAAAAAATTAGGTGAGTCAATTCCTGTAATACCGGAAGAAAGAGAAATAGAAATAGAAAAACAAAAGTAAAAAAAAGAAGAAAGAAAAAAAAAAAAAGAGAGGAAAAGTCAAGAGAGGGGCAAATAGGTAAGTTTGCCCCTCCAACCTAAAGGGGTCCAAATGAAACCCTATCAACCTAGAGAGACAAGGAAGAATGAACCGCGGGAAGACTCACCAAAAACTATCATCAGAGTCTATTCCGGTCAACATCATGATGCAAGAAGCCTTTCTTGGAAGGGAAAAGAGAATGTGGGTGGCCGGAGTCCCATTTTCCATCAAGAAATCGGAAAAACTCGCGAGGTAAGACCTTGAACGTTTTCTTATCTACGGTTTTTCTTTGTGAATCAAGATCTGAAATCTTGATATATTCATCTAGGAACAACTCTCTACAGGATCTTTGAAGAAGTTTGGCTGAAACCTCGATCTGAAGGCAGAAACCCGAGAATCGTCCAAGAATGGAGACACAAGAAATTTCGGCAACCACGTCTCAACGGCGGGAGGCAAAACGTGACTGGGCAGGCAGGGGACACGTGCCAAGCGTCGGCTGGAGCTACGCAGCTCCGGTGAGACGGCGACACATGTCGCCTTCAAACCCAAACCAGCCGCAGCCCGTACGAGCGAACCGACCTGCTGACTCACTGACCCGAACTGGGGTGCTTGGACTATGACCATGCAGAGAGCGCACACGCGTGGTATTCGCGAGTAGACCTTCTCCCGATGCGTGAGGACGTGTGGCGGCGTGTGGGAGCACATGAAGGTTAGTTTCGGCCCGTCTGACTGCTCTTTGCTTGATTTTCATCCCGATTTTGATTCTAATCATATTTTTATGTGACTTAGGACCTAATTGGGAAAAATCAGTATTTTTGGACACGCTATTTGTGCAGGAGCGCTAGCGAAAGGGCATGCGTCAACAAGTAAGTCACCACCCGGTATTTAGGAAGAAATACTTGTAGGATTCACTTGGATAGCATACACGCTAGTATATTTGTCTTAGATTAGCTTTCCATGAATGAGATTAGGCAAGTCGATTGTTACAGGCGTATTGGGAGAATTACCTATGTGTTGCTTGTATGTTTAAGCTTTCGCTATACGGATGCACATGTTTAATTCATGTTGAATAGGTAAACTCTGCGCTTCGGGCACTTGAGGGATAACATCGCCGCGCTGAGCGCAAACTCCGCTTTTTGGGTGCCTGATGGAGGCCATCGCCCCGTTGAGTTTGCATGTCTAATTTGCATGAATTATGTGTGATTATGTTAGATGGCGGTTACATGCACACTCTATTATTTTCCATGACCCTTTACTAATGATAAGCTTAGGGATGCTTGGATTACATGCATGCTAGTACATTTACCTTAGTTCAGCTTTCCATGAATAAGAATAAGTAGATCGATTGTTATGAACGTATTGGGTGAATTATCTGAGTGTTGCTTGTACGCTTTAAGCTTCCGCTGTACGTATGCACGCATTTAATTTATCTTGTTATTGTGTATTCCGCGTTCCGGGTGCTTGATGGATGACTTCGCCCCATTGAGCGCGCACTTCGTGTTCTGGGTGCTTCATGGAGGCCATCGCCCCGTTGAGCCTGCATGCCTAGTTTGCATGAATTATACATTATGATGTTAGAAGACGGTTGTATGCACACTCTGTTATCTTCTATGGCCCGATTCTATGATAAGCCTAGGGAATTGCTGTTAGGAGCGATAAGTTGCTCTAAGCCAGACTTAACCTTCCCCTAGGAACTTAGCGGATTACCACTGCAACAAGGTACCTCAGGAGTGTTCATAAATTGCTAGTGTGAGAACGGTATCTATAGCTTCGTGGGAGGACCAAGGGTTCCTAACCAGTCTTTACTGCTCTTAGCCATTTTGCATGGGAAATGTATCCCCACGTTGTACAACCCATTAGCTGCATGGGAACGGGTTGGGTCGCGCCCCCCCCCCATAGGGGGACCACATGGGCTTAGGAGGTATTCAGCACACCCCTAGGCTAGATACCATGTAGTCCCAGATAGCCATGTAGAGGTAACGCCTCATAGAGAGATACCGATCATATCAGCTTGGTGTAAGGAACCTCTAAGTGCCTAATGAAAGGACGATAGACCGGTGAAACCCAAGGGGCAAGCTCCAAGGGACTAAGATTAGAACCAGATGTCCTAGATCCGAATTAAAAGACCGTGGGAACCTGTTAAGTGAGGATGCGAAGAGAGCCTATAAGTAGGTCGCTTACTGAGTATAATTTTTATACTCATCCCATTCTCCCTTTTTTTTCTCAGGTGTTCGCAGGCTGGCAGTTGAGGTAGAGGAGCGTTCGAGAGCTGTGCGGTCATAGAGGGGGTCGTTCCCCAGCGTCAGTCCCTTTTTCAGTCTTTTGGAGTCTTTTGTAAATTTTCTTTATATTTGTATTGTATTTCCTTTTTGTGAATTTAAATCCTCTTTTGAAATATTTGAAAATTACACTTCGCTTCCTTCTATTTTAATTTTATTGGATTTTCATCTTTTAATTTTACTCTTCTTTTTATTTTATTTTCTTTTTGTTTGTTTTTTATTTCGTCTTTTGGGTCACGGTCTGAGTTTCGAAGCCTCGAAAATCTGGTCGTGACAATTCCCATATGAGAATTCTAATTTATGATTGTGGAACACAATAGGTAAAATTAAATTTTAGAGAGTAGCGGGTGACCCTACTATCGTCTCGGTCGTAGAACTTATCTTATGCAAAATTAGGTTTAGCTAGTTTAAATTATTTGGATTAAGTTTAAATTATTTTATGATGAGGCAATTCCCATAAGAGAATTCTAATTTATGATTGTGGCACTCCTTAGGTAGAATTAAATTTTAGAGAGTAGCGGGTCGTAGTAGTTCAGCCTAGGCCAACCAAGTAAATGACCCTACTATCGTCTCTGTCGGAAGACTTATCTTACATAAGATAAGTCTTCCGACACGTGCTTAGTCACCCCTGCACGTGCCATGTATGTTGATATGATATACTATGATGGTGTAATATGTTATGATGACACATGCTCAGTCGCTCATACACGTGTTCAACCTAGGCCAACCATGTATGTTGCACTATGATATGACATGCTACGACATGTATGATAATTCAAAATTTTCTGATGCACAACCCCTAAGTAATGTTATGAATGATGAATGCATGAAAGCTTTTGCATGCATGTTACCTAGGGTGTAGGTGAAGAATGTGTGGGGTTGTGCTACATGAATGATTAAGATGAAAATTATAGGGACCTCATGCATATTTTATGTTCATTTACATCGGGATACTTCCCCTTTTACGAAGAATATGGATGCGTACACTCTGATGATAACGATGACTATCATGCTTGACATGACACACGACGATCGTTGTACCTCCGAACATTTAGCTACAACCAACTAGCCAAACCATGCAGGCCTAGGGGTGTGCAAGCCCGCCTAGTGGGCCAACGTTCGCACGTGTCGATCGTGTGTAGGGAAGTACTACACATCCAATTTGTTAGGCTAGAGTCCACCTAAGAGACTATGGTTTTAAATGATAGATCTCTATTCATGATTGCATGTGTTTGCATTCTCAGACCACAATAGTGGGGCCACTTACGGAGTATTTCTAATACTCAAGCCATGTACTTTTATATTTCAAGTAAATGCAACGCACCCTTATAGGGTTGACAGCGACATCACATCAAAGACCATAAACTTGCATAAGGTAGTTGCATTTAATTTTGTTAATCTTAGGTTAGTACAAGACGTTGTTATTTTAATATTTTCCTTGGTTTACTTTAATTTACTTTGAATATTTCATTTGTATTATTTTAGAACCCTTTTCTTAAACGTATAAGTCCATGGACATCGTTTTGTGAAGTTATTTTAAAAAGAATGTTTCACCATAACGAAGTTACATCATGCATATGGTAGCGACTCTAGGTTAATATTAAACTAGGGTCATTAAAAGATTTAACCATCGAAGAGGTTGGAGCAAGTAAATTAAAGACTCTTTAGAGCATTCTTCATGTCTCTTCCATGTAAGTTTGATTAACTTTCACTCTTGTTTAATTCTAAATAAAACTAAAGCCAATTCTAACAATAAAATGAAGCGTTCATTCCCAACAATTACTCAGTCCGCTTGGAGCATGTCTGTATCCATTTGGTTCTCTACGAGATCTTAGAGTCAATTGATTATCTATAAGCTAAATTATTACTCAGTCCGCTTGGAGCATGTCTGTATCCATGGAAGTCTCGCTTGGAGCATGTCTGTATCCATTTGGACAACTTATATGCATATGTGAGGTGCGACTTCGGGATGTTCCAACTATTGAGCTACTAGGATATTACATGATTTATCACCTAATATTGATCTACTAAACGGGATTAGATGGTGACTCCTTAATAAGCCACATAATATCATCATAATTTAGGAGGGGCGACCCTCGTGCCTGTTAAGCTAGTATAAGTTGTCCTACCATTATTTGGTTATAATTGTGTGTTGTATGATGACACGTGCTTCTGACTTTGCACATTGTAATAGCTCAAACCCACTGCTAGCAGATATTGTCCTCTTTGAGTTTTTGGGATTCCCCTCAAGGTTTTAAAATGCATAGAGAAATTTTCACACTCTTATAAGGAATGTTTCGTTCCCCTCTCCAATTGATGTGGGATCTCACAATCCACCCCCTTTCAAAGCCCAGCATCCTCGCTGGCACATCGCCCGATGTCTGGCTCTAATACCATTTGTAACAATCCAAGCCCGCCGCTAGCAGATATTCTCCTCTTTTGACTTTTCCTTTTGGGCTTCCCCTCGAGGTTTTAAAATGCGTTTGCTAGGGAGAGGTTTTCACACCCTTATAAAGAATGTTTGGTTTCCCTCTCCAACCTGAGATCTCACAATCCATCTGTCAACTACTAAATGAAAATCAATGCATACTATTGCCCTATCTTAACTTCCATGGCCATTCTAGCATTCACTATTATCCGTTCTCGCCAGTACACCGCTCGGTGTCTGGCTCTGATACCAACAATAACGCCCCTAATTTTCTTACCCTAATTAGAGACGTCACTACATGCATGCGTTAGTTAACATATGCGGACATTGAAATGAAACATTTACAAATGAAGCCATAGACTTACACATTTAATTTAAAACAAGAAAGTAGAAATAACGTAGTTTTTAAACATGAAAAAGTTTTGCATATTACCCATAGGGTCAAGACTTTATCCAAAGTAACATGTGTAAGCTTGTGAGTGCAGCAACCCACCACTACTCGAATGATAGTGTGACCTTTTGTTATCTTACTTAAACCTAGAAAGAATTCCATGACATAATCTCTAAGTTGTTGAACCTTTCTGTACCCATTAGATTCACTGACCAATGATTTGGGCATATCCTTTAACAACTCTCTATGTGACCTGCCACGTCGAAGAACTTAACCAACTTGGGATTCACTCACTATGCATCAGTAATTTTGTGTGATATCCACATTAAGGACGAGGCAAATAATCTCATGTTCCTTTGGTAAATATGAGGTAGGATGCTTACTTTTTGAGTTTCCTTAGTACTCTAACTAGTTATCTCTTCATAACATCATTAAACTTTATTGACTTTCATATATCATCGAGCACATCCTTAACTTTCGAAAGCTCTTCTCACGAAAGCATTGTAAGTGCGAGTTGTGCTCCCATGTATTGAATGAGTCAAACTCAAAACTTTTGAGCAAACCTTCTACATTGTCAAAGCTAGGAAACTTACAACTTTATATCTCTGAATAAGTCTAGACCACTACAATTTGTTCCTCGTTTAAAATGGTTCACTAAACAACATTCTATAATATTCAATGTCTAAGGAAAATGCTTTTGTAGTTGAATAAAACTCTACCAAGTTAGCTTAAGAGTCTAGGAGTGGACTACCCTCAGAAGATTCCCACCTATATCTAAAGTTATTTTTTTTTGAATTAGTGACTCGTTTTGATTCCAAGGAGTGGATATTAGACGTGATTAGACTGAGCTTATTCCCTTACTCTTTGCGGGATCGTGCTAAATCATGGTTTAATACTTTAGCACCGAGAGCAATTGATTCTTGGAATAGTCTAGTAGAGAATTTGTTGATCAAGTATTTCTCACTCAATACAAATGCACAATTAAAAAATGAAATTGTTGATTTTTAACCTTTTGAAGATGAAACACTAAGTGAGCTTGGGAGAGATTCAATGAGATGCTTAGAAAGTGTTCTCATCATGGACTACCCCATTGTATCCAAATGGAGACTTTACAATGGACTGAATATTGCTACTAAACAAGTGGTAGATGCTTCTACCAATAAAGTTATTTGGTCAAAGATGTACAATGAAATTTGAGATCCTAGAAAGAATAACATCTAACAATCGTTAATGGGCTGATGTGAGAAGCAATTTAGGAAAGAAGATCTGAGAAGTACTTGAAGTTGACGCTTTGATCTCTATCAACGCTCAATTAGCTTTGCCGACTAATATTCTATGAACTTTAGCATTGGGACAAGGCTCAATGACTAAAGCACCAGTCCAAACTGCAGCTGTGATGACTCAACCAGCAACTGAGTCTTGTGTATATTGTTGATAAGAACACACTTTTGATCAACGTCCAAGTAATCCAGCTTCAATTTTTTATATGCGGAATCAAGGTAGTCGAGGCAACCAGAAAAATATCCCATTCTCAAACACTTATAACCGAGGGTGGAGAAATCGTCCAAACTTCTCTTGGAAGGGACAAAACTCATACAATCAACAAATGCCACATAAAACAAATTACCCTCCAGGTTTTGGACTACAAAATCAAATAGTGTATGGTTCTTAAGAAGCCAATACCCAAGGAAAAGGAACTAGTCAAGCTCAACACATATCGGGAACATCTTTTGAGAGCCTAATGAAGGAAGTTCAATTGAGTCAATTAGAAACTGAGTTACGAAATAGACCTCTTAGGAAGCTGCAAGCAGACACCAAAACGACAAAAAGAGAGGATAAGGAACAATATCAAGCAATAAAATTGAGAAGTGGGAAAGAAATACCCTACAGAAGAGGTGAAATTAAAGAATACGGTAACAATAACTCCCAAGAGACGGCTAATACATAACAGAGAAAAGAGTTAAATGCTGGACAAAAGGAGCATAGCAAAATTTATGTAAAAGCAGAACAATATCCTAAAACACAAGCAGCAAACAACCCTCAAGAACAAGGTAGAACATACATGGCAACACCTTTTTTTACACCGAGATTAAAAAGAAAGAAAGAAAGATGAAGCCCATTTCGAGAAGTTTATGAATATTCTAAAGGAAATTCATATAAACATACCACTAGTGGAGGCTTTGAAAAAAAATGCTAAGTTATGTGAAATTCTTAAAGGAATTGTTCACTAATAGAATGAAGTTTGAAGAATTCAAGGTAGTGACATTAAATGAAGAGTGTAGTGCAATTCTGAAAAATAAGATCCCGCTAAAGGAAAAAAATCCAGGCTCGTTTACTATTCTCGTATCAATTGGAGGAAAGGAGCTAGAGGCGTCTCGAAACCTTAATAAACCTTAATAAAGGCATTCGAACTTTGAGATTTAATTGTTCTTACGGAAACTTGAGGCTTCTCGAAACTCTAATTTTCGTCTTGAATCTTGGTCAAATTTGCAACATAAAATCTCTAAAGAATCACATACAGGACAACGTATTAAAATTTCAAGAGTTCCTAGATCTTGTGAAAATCAAAGTTAGAAACCTATAGAGCATACCTTCGTTCTTTCTCGGTTTTTGGCGAAATTGAATGATCTGAACACCTAAAGCTCTCGTCATTGATTCAAAGTTCACTTTTTGTGAAGGCTTAGCTGATTTCAATCTCTAATACCAAATTTGAACGAATTTTCATTATTTATTCTTCTTCCTCTCTAAATCCTAAGACCCTTTTCTTTCTTTCCTTCTTTCTTTCTTTCTTTTTTTTTTCTTTTTTTCCTTGTCTTTCCTCTTTTGAAGGTCTGACCAACTTCTCTCAGACTCCAAAGATAGCAGGAGGAGTAAAATTCATTTGGACTTTAAGTGATTTTCACTCAAATTTTCTAATTTTTCTACTATTTTTAATTTTATTTTTCCTAGATCCATTGAGGTATCCCTATAATTTTTTTTCCTTTCTCCTCGTTTGTGAAATTCAGTCTCTAAGATTCTAAATAAAATCTCAAAAGTTTAGAATTTTGAAGAGAAAATTAGAGAAACTTATGTACGTGCCAGGCTCAAACGTTACAATGTAGGTCAATGAAATGGTAACGTACACAAAAATAAAAAATAAAAAATGCCAGTTCAATTACATGATACTAGAAAAGGTGAACCATTTATCATTTATCTTGTATCAATTGAATAACTTCTCTATTCTAGGAAATTATTGAATACTTTATTTTCACAAATTTTCGTATTTTTTATAGTATCCATTATAATTACAAAAATGATACAAAAAGTCTCAAACTTATAATAACATCAATCTTCAAAGATCTTAAAAAAAAAAAAAAAAAAAAAAAAAAAAAAAAAAAAAAAAAAACATTACAAACAACATATTATAAGGTTTTGTTTAGCTATAATTTTTACGTGTACAAACAAAGTAGAGATATAGCTCAAACAAATACAAACAAACCACCATCCTTGGCAACATGAATGGTAACTAACACAATAAAAAAACATAAACCACAAATCCCCTAATCAAACCACTAAGCAAATCATTATAAATTCAAACACTATAAAATCCATTTTCCAAATCTGAGCTGATTCCAAAGTTTTCTTTTTCTTCTTCTCCATTCAGAAACAGTTATTATTAACGTCTCTTGCTGCAGTCTTAGACTCCATGGCCGAGTCATAAGAAGCATGTAATTTAATCAAGATATAGTAAATCAACCGAATTCCAATCAAGATTCCAAACCTTTCAAATGAAGCTTTGTCGATTAAGCAAAAAAGGAAAGGGTTGATGGCGATCGACAGTGAAGGCAGCCACGAGACGAGCGGCACGCCCCACACGCGAGGCTTTTTGGCCTGTGGGACGCCGAGCCATAGGGCCAGAGTTCAGAAAAACCATATGGAATTGGACACCACCAAGCTGATCCAGTCGTCGCTTGAGTCCCAGTATACGACGGTTGCTATTGAAGGTCCCAGGATTAGAACCAGGCAGATTATGAGCTTGTTTCGGTCAGATGGTGTTGTTTCACCGCTGACGTAGTAGCGTCGGACGATTAGGCCGACGGCTACCAACATGAAGATGAAGAGGGTGGAGATAGAGAGGAGGTTTGAGAGGATTCTCAAGCTTGTAAAGAAGGCGATTATTGCTGTTGCAGCGAGCATTGTGGTTGTTGCATTCAGTGGAGTGCCGGTCCTTTCATGCACTTTGGCGAACCATGGTGAGATCATGTGGGTTCTGGCAATGTGAATGAGATAGCGTGCCTGTCCAACAGCATTAACCAACAACACAGTGGTCATGCCTTTAATAGCACCAGCAGCGACAATGTACTTAGCCCAACCCCATCCAACAGCCTCAAAAGCCACTGAAAATGGTGCATCCTCATCAATTTGTTGGTACGGCTGCATCAAACACAACGTAACCGCAAGAATGTAATAAGCTAATGTGGTGATCACCATTGACCCAATAAGACCAATAGGTATATCTTTAGCAGGGTTTTTAGTTTTCTCAGCCATTATCGAAACGGCGTCGAAGATGCCACGAGGTGCCACGAGGGCCATAGGGGGCGAAGGGAGTGAAGTTTTTCGGGTTGGCCTTGGTGAGGCCGGCAATGACAATGAAGAGGATGATGGCAACGTGGAAAATAGAAGCAATGTAGTTGAAGCGGGAGGAGCCTTTGGTGCTGGCTACAGCCAAGGTGCAAATGACGATGATCACAATGATGGCGATGGGGTCGAGCTGGTTGCAAGCATCGGGAAAAGACAAGATGTGGATGCGAAAATCGTTTGGATGATGATTGCACAAAGTGGCAAAGTATGAAGTCCATAAACGGACCACAGCAGAGCTGCCAATTACATATTCGAGGAGGATGTTGCCCGCTGCGATGAATGCCACGAAGTCTCCTAGTTCTACCCTTAGACAGGCGAATGATCAACCTCAACAAATAATTACAATGGGCTCGTGTCGTTAGTAAATTAGAAAAAATCAAAAGGGTATCTAGAATAATTTTAAATTTGAATTATTGTAGAAGTATGGTTGAATTCAAAATATTTTGACCCTATTTTATACTCCTTTGAATTCAAAATCTAAATTTTGTTTTAACCCATTAAGATCTCATAATAAAAATTTTAATACTTTCATGTTATTATCTCTACCACAAAAATAAGACCCACCTCATTAAAAAAAAAAAAAAACAAGGGCACATGTGAGAGATTTTTTTTTTTTTTTTTCTTAAAAGATTCCAACATACTATTATTGTGGTATATGAACGAAACTGTTAGTACCACATTTTAAAAATATTCCTAGAGTAACATTGATATCCTTAACTTTTAAGAAAAAAAATTATGAATTACCATTAATACTCTTACAATTAAAAAGGGAGATGATCTATAAGAAATAGATAAACCGTATCCATTCATATATTGAATTTAAAAATATTTTTGAATTTTTCTTAAAAAAATTAATGTATTAAGTATCTCTAATAAAATTAAAAGATATTTTTTATCGATGTAGAAAAGAATTAGTAAACCTTGATTAATTAATAATTAATAGTTAATTAATATATCATAGGAAAAATATCAGAATAAATGTATAAAATTTTAAAAAGAAACGAAATAGAAATTAATTTAAAAAACCAAAAGGCAGAGAATAAAAATTAAACTAAAAAATTTAAGAATAAAAAGTAAAAAATATTAAAAAAATATACGAAAATAAAAATTAAAGTCAAAATTTAATTTAAATTTAAATAGTGAAATATTTAAAAATAGACCGAAAAAGAAGTTATCATAAAATAAAATGTCAAACTAATAAAAACATTACTTAAAAATGTAAGTTTCCATAGATAAAATTAAATGAGATTGACATTAATATTGTTTCCAATCCAAGATATAAAACTATGGAGGAGATGAGGTTTGGAAAAATGGCACGTACCAGCTGCTGGGATCTCGACGGCAAACCCAGTGTAACAGAAGACGGAAAGCATGGCGGAGACACTGGAGACGACATAAGGCAAGACGACAGCTGGGCCGGCGTGTTTCTTAGTCTCAAGACCGGTGAGGACGAATATTTCGAGGCCGATGACAGCACCAATACCAAACCACATAAGGTCCCACCATGTGAGGCTCTTCTTCATCTCGTGCTGGCTCCAAGCCTTCATCTCGACGAGCTCAATGTAATCCCCAGACCTAGCCGTGAGCCGATCCAAGAGTCGGGCCAGCGTCGCCTTCAACACTCTAGTGTAATTTTTCCAACTCTTAAACGACTCCTCTGGTAGAAAATCTTGCTTCGAACAATCACAAGATCTTCTTCTAATCCCTTCTCCACCACCGGCGTCAACCAAAAAGAAAAGTTCAGAAAATAAAATGGTCCATAAACGAGAGAGAATCAAGTAACTAGATTTGCGTTCCGACTCTTATAATGTGTTTGCTTTCCAAGAAAATGAATTAGGCTACAATAAATAACTCTTTAAATTTAAATCTCATTTCGTCTTTGTGACTTAGTTTTGAAAAACGATCAAAATTATGAACAGAAATACATGAATCAATTTTAGTTCCTATACTCCACTTTCAACATTCCTATGGATTCTTAAAGTAAATGATTTGAAATGAAGAGTTAGATCTCGAGATTCATTCACACTTGTACAAAATCAAAATATACAAAACTACATAAATCAAAGTCAAACTCAAACTTAATCGAAATGAAATTTAAACATGTAAATAATACAAGAGGACAAAATCACACAAAATTATGAAGCAGCTCCTTGCCGTAAAACACAAAAACCAAAGAAACTGTTAATGGAGACACAGAAACTCTTCAAATTCTATTTCGTGAAAAAACTTTCATCGTCATTTTACAGACCTCCACATTTTCAAGCATGAAACAAAGAAAAAGAACTACAAATATAACAATACGAATTAAGCTAGAGAGACAGAGAGAGAGAGCGAGACGGAAACTGACCAGAGGTCGACAAGAGGCGAGAAAACTTAGTGATCGAAGAATGGAAGGAGAAGAGAGTACTTAAGACAAGGCAGGAGAATAAGAAAAGAAAATGGTGTTTATAAAGGAAGCAGAGACGACCGGTAACAGCCGGTAGACACAATGGTTTCAGAGTCTGGAATATGAGAGGAAACTAAAATGGTGTTTATAAAGGAAGCAGAGACGACCGGTAACAGCCGGTAGACACAATGGTTTCAGAGTCTGGAATATGAGAGGAAACTGAAATGTGCAGGTTAATTTGGCAGTCACATTTATGGTATCAAGATGTGGTTTCTAAATTTAATCATCTCATTAAGGAAGAATTAACCAAGATTTAGGTTTTAGTCCCAACGGTTAAAAGGGCTTATACGACACGTCGGAACTCTAAATTGTTCTCAATTGGATCCTTCGCCTTTGAAATCGTTTTGCAGATTTAATGTCGTCCCATTAGAATCGTAATTATATTCCAATTAAAGCTTAATTTTAAAACTATTCTCTTAAAACTAGATTTGTTTAAATTAACCGATTTGAATATATGGTTAACTTCAAACAATATCGATTCCAATTAAAGCTTAATTTTAAAACTATTCTCTTAAAACTAGATTTGTTTAAATTAACCGATTTGAATATATGGTTAACTTCAAACAATATCGATTTACTCCTGGTACAATTATATATACAAATGTTTATTTAACTTCATAATTATTTTTACTAATTATTTTTTTTCCAAAAACTTTTTAAAATATTTTTTAAATTAGTTGGAAGATAATTCCTCAAAAATATATATTGAAAACGAGTCCTACATCTCAATTAAATATTTAAAAACATATAAATAGATATTTAACCAACAAAATTTTACTTTTACTAAAAACAAAAATTTGAATCAATTACCCAATCAAGGCAACCCAAAAAAATTATGATTGGGTTGGGAGTTCATTATTTAACAACGGTTACTTGGATTGAAAAATGTACAACTCGAACAATTGAGTTAGTCTAAAAAGTATCTCAACCTAACCCAACTCAACCCACAAATACCCATGCACATCATTATAAAGTTTGGTCTTGTTTTTTTTAGAAAATTAAAATTTAATTCATATAATTTAAGTATTAGAATTACTCTGTAGTTTAATAAAACTCTACAAAATAGTCTCTACGATCGAGATTAATCATGAGAATTTTATAATATTCCAATACTCTACTAATGTAAAGTCTCGCATGAAGTCTTACATATGGACCATTGTACAATGTAGAGAATTGAACTTTAAATTGATGTCATGAGTTCACATAAGTCGACTTGGATACAAAGGGCAAAATCGAACTTTCATTAAGGATAAATTGGTGACACCCGTTTAAGCTAATCAAGTAAGTGGCTTTACTATCCGCATGGTTAGAAACTGATGTTGTATGATGACACGTGCCCCGTAGTTCTGCACATGTCATATGCTTGATATGTGTGAAATGTTTATGAAATGATGTGATGCGTTTGACGATATGTGAATGATATGATATATGTTATGATATGATATGTGAATGATATGATATATGTTATGGTACGATGTGTTTGACAATATGTTTGAGATATGATATGTGAATGATATGATATATGTTATGGTACGATGTGTTTGACGATATGTTTGAGATATGATATGTGAGTGATATGATATATGTTATGGTACGATGTGTTTGATCATATGTTTGAGATATGATATGTGAATGATATATATGTTATGATATGATATGTGAATGATGTGGTACATGTTATGGTATGATACGTTTGACGAAATGATATGACTGTGATATGTTATGTGAATGATATGATATATGTTATAGTATGATACGTTTGACGATACGACGCATATTATGATATGATTATGATATGATACATGTGACATGATAAGATGTATGACATGCAATAAATGTATCGATATGATACAAACCCCATAAATTACATGAAAAGTTATGATAATGATATCATATGAAGAAAAATACTAGAGAGGTTGTCACACATGATAATGAAAAAGGAAAAATGTTGGGAACTCATGCATCATTATGTTTATCCTAATGTTGCAACAATCACTATTCCTAAACGGGTGTCCGGCATCAACAGCTACCAGAGAATGCTTGTCCAATAAGAAAGGGGCTCCGGAGGTGTGCGAATCGATTGGTGGGTCCATACTCGCACGTGTGGATCGTGTGTAGAACAATAAATACACATCAAACTAGCCCGTTTAGGATAGTCGTCTAAGGAATATAGACCAATATGATAGGTCCCACTCATGATTGTGTGTGTTTGCATCTAACCCCAATAGTGAGATCTCTTATTGAGTATTTCTTAAAATACTCAAGCCACGTGCTACTTCTATTTGAGGTTGGCTTAACAACCTCACCAACAACATTTATGGGCTTGATGAATAAAGTGTTAAGAGAATTTATAGTCAGCTTCATGATCGTGTTCATTGATGATATCCTGGTGTACTCCAAGACTAAGAGGCAACACGAGAAACATCTCAGGAAGGTGTTGACCACTCTGAGGACGACCAAGTTGTCTGCAAAGTTCTCCAAGTGCGAGTTCTAGTTAGAACAAGTAGGGTTCCTTGGACATGTGGTATCACGAATGGGTAAAGGGTACTTGTTCGTAATACATGCACATCATCTCAATGTGGAATATGATCATATTAAGTCATCTCATCATCATGCATCTTACATCATCATGTTATCATGTATCATCATCATCATGTCATCATCTCATATCATTATATACATCATCACATCATCATATAACATCATCACATCACCATATAACATCATCACATCATCATATAACATTGTCATATTATCATATAATATTATCACATTATCATATAACATCGTCACATCGTCATACAATATCATTACATCTTCATATAACATAAAACTTGTCCCACAAGTTCCAAGATCTCAAATGGTCCAATGAAGCGTGGGCTTAACTTCTCTTTGCTCCCGAACCTAAGAACGCCCTTCATTGTCTCTCACCTCGAACTCCAAATCTCTTCGCCTCACATCAGCATAACTCTTTTTCCTGATTTGAGTGGTACGCATTCTAGTCCTTATCTTTTGAATAGCCTCATTAGTTGCTTGCATTAAGTCTGGGCCCAACAAATTACGTTCGGCTACTTCATCCCAACACACTGGGGATCAACAATCTATGAGATGCAAGTATGTGTCCCAGCTACCAACAAAGTCCATCATATAGGCCCGTAGCATGTCCTCTAGAATTTTTTTTAGGCGTTCAGTTTGTCCATCCGTCTTTGGGTGAAACGTTGTGCTAAATTCTAACCGTGTACCCAATGCTTGCTGAAGGCTTTTCCAAAACTTTGATGTGAAATGGAGATACGTGTCTGACACAATGGATATTGATACTCCATGCAGTCTTATCACCCATTTCAAATACAATTGAGCCCATTTATCCACGGAATAGGTTGTCTTTCCTTGTAGGAAGTGTGCTAACTTTGTGAGCCTATCAACCCATATGTCTGTGTACCCTCTAGTCATCCTTAATCCGACAATAAAATCCATGTTGATGTTCTCCCACTTCCATTCACATTTCATATTCTGCCACCAATAATGCTGTTTCAAATCCTAATACATCTTGGTACTACGGGATGTAGGGCGAATGACGAGTAGTGAGCCTTGATTAGGATCTCTGCCTTTAGTTCTTCATCATTTGGAACACACAAACACCCATGGTATGAGAGTCCCCCATCGACTGTCGACAAAAACTTCTCTATCTGATTGGCGTTTATTAATTGTCTTTTTCCAATCAATTATGGATCAACCTATTATCCATCATGAAGTCGTTGCCTCAATGTCGGTTGTACCATTAGCTTATACAATTTAGATGCAACTTCCTCCATGGCCACAGCTACACCGATACGTTCCAAATCTTGCTGAATATATATATATTTTTTTTTTGTGGTAGACTCTAGTGGTTGGTAAAAAATTGGATCTTTTCTCCATAAAGGTAGTGTCTCCAAATCTTTTGTGCAAATACCATTGCTGCGAGTTGTAGGTCGTAGGTGGGATAGTTTCGCTCATACTTAGTTGAGACGAAGCATAGGCAATAACCTTCCCATGTTGCATGAAGACACAACCTAACCCCATTTTTTGAAGCATCGCTGTATACTACAAAGCCTCCATCTCTTGATGGCACAGTAAGTATCAGGGTTGTCACTAGCCTATGTTTAAGTTCTTGGAAGCTATCTTCGCACTGATCATTCTAGGTGAACAATTTTCCCTTCTTGGTCAACTCGGTGAGGGGGGTGGCAATCTTGGAGAAATCCTGCACGAAACGCCGATAATACCCTGATAGATCAAGAAAACTTCGTACATCGGTCATAGTGGTCGGGTGAGGCCAATTCGTTACGGCTTCAATCTTCGTTGGCTCTACGGTGATCCCCATTCTTCGATAATATCCTACTAGACTCTTAATCGGAGAGTTTGGTATAACACTCACTATATAGAGGTATCAAGGTAGCTTAAGGGCTCATCTTGTTATCTTTTATCATGTTAGGTGAAGGGCTTATCTTGTTATCTTTTTTGTCTCTGATTAGCCTCCTATAATCGATATGAACACTATTATAAAACAAGTCTAGAAACCTCGTTAAATATCTGATTCATGAAAATTAGTTAAGCTATGGGAAATTAGTGAGCCCAACAACATCACTCTAACTCACACAACTATGTCGAACTCAGAGAAAACCTTTCAACCTTGCCTTCTTGGTTGGAACCCTTGTTTCTACATGAATGCATGTTTTTTTTTTCTTTTTAATAACTATTTGGTTTAGCTGCTAATGTTCAATATATCGTTGCGTGGGCCCATTCTTTCCTCTTAATGAGTAGAGTTATTGCTCTCTAAAAAAAATGTTAAGGAGTGTCAAGTCCTGACATAGTAGCTCATGTGCCTATGGCTCGGTCTACCTAAACGCTGTTAAGTTATCTTGGCCATAATCTAAAAAAATTTAAGTAGATTCAAGGTTCAGATCTCGTGTTGATATTAATGTTGGAAAAACTTAGATATAGCATTCAACCTTAATTCAAACCTTCCCAATTCTTTCAAGGTGACTTGGTTTCTTCCTTTAACTAGATCTTTACTTGATTAGTTTTTATTTATTACTTTTATCTTTTAAGTCATGCACTCTAAATCTTGCTAAAGTATCCAATCATTGACCACTTTGCTCATACAACCTCAAAGCTTCCTCTTAATATTTCCTTTTACAATCGCGGTGCATAAACATCTCCAAAAAGAGTGTTATTTCCTCAATTTTTTTGTAACACTAAGGAGTGACTTAATAAAACTCTCATCTAAGACTGATATTGCATAAGAATAATAAATGTTCTTAGATGTAGTAAAATTTGAAATATTTAATAGTTTCATATACACATCTTGTCATTTGGTATTCATAACAAACTTCGATTCTTATAAAAGATTTTTAGGGGTAGTTTCGTCCTTTTTCTTAGAGTACATACCTCAAACATGTTCTAATATCCTCATGTGATCTTGCGTACTTACCCTTAAGGTCATAAATGAGTCTCATAAAAAGTTTATTTAACACTTGATAAAACTCTCATCTAAGACTGATATTGCATAAGCATAATAAATGTTCTTATATGTTGTAAAACTTGAGATACTTAATAGTTTCATATACACATCTTGTCATTATGTATTCATAACAAACCTTGATTCTTATAAAAGGTTTTTAGGGGTAGTTTCGTCCTTTTTCTTAGAGTTCATACCTCAAACATGTTCTAATATCCTCATGTGATCTTGCGTACTTACCCTTAAGGTCATAAATGAGTCTCATAAAAAGTTTATTTAACACTTGAGATTTTTTGGAATCTTGAAACATTTTAGAATTCTTACAGGGGTATGTTGGTCATTTACCACCCCAAATCTTGGTTTAAATCTCCACATATTCAAATGGTCTTGTAACTTTGTATAAAACCTTTAAACAATGACATATTCAAATGACCTTCTAAGTATGTTATAGAAGAGACACAACTCATTGAATCCAACAACTAAATTCAAAATGGAGATCAATTGCCCACTAATCACTAATTAGAGAGGATATTTATTGCAGAAATTTTCTAAATTCAATCTTAAATTCACGAAAATCTAAAAGTTTTAATGTCGGTTTAAGATTCCTCTATAAAGCTTGAAGTAAGGGCTTTCGTTTGTAGCTCAAAGTCAAGCCATCAATGGTAAGTTTTTATACCCTCTGAGATTTTGGGTTTCTTACTCTTTTCTTCCAAATTTGAGAGTCATCGTCAACTATTGTCCTTCAAACTTGCGTCTACACCTACCCACAAGTTTGGTGAAGAAACAAAGTGTTGAATGTGCCTCAAACACAACTTCCCAATTTTGTCCGCCATTAAAGGAAGAAGGCTGAAGCTCAAAAATTAAATCTGAGCCTATGCGCAAATTCATCAAGAGAAACCTATCCATTCGATTTTCGCACCTCCAAGGAATATTTCCATAGAAGACAACGATGGTTAACAAGACTCAGAGCGTGGCAAATTGAAGAAAATTATTTTCATGCAAAATTTGGAGGTAAGGATCGAACTCTTACTTACAATCTATTTTCTTCAAAATTGAGCCTTACTTTAGCAATAGAAGATTAAATTGAGTGCTTTTGATGAAGAAATCGGGAGTTAAAACATCCTAGATCAAGTTGCCTAAGGAAACCAAATTATGCATTTTTGGATAAGTTGCCGATCGAGGTTAAAATTTCAAAATTAAGACCACACACTTATAGATATTGCTCCAAAATGAATCTTTTAGCGTGACGGAAATATAAGGAAAAAATTTTGAGAAGAAATCCGACCCGAAAAAGATCTAGAATTAGTTACCCAACAAAAAGTATGTGAATTTGAATTCCGGCAAGGATATGTTTTCCACCCAACTTTGGAGGTGTATAACTTATCCATGAGAAGTTATAAAATAATTTATTAAAAAAAAAAAAATTTAAGGTCCAACCAATATTAATAATTATAAATCAATGTCTTAATCACGGGACAATGAAACCACAAATATTAATAAGATTTGTGTGTTATAAATATATGAACTTGTAAAAACAATAGTATCTTATTTGTTTCTTATAGATCTCTAAATTTTGAAAATGGTTTTCAGTTTTGATATGACATATGTGTCTAATATGAATGATATGATATGATTGACATGCAAAACGATGAACTAGCATGAAATACAACCCTGATATGATATGTTAAGATATGATATGTTGAAGTAATGATATGATATGATTGACATGCAAAACGACGAACTATGTGTCTAATATGAAATGTTATGATATGACATATGTGTCTAATGTGTCTAATATGAACGATATGATATGGCATTGTGTACTCGTCCATACTCATCATAATAAAAAAGTATCTCGATTCTGACATAGAGAGCAGAGAAAACAAGTTCAATCGAACAACATAGCGAGTCTAAGGGCGGAATCGAGCTTGAAAGGAATGGGCGTAGGCTTAATAATGAACACTGTTTCTCGATATGAAATTAATGACTTAAAAGATAGATGGTAAACACACAGTTATGCATCCGGTCCACATACTTTCCATCACGATATGATAAGTAGGAATTCAAACGTAAAAGTATAAAAATATATATTTATATTAAAGTATATGCATAAAGTTTTAAAAATGACTACATTAGTGAAGTGGATTAGCGTGTTTGACTTTGGATCAAAAGGTCGTGGATTCAACTCCTATTGTAGTGTCAAGATAAAAACCTTTTGACTTCCATTTGTAGAACATTATATCCTCTCATCATAAATCCCTTGTAAATATGACTATTTAGGTACGGTCCCTCGATAAAAGGGTGTTAAATCTCAAATCCATAGTGTCTTTTAATGATCTAATTTGCTTCTATTCAAAGGGTCCAAATATACTTGTCAATTTTTTAGCCACCAATATTAAGATAAAAGAGCTTGATATATTGCTGAAAATAATAATGAAAGCATTCAAATATGTAAAGACTATTCAATCCATTCATATATATATATATTTTTTTTACTTTTACTCCGTGTTTTATAATATTATAGCATAATATAAAACCAAACTTATAAATCATGTGGTGTTGTGGTGTAGTTGGTTATCACGTCAGTCTAACACTCTAACAAATCAGAATTAAAAAAAATATTCAGTCACCAAAAATTTTGCGACTCTCACAGAGTCGTGTTCCCCCAACCCCTCACAACGCTCCTTCGACCTTCAACCATCGCCACACGAACGTAAGCAACCTGTCAAAGCCACTAAGACCACTTGCAACGAAGAAGAGAGTCGGAAGCTGAGAGAGAGAAAATTATCGAGAACGCTGGCGAGATCCGAAGATGAAACCTACGTAGCCTTAAATTGTCAGATCTGACATCGAAACGCTTGAAACACGTGGTCAAAGAGAAGGTCAACCATCTAGGACACGTTCCACGCTATCTTTGTCATCGTCCTTGTAAAAAAGGAGATCGGAATTGAGTTTAAAAAATTTTGAAGATCCATCATCATAGACGTCTACAAGCCACAAAAATTTGTGGAAGAGAAGAGGAAAGACGTCATAGAGATAGAGAGAGAAAAAGGAAGAGGAAAGACATTAGATCGTGGAGAGGAGAGATAAAATCATACAAAAATCGCGCAGGGAGTCGGACGAAGAAGAAAGGATCCGTTGGATCCATGTCGGACCCGATCCGAACCCGAGGCCCAACACGTAAGCGCGCGACCCAAAATCCGTTGGCCCAACAACTAGAGGCTGGTCCAACCCGCGACTTGCGAATGACATGCACCCGCTCTACAACCCAAAACAAACCTACAAACTTATCCGCGACCCAGCCCGTGAACCGAAGCCCTTCGGCTTGAGCGCTTTGGACGGCGAGGCGGTAGCTATTCGGCTCGATTTTTCAATTTTGGCCAGATTTCCACCGTTTTGATCCTCTCGGACTAGTTTTCGACCCCGAATATGGTAATCGAGACCGTTTTAAAGTCGTATTTCACATTATTAATTGGATTTTTAATTTAATTGTGAAATACTAAAGAAATGTGACAAACAGTGTAATACGAAACAAACTCTTGCGACCTTTGGAGTAGCTCTCGAGGAATGAGAGCTTACGTTTAGTATAATTAGGGAGAACTGCGGCTAAGGCTAACCAAGTAAGTGGCCTTACTATAAGATAAGCTAGAAATTGTATGTGTTACAATTTATGATGTATGAGTTATGATGATGTATTTGTTGTATTGTAGGATGTCGTATACTAGTATATGATGATGTATGAGTATATGGTGAAGTATGAGTATATGGTGATGTATGAGTTATGATGCTTGATGATGTGCATAATATATATATATTTCGATGAATGACGTACTTGATATGCTTGATGCAATTTATGACAATATGATGATTATGATGATTGCATGACGTTTGCCTTAATATGTTAATGTTTAACATATTAAGCATGCTATATGATGATAAGTGCCATATTGCATCATGTCGATAGACCGACATAGGACACAACCCTAAGAGCATGAAAATGATATTAATATAAATATCCAATGAGCATGTGTTATTTAAGCATAGGAATACTTCCCAAAGATGATGAGTGCGGATCGCACAGTATGATGATGAGGGTGTTCATGGAGAGCATGACACCAAGGGGTTCTGCTGACCTCCGGACGTCGTTACATATTAGCTTGACTAGAGAGGGTCCAGGGTGTGTGTGAGCCTCTTGGAGATTCAGGGGGCACATCCATATTAGTCTGAGGCTAGAGGCTATTGCATATGTTTTCATTTGCATGGGCCCCTATAGTGGGGTCACTAAATACTTGGGCCGTGTGCCACATCATTTTTAAGGTAAATTTCAGGCACACATTTATGGAGGACGACGACATCGCAAGCAGACTTATATTTCCGCATTAGAGATGAGCCATGAGACGTTAGTAGCGACTCTAAGTATGTAGAAATTTAGCCTACGATGTTGGCTTGCCAAGGAAACATGTTCTGTGGTCCCCCTATAAATTGCGATTCTAGGTTAAGTGAAAATATTTTTTACCCATCATTCTTATTTTAATAAAGCATATTTGAATAAATGACATGAAGATTTTCAGTCCTCTACTACTCTACCAATTGAGCTATACCAGTCCTTTCGGACACATTATACATATTTTAATAGTAAATTTGAACCAGTGACAAAGATTTTCAGTCCTTTGCTCCACCAACTGAGCTATACTGACCATTTCTGTCACATTATACTTATTTTAATAGATAACTTTGGCTTATGTCAATTGTAAATAAGAAAAAATGTATTCAAAAGTCTTGTTTTGGAAGATCCATGAAATTTCATTTCACGACTTGGATAAGACTTTGAATGTTTCAGTAGTAGACAGTATTCAATATTGTTAATCATTCAAATTTTGCAATGGAGATTCCTTGCGCAAGAATGTCTGTTGGTACGTGAATCATATATAGTATATATCACAAGTCTTGTGATTAGAAATCTATTTCCGTTCAAATAGGCTTATAGTTAACTAATGCAAATTCATCTATTAAAGAATTTAATTAATTAATTTTATATCATTGGATCTTATAGTCTATATTTTCATAATGACTCCATGGTAAACACTAAATTGTTCAACTTAGTTGAAAAATAAATTTAAAGGATTCAAATTAAAATTTAATATATTAGATAAATATAAAAAATAAAATAGATTTAATTTTAAGAATTCAAATAAATATTTAATATATTAAAAGGTTAAGTATGAATAGATAAAAAATAAAAAATAAAAAAAAATAAATAATAATAATAATAATAAAATAATAAAAATAATTTTAAATATTTAAATTAATATGTAATATATTAGCTATTAAGATAATTAATGCATATAAGATAACTTAACTTAAAAAAAATCTGAAATTTGAATAAGATTCATATTAGTTAAATATATATTAAAATATGTTAGAAATAAGGTTGTATTTTAATCTATTAGATATTTAAATATATTATTTGACAGGATATTAAAATCTTTTAAAATATGTTAGAAATAATGTTGTATTTTAATCTATTAAATATTTAAATATATTATTTGACAGGATTGTACTAAAATCCTTTAAAATATGTTAAAAATAATGTTATATTTTAATCCATTAGATATTTAAATATATTATTTGACAAGATTGTAAATAGGACTTATGAGCAAAAGTTGATCCCACACTTTCACTAATAATTATCTCTAAGATTCTCATTCTCCAATTCTTTCAAATTTTCTTTCCAAGCCTCCCACAAACAATGTTCTTATATTTTCTACTTAATCTAAGGTCGCCACTATATTCATAATGAATATTTAATGCGGAAATACTTCAATAAAAACTTTATAATAAGAAACATGATCTTATTCTTACACGTCGTTTCCAAGACCCTCAAATAAAATAATGCATATTTAAATAACAAGAAATAGCATAAAGTAAAATGCCCTATACTAACCTATATGCTACTAATTGAAAATGCAACTAACCTATAGTCTAATAATTCAAAATACGAAACTACCTTAAGCATGTGCCACGGGGTTACCTGAAAAATAAGAGTAGCACATTGCTCAAGTACTTTAAGAAATATTTAGTCAACGACCCCACTATCGGGGTTATATGCAACCACATACAATTTCATGAGTGAGACCTATCATAATAGTCTATTTTCCAACTGTGGCTATCCAACAGAAAATTTGGATGTGTACTTAATTTTCCTACACATGGTCCATACGTGCGAGTATGGTCCCACTAGACGGTTCGCACACCTCCTAGGTCCCTTTCTGGTCGGACGAGCATTCTCTAGTAGCTGTTGATATCGGACACCCGTTAGAAATAGCGATCGTCATGACAGCATTATGATAAACATAATGATCGGTTTCCTGCCTCGTAGCATATGCGTCCATACTATCATTTAGGAGAAGGGGTATCCCCCAATGCATGAGCATACAATAAAGCATGAGGTCTCAACATTTTTCCATTTTTATTATCATATAATTCAATTCCGCTAGCATCTTCCTTCATATCATATCATATAATTTTTTCATATCATTTACCATATCTTTCATGCGTGTGTCGGGGTTGTATTTCATGCTAGTTCGTCGTTTTGCATGCCAATCATATCACATATCATTCATGTTACACATATACTATATCATAACTTATTATACCTTTGCACGTATCAATTCACATCATGCACACATCGTACCATATCATATATCATAACAGTCACATAACATAACTCATGCATGGTTCCAACATATCATATCCTAACATATCATGTCACAGACATATCAATTCATCAAATACAGCATAACAATCACATATCATAACACATACATATATTAATTCATAACAGTTTACATATACGGGCATATGACACGTGCGAAACCACGAGCATGTGTCATCATACAATACACAATTATAATCAAACGATGGTACGGTCACTTACTTGGTTGGCCTTATCCAGTGTTTTCCCTAATTCAAATACATTCGCTCCCGTTCCTCAAAATTGCTTCAAATTATAGCAGGTTGTCACTTTTTACTAGAATATACATCCCATTTCGTTAGTAATCTAAGAATTCTCGACTCAATTAGACTTCAATTGAGAAATTGAACCTCATATCGACTTTATTTATCTTAAACAAGGTCAAGTTCAGCTTGGGGAAGGTCGAAACTGTAGAAATTCGCTCATTTTCCTTTTACCGAACCGAAGGAGTGAGTTCTGAGGTGAGGAGGTGATTTGTTGCAGGTGAGCCATGTGACAAAATTCGAGGCCGACGCGCGTGCAGGTTGATTTTGGTCGAGGCGTGGGTGCTAGTTGCGGTGCGGGTATTGAATCATACCAAGTTGGGCTTTGGGTTCTTGGGCCGTTGTAGGTTGGGCCTCATGTTTTTGGGCCACTACAAGTTGGGCCGAAGTGTATAGGTTGGGCTTTGAGCATTGGTTGCTGCAAGTTGAGATGATGGCTTTGAGCATTGGTTGCTGCAAGTTGAGCCGAGGTGGTGGTTTATCGGATTGGGCTACTGGTTGGTCACTGCTCGGGTATCTAATCTGTATCTAACTCGGATGCACGGGCTGTGCCTTCCCTACCCAGTTTCTTCATGATTCGTCAACTTCTCTCTCTTTTTCGTTCTCTCTCTCATTTCCTTTATCTGTTTTTCCTTGCAGGTAAGCTCTAGAGCGTGTGGCTGAAGGATGAGGATGTTTGGAGCAATGTGGACGTCGGAAAGATGTGGCTGTGATGTGAGAACGAGAATTCTGACACTCGTTGAAATTCTCGCGAGTTTTTTTGCGACCATTTTTTTATGTGGTCATCAAAGAGTTCAAGTTCATGATGATTCTAGAGGTTTCAATATTTGTTTAAGCTCTCTCTATAGAGTTTGAAATGTGGGCTTTCATTTGGAAAAATAATCAAGCATGGAGGTAACATCAATCTCGAGTTACAAGTCTTTTTTTTTCTCATATATCTTTTGATAAGAATCACGGTGCTCCAAATGTTTCAACTAGACTTATTACACGATCTAAGGCCAAGAAGTTTCAACAAGTAAGCATTCTTCATCTACAAAATTGGATAGGCTTAGTTCAACCATTATTTTATGTGTTACAAGCTGATTCAATTGAGAAAAGACCATTTGGAGCTTTAGAAAGAAATATTTGCACGGTTGAAATAACCGATGAAGTTGCTATAAATTACACTGATAAGTTGTTAGAAAACTTTATTTATTATTTATAATTTCATAATTTCTTGGAGTGGGAAAATGGTGAAAAGTTACTTGTCAGAGTAAATTATGACCAGTAACTTCTTTAGTGAGTGTTTTAATAGTTGAACGTTTCCTTTGTGGAGACACTATAAATACCCACAAATTATTATGTAAAAGGAAGATTTGATGAATAAAATTTAGCTCTCAAATTGATACTTTCACCCTTTAGACATTTGAGCATCATTTTTGCTGTTTTCATGTAATTCTTGGGGTAGATTGCATCTGAGTCATTCAATCAAGCATTGATCAAGTTCGATTGTGAAGTGAATCAATTTAGAACAAAGTTCCAAATCTTGCTTCTAGATCTTTGATCAAGAGGTAATCTAATTCTAGCCATCTCTCAGTTGATCTGAATTTTGTATAAGGAGGTGTTAATTTCTTTGATTATAGAATTCTTGATCCTCCAAGGAACATTTTCATAGAAGAGTTCAAAGACCAATATTTCCCAAAGAGTGCCCAATTTCTAGTGGTTCAAGAAATCTCATTTTCATGTTATGGGTTGAGTTGCAAATAGAGGGAAGAAATCCAAAATTAAGGCAACACACATAGATTCGTCCCTCCAAAATGAATTTTTAAGCTCGGGGAAAATATAAGGATGAACTTTCATGAAGAAATCGTGGCCTAAAAGTACCTCAATTGTTTCAACAAATTAGAAAATCCAGTGGGTTTACTCCATGCGCGAAACCCTATTTTTATACAAATTCGACGAGCTATAACTCAAACTACACTACACTTAATGGTAAGAAGTTAGTCCCTATATCTACCTTGAAATTCTATCTTTAAGTTTCATGAAATTGAGGGGAGAAACGCTCAAAACAGAGCTAAGATGATTTATTTTCAAACAACAACACAACGGTTCATACGTATCTTCTTTCTTTCAAAGGAAGAAGACGATGGCATGGGCCATTCAATTGAACCGGCCACGCAAGCCTAAAATCGAGTATTCCCTTAATTTTTTTTCTAAATTTTAACACTCTTCGTGACTCATTCTTTAAAAATAAAACTTATGGTTCTAGAAACTAGAGACTCTAATGAGTTTGTCAAAGAAAATTTGGAGTCATTCAAGTATCGAAAGCTTGAAAACAGAGATCCCGAATACTAATGATTTGGTATAGAGTTATCTTGAACTTTTCTTAAGAAATACTGATAGGAACCGTTTGAATTTTAGTATGAACCTTAGGTTAAACATGAATTAAGTGAATATGAAAGAAAAATACTCCGAACCATAAGTTAAGGTCGTGAAAAAGCATTTTTCTTCCGAAACAAGTAACATAAAAAATAATTCAGTAAATAAACGTTGTTGTCCATGAAATTTTAAGGCTGAAGATAATATTACATGTTGAGAGCATATATTAAATTTGGTGGTCATTGGATAAAGATAATTGGCTAAACCAAGAAATGATACAAATGACCAAAATGCCCCCATGACGGTTGCCTTCGGTTCAAGACCTAAATGACCTCCAAATAACATGAAATTTTGTAATCGACCTTATTTCACGATGATCAAGAATTATGTAAAGTTTCAAAAAAGTTTGAACACATTTAGAAGCTACATCAAAACTTCCGGATAAATTGACTAAAATGCCTTTAGGTACCTCTCAAGAATAAAGGACCAAGGTCGGTCCTCATGTCCTATGTACAATATGTTCATGACTCATACCGACTCATACTACATCACTTGAAATAATATTTTTATACACTTTCAAGTTTATATCTTATAGTTACTTTATATTATTTAATATGTCATTTCTTTCAACTTTTTTTTATTTAAAAGGGTTCACATCAAATTCAATTAGTTTAGGGAGTAAAATTAAATTTTAAGTAAAGAAATATAGAAAAGGTCCCACCGAGATTTGAACTCGGGTTACTGGATTCAGAGTCCAATGTCCTAACCACTAGACCATGGGACCACAAGATTTATGTGTAATAAATCTATAAACTTTAAAAAGTAATAGTATCTTATTTGTTTCTTATCGATCCCTAAATTTTGAAATGATTAATGTGTCTTCGTATCCGTTTATTAGATCATGTGTACAATTATTCAACCATTCTTCTTCATTCATCATATTTTAATAGAGTTAATAGAAAGGTTATTTTGAAAAAAATTTAACATTAAAAAATATACTTATTTAATAAGTTTTTCCCTCATCCATATTTTTTAAAAGTTTATTTGAATATTCTATGTAACATTACCGAAGTAAAAAAAATAAATTATTTGTGTTTACTCTATTTTTGTAAAAATAAGACAATAATAAAACAAATGTGCTGCGTATTAATATACTATTTAGATCTAAACAACTAGATAGTGCGGTCATTCTCAACTTGTTAATACAACCTTTAATAAAAACAAAGTTAATAGTGGGAAAAGAAAAAACAAAGTCAAATTAGAATTTCACTCAACTACGCATTTGAAGTACAGTAAATAAAATATAGATTATCAAGACTTAAATATGATATCTATCCGTGTTATATCATATTTTGCATTATTACCTATAATTTCATGTTGGGGCATTCGGAGAATTTCAATTGATTAAAATCTATATTTTTTAGTACCCAAGTGGTTACTCCTCTACCTATAGTTCTATTCACTACTTATAGTTCTATATTTTCGAATTCTTTTTACGTAAGTTGGGTAGAAATATATGGAGAAAGTAGATGATTAGATGTATATTAGATTTGTGAAAACAATTAGATACTAATTTATGTTATTCAATCACGAAAAAAAAATTATGTTTTTTATTAAAATAATTCTGATACTGTGAACTTATAACATTGAGAAGGATAGGTAACTTCTAGGGAAAAAAATAATTAAAGTGTAGGCTGATAGTAGTCGATATAGTGTCTGCAAAGCTTCCACTTCCCTTTCAACTCTAGTATGGAACTATTGAGTTAGGCATGAGGTTGGTTAGGGATGTGTCACTTGATAGTTTGTTTGATTGCCCTGCCCAATGGCTCAATACTATAGGAGGGCGTTGATCATGCGGGTTGTCATTGATTTCCAAGGTAGCATGCAGAAGGTCGTGGGTTTGACTCCCACTATGATCGACTAAAACGTTAGACCTTCATTTGGGGAACACATATCCTCACTAAAGTCTCTTTATGCATTCATAAAAATGTTAACATTATCTAATTAATTCTAGAACAAAACTTGTAAATCATCTAGTATCGTGATGTAGTTGGTTATTACGTTAGTCTAACACATTATAGGTGTTTACCATCCATAGTACCACGTGAGAGGTGAAGAGGAATGGTCAACAATGAAGAACCGAAGGAAAAACGACAAAATCTGGCCCAAACACAAAAACAAACCTGGCCAAATCTGTGTGTGTTCCCACCTACAACCCACGACCCAAACAAACCCTTAGCCTAAGCCTGCAACACACATCCACTACCTACATGTCTGTAGCTCGAAAACAACCTACGCCAAGTCTGCTACGCCCCAACATCCATTTCAACCAGACCTAAAGCAGCGAAGCACCTGCACTCGACCCGAAGGCGCCTGTACAAGCGTCGACCAATAGCCTACAACAAAACACCTCCTCGACTCAGTCGACTTAAACGGCTCAAATCCACGACTCATTTAATTATGATATGAGATGCCTATTCTAATAGAAAAGAACAACTGACAATAATTGGAGCAGTGTAGAGGAACGGGAGCAAACGTACTCAAGTTAGAAAAAACGCCAGCTAAGCCCTACCAAGTAAGTGGCGTACTCAAGTTAGGAAAAATGCCAGCTAAGACCAACAAAGTAGGTGGTCCTATCGTCATTTGGTTATAATTGTGTGCTGTATGATGACACGTGCTCGTGGCTTCGCATGTGCTATATGTAAACTGATATGAGATGATATTTGTATGTTATGTTATGTGATTGTTATGTTGTATTGAGTGAATTGATATGTTTGTGATATGATATGTTAAGATATGATATGTTGAAGGCATGACTCGTGATATGTTATGTGACTATTATGATACATGATGTGATATGATATGTGCATGATGAGAATTGTTATGTCTGGAAGCATGAAAACGTTATGATATGGCATATGTGCCTATATGAATGATATGATATGTTGGACATGCAAAATGACGAACTAGCATGAAATACAACCCTTATATGATATGTTGAAGGACTGATATGATATGATTGACATGCAAAACGACGAACTATGCGTCTAATATGAAACGTTATGATATGCCATATGTGTCTAATATGAACGATATGATATGGCATGGTGTACGCGTCCATACTCATCATAATGGGAAAGTATCTTGATTTTGACCAAATAGAGCGCAGAGACAACAAGTTGAGTCGAACAACATAGCGAGTCGCGGAATCAAGCTTGAAAGGAATGGGCGTAGGCTTAATAATGAATATCGCTTCTCGATATGAAATTAATGACTTAAAAGACAGATGGTAAACACACAGTTATGCATCAGGTCCACATACTTTCCATCTGGATGTAATAACTAGGAATTCAAACGAAAAAGTATAAAAATATATATTTATATCAAAGTATATGCATAAAATTTAAAAACTGACTGCATAGCATAGTGGATTAGCGCGTCTCACTTCAGATCAGAAGGTCGTGGGTTCTCGACTCCCACTGTGGTCAACATCAAAATCTTAGACTTTCATTTGTAGAACATATATTCTAACTCTAATGTCCGAATACGGATGTGTTAAGGGGTGATGCAACCCCTATACTTGAGCCATACTCACAAAGGATTCATTAAATTTGCATACAACATGACGATGATAATTACAAAATAAATAGAATAATATGTTTTTGTGTCCATATATGATTGGATTCTTGGATAGCTTAATGAAAGTTTTTGGAGGACAAAGACAGAGCTTCTTCATTGAGTGAAAACACATACCAAAAGTACTTCTCCTATTGTATATCTCCTACATAATCATGTTAGTATATGCTATTAACTCTGGATTATCCTCTTTTTGATAAAGAACTTTCAAATCTATAGTGTCTTTCACTTATCCAATTTGCTTCTATTGAAAGGGTCAAACATTATTTTATGAACAAACCTTATTCATAAAATTTTCATTTATTTGAACTCAATCCGATCGAAAACGGTACGGATTAGTTTGATTGAATTTTTCTGATCATCTATTTTTTTAAACACCCCTATTGTGTAATATTTTTTTTATTGGTCAATTTATGCATAATAAAAAATCATTTTTACTTGAGATGTACATTTATATAACATTGGTTGGTAAGTTAGAAAATATATCAACCTTTCAACGCTGAGAAAATCAAAATTGCTCTTATGCAAATGTAGCCGTCAACGACTTTCGAATCAAATGGACGTGATTTTATTATTTCGTAAGAATCGATGTTGGGATTTAGGCCTAAAGTGTAACGAAACTAAAGTCCTACCATCATCATAACATACTCTCTTATGTGTAAATAAACATTTAAAACTTCATCATAAAACACTGTCATGGACTTACATGTTTGAAAACATATTTAAAGAAATATAATGAAACTAAATAAAATAAATAATACATTAAAATTAAGAACACGATAGACTATCCTATAGTCTAAGAAATGGAATACCACTATCTTATGCATGTGCCACGGTCTTGCCTTTACCTGAAATAGAAGTAGCACACGACTTGAGTATTTTAAGAAATACTCAGTCAGTGACACCACTATTGGGGTCAGGAAATGCAAACTTATGCAACTCATGATTAGAAACCTATCGTTAAAACCATCATAGAGGTGGCCTCCAGTCCAAACAAAACTAGATGTGTAGTTCTTCCCTACACACGACCCACACGTGCGATCGTGAGTCTCCAGGTAGTTTGCAGCCCCTAAACTCATCATAGTCGGGCTAGTTGTCTATAGACGGACGTTCGGAGGTTAACAAACCCGAAATATCATGCGAGGCATGATCATCATCATCGTCATCATCGTGTTTGCGTCCGTACTCATCATCATAAATGAAGAAGTAACCTAATGTATATGAACACATAGTATGGATGAGGTCTCTATGGTTTTCATCTTTAAATCATTCTTATGACACAACCCTTATGCGTGCCATTTTGGGGACTTGACACATTATCCTAAGTAACATGCATGCATTGACCTTCATACATTCATCATAATTAACATCAATTAGGGTTGTATCTTAGAAAACTCGTTGTCATATGACATTTAATACATGCATATCATCTTGTCATAATTAACTTAAGATGTATATTGATATAACCTTGGTTGGTAAGTTAGGAAATAGATCAACATTTCAAAGCTAAGAAAATAGAGACATGTGAGTGGGGGTATCCTATACACTGAGTTTGTACATGACTGAATCACGAAATATTTAATCTCTCTTCATAAATTCATTAATTGAGAAGATTAATATTTCATAGCGGATCAGATGTGACTTGATTTTAATTCTTAGTGAGTTACGAACTCTTGCATACAAGGGTTATCCTTTGATTTGTATGGGTGAGAATGACTTTCGTAACCAATTCATTATGCGTGCCATTTTGGGGACTTGACCAAATAGGGAGACGGGAACATAATTTCAGGAGATGACGTTCACTCCTTCCCATATACATTAGTAAATGAGTAATTCCCTTAAGTGTTGATTTCGTGATTTGAACAATGGGCCCCATCGCTCTTACTGACTCGAGAGGGACTTAGTTTATGATTGAATTATAAACAAATTGTTCATGAGAGAATCAATGGTACTATTAAGAATGAGAAACATAAGTGGGATCAACAACTTCAATCTTCATGAATATTCACAACGTTTAAATAGAATACAAGTGTAAGGACAGGGCTGACTCGATGACTCTAAAAGACGGGTAAATTTTTCGCGAAATAAAATCAATAAAATTTTAAAACATAGTTTACATGATACACAAATAGTGGGCGCACAATAGTAATTTAAAATAGGACATAATGGTTAAAACACAAATTAAGGAATAGGCACAAAACATTTTAAAACAAAACGGTTGAAGACAACGGGTGAGGTTTGTCTATTGCACCTTCTCCATAGTACGCTCCCAACCTCGACCAGCTCCTTATTACCTGAAAAAAATGGAGAATAAGGAATGAGTACAAGACTCAGTAAGTAGCCTATTTGTAGGCTCTTAATCGTGTTCTTGATATGCTAGGGTACCACATTCTTTGCTCTTGTCTTGTTCTTGTCCTTATTCTAGTTGTTAGTACTTAGGCCCTCTAATTCTTATCCTTGACTTTGGGTTCTTATCTTGATCTTTCTTGAGGACCTACGTCCTTGAATTCTAAAACCTTTGTTTTCCATTAAGGGCCTTAGTACTATGGTTCTTGGTTCCTGGTCCTTTGTTCTTAGTTCTTGTCCTTAAAACTAGGATCTTGATCCATGTTCTAGTCCTTGATTTTTCTCTTGTTCTTTATACTTTCTAGGTTCTTGTTATGTTCTTGGATCATTCTCCAAGACACTCTCCCTAGGATTTACGGTACTAGCCATGCACCTGACAATCCTGTGTCTAGGGCTTCATGCGTTCCAAGCTACACAGCCTTAACCTACGTCCAAGGCTTCATGCATTCCATGCGACGTAGTCTTACTGCATCTTAGGGCTTGCCCTTCGATACGGTCTGCTAACCAATGCCCAAGGCTTCATGCGTTATAAGTGACATAGTCTGAAAACCTACATCCAAGGCTTTTTACATTCCAAGCGATGTAGTCTAATACTGCATCAAGGGCTTGCCCTATAATACAGTCTGCTTAACCTATGCCCAAGGCTTCATGTGTTCCAAGCGGCATAGTCTGAAAACCTACATCCAAGGCTTCTTATGTTCCAAGCGATGTAGTCTAATACTGCATCAAGGGCTTTCCCTATAATATAGTCTGCTTAACCTATGCCCAAGGCTTCATGCGTTCCAAGCGGCATAGTCTGAAAACCTACATCCAAGGCTTCTTACGTTTCAAGCGATGTAGTCTAATACTGCATCAAGAGCTTGCCCTATAATACAGTCTGCTTACCTACGCTCAAGGCTTCATGCGTTCCAGCAGCATAGTCTAAGTCATGAGCATGTTGTACCGTGGGAGGTCTTAGGAGGTTCTTGGTTCTTAGCTATGGTAACTTACTCTCTTTTTGTTCCTCCGTGGCCCTAGACTACTCCCCATGATAGACCATACAGGTCACTTGCTCGGTGCATAATTAAACATGGTATCCAACAAATCTTTTGGGTACCCGTATCTTGGTGCAGGACATCTCTTCTAGGTGAGGGAAACTTGAGGCCAAGCATGACATACTGCAAAGGAAACATGGTGCAGGGCATCCCACCTAGAAGAGGAATTCTTGGGCCTCATAAATCACCGCTTGGTGGGAGGTCGTGGTTCACTTGGACATGACTAGAGTATTACCTAGCATTCTTGAGTTTCTGGGTTTGGGGACCTTGGTCCCTCGTCCTTGAGTGGTATCTAGAATTCTTCTTTCTTGGGTAGTTGTAAAGTTTGTGTGGTGTTGTTCTTGGTTCTCAATCTTGTAAGTTTCTAAGGTCCATGATTCCTTGAGGCATAAGTTGTAACTTGCATTTGTAACCATATGAACTCATCTTAGCGTGAGTTGTTCTAGAAGATCATAGATTCTTAGGGAGTTCTTTAGAAGGTTCTAGAAGAGTCTTGATTCTAGGGGTGTTTCCATTAGGTGGTTTATTGGGTCTTAACTTTCTTTAGGTTCCAAACTGGCTTCAATCAACTTGAAACCTCAAAAATATCTTTATGTCCTTCATAATATATCTGGAAAGAAGTAGCAAATCATTTGGAGCACGTATAGGCCTTGAATTTTCATAAGTAGAAGGAAGTAGCAAATCATTTGAAGCACGTATAGACCTTGAATTTTCATAAGTAGTCTTGGGGGCATTTTGGTCATTTTAATCCTAATTCTTGGTTTTGCTACATAACGTGTCTCAATGGCTTTCAAACTTCACCAAATCATCAAACATCATAAAATAAGTTCTACTACAGATTTACATAGAATTTGGAGGTCATCTAGGTCATGAGCCGTAGGTAGATATCCTTAGGGGCATTATGGTCATTTCACAATGTTTCATGGTTTACCTACTTATCCTTATCCAATGACCACCAAATTTCATATATAACCTCCACATGCTATAATATGCTCAACATTAAAATTTCATAGGCAACGGAGTTCATCTAGTTGTTTATTTTATTGTTACCTAATTCCCGAGCAATTTGATCGGTTTAGAGCCTTAACTCATGGTTCTTTGAGTTTTTCTTTCATATAACCTTAGTTAATACTTGGTTTAGAGTTCATATGGAAATTCAAGTGATTCCTAAAAGTATTTCTTAACAAAAAGTCTAAGGTGGCTACTTACCGCGTTGTCGACGTTCGGGACCTCCGTTCTTGAGCTTCCAGTACCCTAATTACCTCAACTTTCCTTCCACAGTCTCCTTATTGTGTCTAGTTTCTGGAACCATAAAGTTTTTCATGAGAACCAGTCTGAAAGGGGTCTAAAATTAAGAAATACCAAGGGAAGGTCGAGTTTTGGGTTGACATGGCCGGTTCAACTGAACCGGCCATGTCATCGTCTTCTTCCTTCAGACGGGAAGAAGACGCACGCGTTGTTTAGCGCCACCGTCTGAAACTCGTTGTCCCCAGCTCCGATCATGTCATTTCTCCATTCAATTTCTTCATAACACTTAAATAGGAATTGATTTCATACCTTCTCATAGATTGTAGCCTAAGATATTCGCTTCAAAAGTTCGTTCAAAATATGATTTCTCGCCGGAGTAAAAATAGAGGATTTCTTATTGGGTAGCCGATTCTAGGGATTTTCAAGGCTTGATTTCTTCATGGAACTTCTTCCTTATTCTTCCCTCAAGCTTAAGGAATTGGTTTGGAGGAACGAATTTGAGTGTGGGACCTTAATTTTGAGAAATCACTCTCGGTTTGCAAGTTACCAGACACCTCCAATTTTTGATCTCTTGGGTATCTTGTTCTACGATGTTTCGGCTCTCGATTCCTTCAGCAAAGTTACTCAACATCTTCATCTGAAGCCAACGGAATCCTTAATTTGAAGGAAAAGAGGTCGTAGATAAGAATTCGACACTTACCCCTAATTTGAGCCCAAAACAGATTTTCTTCAACTGGGCACGTTCTGAGGTTACTTCTCTTCGTGGTCTTCTATGGAAACACTCCTTGGAGGTGTAGAAACTTATTGGGATCGTCCTTGCTTGACGAATTCTTGTGTATCCTCAGATTGGAATTTTGAGCTTTGTTTGAAGCTCTTTAATGGCGGATTGGATTGGGGGAATGGTGTCTAGGCACTTTCAGCACTGGATTTTTTCGTAGAACTTGTGGTTAATCTTGTTTAGAAACTATAGGAACAAGTTTGAAGATAAATGGTGAAGAATTGCTCTTGAATTTGGAAGAAAATCGAGAGTAGGAGACCCAAAATCTAAACGCTTATTACCAATGATTGGGAGCTCGACCTTGCTCGATTCTTATTCCACACTATTGCCCCAACTTCAGAATTTATAGGGGAAACTTAAACCGACATTGAGAGCTTCAGAATCGTCGTGAATTGGCGGTTGAATTTTCTAGAAAATCCGTTAGAAATATCTACTCCGAGTAGAGTCTCACCGACCTTGGTTTTGAATCCTAGCAGTTGGATGTGATGATCCGTGAGTGAGTGTTCTAGAATATATCCAAGTTTGGAGGAGATTCAAAGGATTTTGTGCGGAAGGCACTATGAAGGTTTTGATTTGTTAGCAGAATCGCAAATCCGTAATTATGCTTAACTTCAGGGGTATTTTGATAATTTGCCACTTTATGAATATTTTATTATTATTTTTCCTGAAAAATCTATAATTTTCCTAAAAATTCTTCATCCTTCTTGGTCATTTATCCCTGAGCATCTTGAAATTCCTTCTAGATAACGAACTAAAAATCTGAAAAGATCCATGATAATTGGAAGAATGACCTTTTCGTTCTTTTTGCTTACGCTTTCATTCCCAATCCTTCTCCATAGGCCTTAAGTCCTTAAGATTACTTCTTAGGGTATAGAAATGACTTACTTAAGATACTTGTCCATGCTTAATCCTTTTAATTTCCTTTCTTGGATCTTACATGGGGGCTTATTCGAATGGGAGCTAATTTCCTTCATTTTTTGTGTCACAACAAGCTACCAACTAACTCTTAAAAGTAAGAGAAAATATACTACTAACCAAACCTTAAAATTAAGATAAAACATCATCCATATTTGCAGGCATATTTGCAGATGATCGATATCCACGATTGCTGTGTTGATTGACTTGTACTACCCTTCCAGAATTATTTTTCTGTCGACATCGATCTTTTGTATGTCCCTTTTTATCATAAAATGTACAGTGAAACTTAAGGAATCAAAACTCATCAATTGTATGACCACTTCTATTGCAGTGTTCCATGATTTGTACTTGGTGAATTTTTATGTTGTTTTTCTTTTGCACTTGGCCAATTGATAAATTCTCAGTAGGTTGAAAAGTTACCTGATGCTGCATCTCTTATTGTACAAGTAATGAATAGGCTTGCCTAACATTAGGTAATTGAGTCATCATCAATATGTTATATCACACCGTTTTATAAGACTCATTGAGTCCCATGAGTAGTTGCATCAACTTGTCTTCTTAGTGTTGATCAACATGTATTTGATGTTGATTAGAGGTAAATGGTGTGCGATGCGTTTCAAATTTTGTCACGACCCAATATTTTACTACGGACCGTGAATAAAAACGACACACGAATGCACAAAATAATTTAAATATGCAATATTGAAAATCCTTTAATTCCAATAATGTTTTTGAACGACAAACAAACAAAACGTTTAACAGTTTTAAAATAAATTTCGAAAGAATGCAATTACAAAATAAAGAATGGACTGACGCCCCAGGACAACCCATTCCTCTGTGACAATCTCCGTCACCATCACGCCCGCCCTTGACCAACGCCTCGCGCTCCTGAAAAATTATACTCAGTAAGGAACCTACTTGTAGGCTCTCTTCGCATCCTAACTTAACGGGTTCTCACGGTCTCCTAATTCAGTTTCAGGACATCTGGTTCTAATCTTAGTTCCTTGGAGCTTGCCCCTTGGGCTTCACCAGTTCGTCATCTATTCATTAGACACCTAGAGGTTCCTTATGCCAAGTTGATATGGTCGGTATCTCTCTATGAGGCGCTACCTCTACATGGCTACCTTGATCTACATGGTATCTAGCCTAGGGGTGTGGTGAATACCTCCTAAGCCCATGTAGTTCCCCTATGGGGGTGCGACCCAACCCGTTCCCATGCAGCTAATGGGCTGTACGACGTGGGGACATATTTTGCATGCGAAATGACTAAGAACAGCAAGGACTGGTCAGGAACCCTTGGCCCTCCCACGAAGCTATAGATACCGTTCTCACACTAGCAATCTATGAACACTCCTAAGGTACCTTATTGTCGTGGTAATCCGCTAAGTTTCTATGGGAAGGTTAAGTCTGGCTTAGAGTGACTTATCGCTCCTAACAGCAATTCCCTAGGCTTATCATAGAATTGAATCATAGAAGATAACAGAGTGTGCATACAACTATCTTCTAACATCATAATGTATAATAAATGAAAACTAGCCATGCAGGCTCAACGAGGCGATGGCCTCCATCAAGCACCCTTAACACGAAGTTCGCGCTCAATGGGGCGTAGTCATCCATCAAGCACCTGGGACGCAGAATACACAATAACAACGTAAATTAAACGCGTGCATACATACAGCGGAAGCTTAAAGCGTACAAGTAACACCCATATAATTCTCCCAATACATTTCTTAACAATCAATTTGCCTAATCTCATTCATGTAAAGCTAATCCAAGGCAAAGGTACTAGCATGCATGCAATTCAAGCAAATCCTACAAGTATTTCTTCCTAAATACCGGGTGGTGACTTACCTGGTTGACGAGTGCCTTTTCGCTAGCGTTTCTATGCCCGTGAGGTGTCCAAAAATACAGATTTCTTTCAATGAGGTCCCTATTCATATAAAAACAGTATTAGAATTAGAATCGAGACAACAATCGGCCAAACAGAGAGTAAACGACCAAAACAGCCGTTTCACGTGCGCTCACACGCCGGCTAAGCGCCGACCACGCGCGAGGAAGGGCGCCAGTTGCACGCCGCACGCTCGACTACCACGCGCGGCAACTTCCTCACAGACGCGGGTCAGTCGGTCTAGTTTGGCTCGGCTCGGCTTAGATTTTCGATTCAGTTTGGGCTTTGTAGGCGACACGTGTCGTCGTCTCACTAGAGTTGTGTTGCTCCAGCCGACGGTCGACGCGTGTCCGGCGCCTGGCTCGCCGGCCGACTCTATTTTTTTTTTTACTTCTCTGTCTTCTACAATCCGTAACACCGAGTCCCATTTCTGATTTTCATATCTTTTGATTTGTAGTTCGGATCGATATGATTTCTTTGGCAAGGTTCTAGATCGTGTTACGGAGTACGGCCTGGTATTTTTTTTTTCTTTTTTCTTTTTTTTTTTTGTATAACTACTGGACTAGTTAAGAGCATCGTCAGTTCGTTTACCATTCTCAGACGATTCTCGGATCTCCGTCTTCTAGTTGACATTCTGGCCAAACTTCTCCGCAGATCGGGTGTAGAGTTGTTCCTAGGTGAATAAATCAACATTTTAGGACTCGATTCACATGGAAAAAGCTCAGATCTGGAAATGTCGTTCAGAACCTTACCTCACGAATCGTTCTTGGGTCTTGACGGAGCGTCGGCCTCGCTAGCCTATCGGTCCTTGTACAGGTCTCGTCTGAAGGTGGATTCCGACGGTGGTTCGATGAACTTCGCGGCGACTCTTTTTCGTTTCTTCTCAATTTTCTCTCTAACTTTCTTTTTCTTTTGCAGGCGGATTGATGGGGTTTTCCTTGAACCCCTATTATGGCTGGAGGGGCAAAATGACATTTTTTCCCCTATATTGACTAACATTTATTTATTTATTTATTTTTTTTAGCGTTACAAACTCTCCCCTCCTTAGGAACTTTCGTCTCCAAAAGTGGATATCTCATGGGAGAGTTCAGGATAAGCTCTCCTCACGTTTTCTTTTCGTTCCCAGGTTTCCTCTTCCTCACGGTGGTTACCCCCTGAGACCTTTACCAAGGGAATATCTTTGTTGCGCAAACGCCTAGTGTCTCGAGCCAAAATTCTACTAGGCTTTCCCTCGTAAGAAAGATCTTCCCGAAGAGGAAGTGTCTCGTGCTCGATTACATGGATAGGGTCTGGAGTGTACTTTCGCAACATGGATACGTGGAACACATTGTGTACGGTGACAAGGTTCGGTGGCAAGGAAATTCTGTAAGCCACAGCCACAACTCTTTCTATGATCTCGAAGGGGCCTATGAACTTTGGGCTTAATTTTCCCTTCTTTCCGAACCTCAGCACCCCTCTCATAGGGGCTACCTTCAGGAACACGCGGTCACCCACCTCAAATTTGAGATCCCTTCTACGCAAATCTGCATAACTTTTCTGTTGGCTCTATGCGATGAGTATCCTCTACTTGATTTTCTGCACCGCTGCATTGGTGACCTGAACCAACTCTGGTCCCAGTAGTTGCTGTGTGCCTACCTCTTCCCAAAATACTGGTGTTCGACACCTACGCCCATACAGTGCCTCAAAGGGGGCATCTGGATGGTTGCTTGATAGCTATTATTGTAGGCAAACTCCATCAAAAGGCAGGTGTTCGTTCCAGCAGCCAGAGAAATCTAAGGAACAGGCTCGTAACATATCCTCTAAGATCTGATTTAGTCTTTCGGTTTGTTCGTCCGTTTGAGGATGGAACGCTGTACTAAACCTCAATTGAGTTCCTAGTGCCTTCTAGAGACTTTTCCAAAACTGAGAGGTGAACCTGGTGTCCCGGTCTGATACTATGGACACTGGTACCCCATGCAGGCGTACTATGTCCTTGATATATAACAGAACCCACCGATCTACTCGATATGTGGACTTTCTTGGAATGAAGTTGGCCGTCTTGGTCAGCCTGTCTACAACTACCCAGATGACGTTGAAACCCTGCTTTGTCTTTGGCAAACCCGAGACGAAATCCATACAGACTGCTTCCCGTTTCCACTAAGGAACGTTCAGGGGCTGTAGCAGTCCTGCTGGGTGCTGCTTCGGGGCCTTCACCTGCTGGCAAGTCAAGCAACGACTTACGAAATCTGCTATATCTCTCTTCATTACGGACCACCAATAGTATCTTTTCAGATTCTGATACATCTTCGTACTTCCAGGGTGGAACGTATAAGATGTATCATGGGCTTCAGTCATAATATCTTTTAGGATTCTCTCGTCTCGGGGAACGCACAAATGGTTTTGCCATAGCAGGTCCCCGTCTGAGGAGATAGAATACCCTGCTGGTCTCTCTGTCTTAGTCTGACTCCACACTTTACTGAGGTGTTCCTCAGACCTCTGAGCGACAATAATTTTCTTTCGAAGGGTGGGCTATATGGTTAACTGTGTCATCTGAACAATACCACCTTTAACCACCACATCTATCCCAGCCCTCTTCATCTCATCTTGTAGTCTTTCCTGCATGGTGATCATCGCAGAAGTATGCACCGCCTTCTTGCTTAATGCATCAGCTACAACGTTGGCTTTGCCTAGATGGTACAGGATCTCTATGTCATAATCCTTCACCAGTTCCAACCATCGCCTTTGTCTCATATTGAGCTCCTTCTGCGTGAACAAGTACTTGAGGCTCTTATGATCGGTGAAGACTTGTACTTTTTTCCCATACAGGTAATGCAGCAGTGTTTTTAGAGCAAACACTACCGCTGCTAACTTGATGTCATGCGTGGGGTAGTTTCGTTCATATTCCTTCAGTTGTCGAGAAGCATACGCTATCACCTTACCCTGCATGAGCACACTGATGGTGTTACTATAACACGTGCGGAAGCAATTTGGATCTTAGGCACTCTAAGTACATCAATTATAGTAAATTAACTAGCATGTTCAAAAGCATTAAAACTCAATGAGTTTGAATACTAACCTTTTGTAGTTCAAATTTCTTTTTCCTCACGAACTAGTTTCGAACCACCACTAGTGTCTTCCCTACTATTCTCTGGCCTTTTATAGTTCAAATTCCTTTTTCCTCACGAACCGGTTTCAAACCACCACTAGTGTTTTCTCCACTATTCTCCGGCCTTAGAACGGGATTGTGGAATCCGTGAGTGACTAAACTTAGGGGGGATTTAGTATATATGAAGATAGAGTTTGTGAGAGTTTTTCTCCAGGTTTTTCGTAAGGAGAATTTCCATGTACCTTGATCACTCTATTTATAGAGTCATATTTGCATGTTCATGCAAATTTGAGATTACCAAATTTTGACACTCAAAATTTCACTCAAATTTGTGGGATTATGTGGCAAGCATGCAAGTTTGAGTTAACCAAATTTTGACATTCAAAATTCCACTCAAATTTGTGGGGTTTATTTGGCAAACATGCATGTTTGGTTAAACCAAATTTTGACACTCAAAATTCCACTCAAATTTGTGGGATTATGGGGGCAAACATGCAAGTTTGGTTAAACCATATATTGACACTCAATATTCCACTAACTCAAACATGGTTTTTTCCATTAAGTGAAGTCAACATTTTGACTTTCTTTATTTTAATTCAACAATTAATTTAATCGAATTAATTTCAAATCAAAATAATATTAAATGATTAATTAAACAATTTAATTAATATTTTAACATTAAATCAAATGCCAATCCCAATCAATTCCGGCACATATGGATTATGAATCCCTATTCATAATTAAAATATTTAAATCTTATTTAAATATCTCCAATTCTCTCTTTTTCTTTAATTCATAATTAAAACAAAATGCGGTTAAATATATCGTATATATTTAGCGTATATTCTCTAATTTGAATTCGAACACTTCGAACTCACTCGTCACACTGTTCTAAGGTTTAGTTCGATATGAGCTAGCAGAGGGACCTAATGGACCTACAGATCATGGGCTCCAACGATCCGAGATTAACCGGCTAAACTCATTAACCTTATTAACCAACATTCGCTAACTACTAGAACACTCCACTATAGCCTAGTAGTTGCACTCCCCTCACTGTAGATATATTTTTGTCCATTTGATATAACCATGATTAGTAAGTCGATCCTTCACAAGTTGTTCGTAACTAGAGCTGGGTCAATTTACCATTTTACCCCTAAAGTTACTTCTTGTTCCTTAAGTCCCACTGATCCTCTAATGAACAATTGGTTTGTGGTCCAACCACCAAACCGAATCCCTCTCGGGCCAATGAGGGTGGGGCCCCTTGTTCAAGACCTAGAGTCAGTACTTAAGGGAACAACCTCTCTACTATCCCTAAAAGCGGGCAGGAGTGAATTCCATCTTACACCCTATGTCCCCAGCTATTCACCCAGTCTTACCCCTGAAATTGGAGGCTTATTGAGTTGGCGAACTCGGGGCACTCTCACCCATGCAAATCTAAGGATAATTCCAAATAAATATGAGTTCATAGTTAGCTCAGGATTAAGATCGAGTTACCTAGGTCATCGAATGAAAAATTCAGTCTCAACAGTAAACGGCATTATAAAGTGAGAGTGATTTTCTTCATGGTCCGATCTTATGCAATACTCATTGCATAGGACGCCCCCACTCACATGTCTCCACATGTACAATTTAGTGATCACATTGTTTATATCATATACAAAAGTGGGCCGCATCCATAGTGTCCCCAGAATAAGGTAATCAGCCTTATCCCTGTACTATAGATCATTTTGACTATATACTTGAACTTGATTCACTCTTATGTCTCTACATATAGTTCAAGTAATCATACTATAGCCAGAGAGTTCTTAGTTTATTGGATTTAAATTAATGATCGTAACATTTACTTTATTCAATAACAATCTTTACTGAATAAACATCAATAATAACTTTATTGAAAACAGAATATGTTTTTGTTTACAGACTATGAGTTTTATGACATAAAACCCAACACACACACCCTAAACCTTTCCCTGATGCATCATTGTACACCACTAGATTACCTAACTCATCTGGAACTGTAAGAACTTGTGCGGTTACCAACCTCTCCTTAAGTTCCTGGAAACTCTGTTCGCAGGCTGGAGTCCAAGCAAAGGACTTGCCATTCTTGGTTAGCTGAGTTAGCGTTGAAGAAATTTTGGAGAAATCCTGGACAACCCTTCAGTAATATCCAACTAGCCCCAAAAAACTCCTCACCTCCATGTCTGTGGTCGGCTTTGGCCACCTCATCACTGCTTCTATCTTAGTTGGGTCCACTGTAATCCCCTTGCTTGACACCACGTGGCCCAGAAATGCTACTTCAGACAGCCAAAACTCGCACTTGGAGAACTTGGCATGCAACTGCTGGGCTCTCAGTATTGTCAAGACTTTTCTTAGGTGTTCTTCATGATCTGCCTCTGACTTAGAGTATACCAGAATGTCGTTGATGAACACTGTGACAAAAGTGTCTAAGAATTCCTTAAACACCCTATTCATTAGTTCCATGAAAACTACTAGTGCATTGGTAAGGCCAAAGGACATAATGAGGAACTCATAATGCCCATAATGACTTTTGAAGGCTGTCTTGGGTATATCCACTTCTCTGACCCTTAACGGATGATACCCCGACCTTAAGTCAATTTTGGAGAAGACTGTTGCTCCCTATAGCTGATCAAACAAGTCGTCAATTCTCGGTAGGGGGTACTTATTCTTTATGGTGACCTTGTTTAGTTCCCTGTAATCAATACACAACCGCATGAACCCGTCCTTCTTCTTGACAAACAGAACAGGGGCTCCCCAAGGTGATACGCTAGGTCAGATGAAACCCTTATCCAACAATAACTGTTCCTTCAATTCCCTGAGTTCTGCGGGTGCCATCCTATAAGGTGCCTTCGAGATCGGCGCAGTTCCTGGTTCTAAATCGATCCCAAAATTGACTTCCCTAGCTGGGGGCAAACCTGACAGATCCTCCGGAAAGACATTTACGAACTCCCTGACGATGTGTACCGATGAGGTTATTTGTTTGTTACTATTGTCTAAGGCCACACTGGCTAGAAATGCACTTGCGCAACTACGAATCAACTTCTTAGCCCTTAATGATGTTATAACGCTTGGGGCTCCTTTGGAAGTGGCTCCCTTGTAGTTAAAGTTGTTCCCTAATGGAAGCCTAAAAGTCACTACTCGAGTCTCGCAATCTATCAAAACATAATTCTCCCCTAGCCAATCCATACCTAGGATGACATCGAAGTCTTGCATGCTTAACACTATCAGTGTAGCTTCGATGACACGTCCTGATATTGTTACACCACCTCCCTTAACACTATGGGTAGCTAACAACAGCTCGTGAGCAGGAGTGGCCACTAATAGGGTGATTTCTAAAAGTTCTTTCTCTAGGTGTACTAGCTCTACAAACTCCTCAGATACGAACGAATGCGTTGAACCCGAATCAAACAATAGAAAGCAAGATGGCCAAATACGGGTAGCGTACCTATGACATCTGAGTCAGGCTGGTCAGCTTGCCTGGCTGTCGTTGCATGGGCTACAACTCACCCCTGCTGATGTTGAGCACCCTGGCCCCTCTGATGCTGTACTGCAGGTCGATTGGTACGCTAATCGTTCCTCAGTGGGCAATCCACTGCAAAGTGCCCTACCTGGCCGCATCTGTAGCAGACGTCTGTTCCTTCCCTGCATTCCCGCATGTGAGGACGCCGACAATTAGGACAAATGGGTCATGTTCTGTACCGGGGCTCTTCTTCGTTTATCAGTGCGGCCACGGGGTGGTCTACCCGTTCTAGGGTGGCTACGGTCTGTCCCCTTTCCCTGGGCTACAGCGTGGGATTATTGTATTGTTTCCAACTGTAGCTTGTTGGTGTGGGGTGCGTCGAGGAGGGTCGCCACCTGAAGGGCTTTTGTATAGTCGAAGGATGATTGGGATGCCACATTCCCCTTCAGTTCCTCCATCAGGCCTGCAATAAATCGTTCGGCCTTCAGCTCATCAGAACTAACATAGGCTGGAGAAAACCTTGCCAGCCTATTGAACTCTAAGTCGTCTTCTTCCACTGACCTGTCTCCCTGTTTCAGTTCGAGGAATGATGCCTGCATTTTCACTCTGGCAGTGATTGGGTAATATTTGCGGAGATAAGCATGTTTAAACTGGCACCAGTTAATAAATTCTCCTTGTGGTGTAATGATCTTCTAGGCACCATTCCACCAAAAGTGCGCCTCTCCCTTCAGCATATACGTTCCACAATGGACTTGGTACTTTAGCGGGCAGTTCATAAAATGAAAGGCCATTTTTATGGCCTCTAGCTAATTCTCAGCGACAATGGGATCCACCTTGCCTCCGTCAAAGGAAGACGGTTTATGCCTCTGAAAATCTCTTAGGTAGCGGGACTCCACAGTCATAATCCCTGAATCTTTGGCCCCTTGCCCTGCTGGCTGATTAGCCATCATAGTTTGTATCATTTGGTTCGTCAAGGCCTAATTTTCCATCGAGGTCATCATGAACGTCTGAAGCATCTCTGCTGTGGGCATGGCTACCGGCTGGTTTAGTGGGACTGCTGTACTAGTAGTTGGAACCGATGGGATCTCCTCGAAGAAGGGAGCAGTAGGGGGTGTATCGAGCAGCCTTCGAGCCTTGGCCTTCATTTGGCGTCTTTTTCTTCTTGATGGTTGTGGTACGGTCCCCTCGCTAGTTTGGGGCATATCCCAAACCTCCTCTTGAAATTCAGGTTGTTCTACTTCAGGTGTTGGAACCGGGGTGTCCTGAATTTTCTCTCTTCTTCCCATTCTGGGTCCGAGCCCAACATATGGTTCGTGTCTCTTTGGTGCCATTATCTACCACGACAAAAAGAAAGGGACTATGGTTACCATTCAGTCGTAGCACATCTCCTAGGTGATGTGCGATTATAATATCATAGTAGGTCATGGCATACTCTATACATACTAGCTTGAATTTTGTCTCTATGTTTCCATCACGTGAGAACGTTTGGTCGTGAGCGGCATGTGTCAGACGAGTGAGGTCATAGAGGATACGACTCTCTATCCTAAATGTCTACAAGACCTAGAACCTGACTACTCTGATACCAAATTTGTCACGACCCAATATTTTACTACGGACCGTGACTAACAACGACACACGAATGCACAAAATAATTTAAATATACAATATCGAAAATCCTTTAATTCCAATAAAGTTTGTGAACGAAAACCAAACAGAACGCTTAACAGTTTTGAAATAAATTTTGAAAGAATGCAATTACAAAATAAAGAATGGACTGACGCCCCAGGACAACCCATTCCTCTGTGACAATCCCTGTCTCCATCATGCCTGCCCTTGACCGATGCCTCGCGCTCTTGAAAAAAGAAAACATAGCAAGGATGAGTATAAAAATTATACTCTATAAGCCACCTACTTGTAGGCTCTCTTCGCATCCTAACTTAACGGGTTCTCACGGTCTCCTAATTTAGTTTTAGGACATTTGGTTCTAATCTTAGTTTCTTAGAGCTTGCCCCTTGGGCTTCACCTGTTCGCCGTCTGTTCATTAGACACCTAGAGATTTCTTATGCCAAGCTGATATGGTCGGTATCTCTCTATGTGACGCTACCTTTACATGGCTACTTGGGACTACATGGTATCTAGCCTATGGGTGTGTTGAATACCTCCTAAGCCCATGTAGTCCCCCTATGGGGGGTGTGACCCAACCCGTTCCCATGCAGCTAATGGGTTGTACGACGTGGGGACATATTTCCCATGCGAAATGACTAAGAGTAGCAAGGACTAGTCAAGAACCGTTGGCCCTCCCACGAAGCTATAGATACCGTTCTCACACTAGCAATCTATGAACACTCCTAGGATACCTTATTGCCGTGGTAATCCACTAAGTTCCTATGAGAAGGTTTAGTTTGGCTTAGAGCGACTTATCGCTCCTAACAGCAATTCCCTAGGCTTATCATAGAATTGAGTCATAGAAGATAATAGAGTGTGCATACAACTGTCTTCTAACATCATAATGTATACTTCATGCAAACTAGGCGCGCAGGCTCAACGAGGCGATGGCCTCCATCAAGCAACCAGCACACGAAGTTCGCGCTCAATGGGGCGAAGTCATCCATAAGCACCTGGGACGCAGAATACACAATAACAACGTAAATTAAACGCGTGCATACATACAACGAAAGCTTAAAGCGTACAAGCAACACCTAGATAATTTTCCCAATATATTTCTTAACAATCAATTTGCCTAATCTCATTCATGTAAAGCTAATCTAAGGCAAAGGTACTAGCATGCATGCAATCCAAGCGAATCCTACAAGTATTTCTTCCTAAATACCGGGTGGTGACTTACCTGGTTGACGCATGCCTTTTCGCTAGCGTTTCTATGCCCGTGAGGTGTCTAAAAATACTGATTTCTTTCAATTAGGTCCCTATTGATATAAAAACAGTATTAGAACTGGAATCGAAACAATAATCGGCCAAACAGAGGGTAAACAGCCAAAACGGCCGTTTCACGCGCACTCACGCGCCGGCTGTGCGCCGACCACGCGCGAGGAAGGGCGCCAGTCACAGGCTATGGCGTGACTACCACGTGTGGCAACTTCTGCGCAGACTCTGGTCGGTCGGTCCGGTTGGGCTTGGCTCGGCTCCGATTTTCGATTCGGTTTGGGCTTTGCAGGCAACACGTGTCGTCGTCTCACTAGAGCTTCGTTGCTTAAGCCGACGGTCGACGCGTGTATTGCGCCTGGCGTGCCGCCCTCCGCCGCTCGCCGGTCGACTCTATTTTTTTTCTTCTCTGTCTTCTGCAATATGTAACCCAGAGTTCCATTTCCGATTTTCATATCTTTTGATTCGTAGTTTTGATCGATATGATTTCTTCAGCAAGGTTCTAGATCGTGTTACGGGGTACGTCCCGGTATTTTTTTTCTTTTTTTTTTGTATAATTACCAGCCGGGTTAAGAGCGTCAGAAGTTTGCTTACCGTTCTCGGATCTCCGCCTTCTGGTTGAGATTCTAGCCAAACTTCTTCGCAGATCGGGTGTAGAGTTGTTCCTAGGTGAATAAATCAACATTTTAGGACTCGATTCACATGGAAAAAGCTCAAATCTTGAAATGTTGTTCAGAACCTTACCTCACGAATCGTTCTTGGGTCTTGACGGAGCGTCGGCCTCACTAGCCTATCGGTCCTTGTACAGGTCTCGTCTGAAGGTGTATTCCAACGGTGGTTCGATGAACTTCGTGGCGACTCTTTTCTGCTTCTTCTCAATTTTCTCTCTAACTTTCTTTTTCTTTTGCAGGCGGATTGATGGGCTTTTCCTTGAATCCCTATTATGGCTGGAGGGGCAAAATGACATTTTTGCCCCTCTGTTGACTCAGCCTTTTTTTTAATTTTTTTTTTGGCGTTACAAATTCATCACAAAGTGCTTTGAGCTTTGTGAAATATGTTGATAGTGTCATTGTTCCCTGTGACATCATTGCTATTGATTTTAAAAAATTGTTGGAGCATTCTTTTGTGAGAATTGATTGGAAGATCAACCCACACTTGATGAGCTGTCTTGGCGTGAATAATACCTTCAGCGATACTTGCTTCAACTGAATGAATTAACCGAGATAATATCATGCTGTTGCACTAGTTCTAGAGTTCAAATTCTTTTGAATTTTCATCTTGAGATGGTTCTTGAATTGTGCCATCAATGAATCAAATTTTCTTTTCAGCAATAAGAGCATGCATCACTAACTTTCCATGATTGGTAATTTGTCCCATTTAATTTGATTGAAACAAGTAAATATCCTGGCTGATCAGAGTCATGAATGTAATAAGGATGTGTTAAATCAACATCCGAAGTTTTAAAGCTTGATTTGGCTGATTCCTCCATAAAGGAAATTTCGATATTTAAGAACATCAAGATCGGTTTAAAGAGTTGTTTGTCATTTACCACCCCAAATCTTTGTTTAAATCCTCAACATATTTCAATGGCCTTGTAACTTTATATAATCCCTTTAAAGCATGACTTAACTCCTCATCAAATTCCACGCCATTTAGAAGTCACTTTGATCATAGGTCAGTGGTACATAATTATAAGGGTATTTTTGTCATTTTACACATACCATTGGTTTAGCCCCTTATCATAATCTAATGATCACCAAATTTAATATATAACCTTATCATATCATACCGAGTCTTCTCCTAAACTTTCATGAATAACAATCCATTTAGTGGGTTCGTAATGTTGAAAAAGATTTAGTTGCTATTTTTATGTTTTAGTTCCTGAATATTAGATCACTAATATGATCTTATGCCGATATCAAATTATAGATATTATCTTAGGCCAGATTTTTTGTGTTGGCTTGATATTATGCTTTCTATTAGGATTTTATTTTAATATATAGTTAAGCATTGTACTGCTATAAATATAGTCATTCTTGACATAATAAAGTACTGATTTTTCTTCCTTCTGCAAACTTATCTTCATTAAATTTATCATTTGGTATTAGAGCCTTGTCTCTTTCAGCCGTAGCTAAAGATGACTACTGAAGGCAGCTTTGTTCAACCAGTAATACCAAAATTTGTTGGCCACTACGACCATTGCAGCATGTTAATGGAGAACTTTCTTTGCTCTATAGAATATTAGCAAGTAGTTGAGTTCGGGATTTTTCATGTAGCAGATGATGCTAATTACTCAGATGAACATAAGGAGGTAGCAAATCAGAAATTGAAAGACTTAAGAGCTAAGAACTACCTTTTCCAGGCCATTGATCACTCAATTCTGGAGACTATTTTGGATAAAGAAACTTCGAAAGGAATTTGGGATTCAATGAAAGAAAAAATTTCAAGGAAATACAAAAGTGAAACGAGCACAACTAAAGGCTCTGCGCAAAGACTTTTAGACCCTTCATATGAAGGAAGGTGAAACTGTTTCTGATTTCTTTTCTCGTACTTTAACCATTGCTAATAAAATGCATTTCCATGGTAAAAAGATGAGTGATGTTAGCATTATTGAGAAAATCATGCACTCCATGACTTCAAAGTTTGATTACGTGGCTTGCTCTATTGAAGAATCTAACGATTTGGACATCATGAACATTGATGAATTGCAGAGAAGTCTACTGGTTCATGAACAACGTATGCAAAGACATATTGTGGAAGAGCAGGCATTGAAGATCACTCTTGACAGCAGTACAGGGAGATCAAATCATGGAGGTGGCGCAATTCGAGGTAAAGGACGAGGACATGGAAGACCAGGTTATAACAAAACTCTTGTTGAGTGTTTTTATTGTCATAACCTTGGTTTCAATATAAATGTCTTAAGAAGAGTAACGGAAAAGAATCACAAGCTCATTTTGCTGAAACTTTTGAACCGCTGCTTCTCATTGCATATGTTTAAGAGATGGTAGAACAAAAGAAGGACTCAACAGATTGTTTGTCTGAAATAGAAACCTTTAGAATGTTCCTAACTTTTCAAACCAAAGGTGGAGAAAGAAACTAGGACAAATATTTTAGGTTTGAGAACTCATAGAGGTGGAAAGTTCACATTTATTGAGTTCTACTCAAATCATGGAATACATTGACAACTCACTGTAGCCTACACACCACAACAAAATGGAGTGGCACAAAGAAAAAATTGCTTGGATGAGGAGGTTTATGTGGCAAAACCTCCTACTCATGTAATCAAGGGAGATTTGGAGGATCGAAAAAGTACATCAGGTAGAGGATGTTGGCTTCTGGCAATTGGGAGAAGCGTCGACGAAAAAACAACGGCAGAAGAAAAATAAAAAAAAATAAAGGAGAGAGAGATTTTGCTGAAGACTCGATACGATTTTTTATTTGATTCAGTTGACGGTATTTAAATAACAAATCTATCCTAAAAATGGAAAGAAGTGGAAAGCTAATTTAAAGGCCTTCCACTCGACGTGGACTTCCCACTACTTTCATTGTGTGGGTTAAATAGAAAACACGTTACCTAAAACCTAGGAATGAATTTTTAACCTAGGGATTTACCTAACAATCTCCTCCTAAAGCCCTATGGTATATGTCTACCATATTGTTTGAACTCCGATCTTTGAGCGTAGTTCTTCAAATTTTACCCGCGCCAGGGACTTGGTGAAAATGTCTCCAAGCTGTTCCTCGGTTCGGATGAAATCAATCTTGATGAGCCCTCGATCTGCACATTCTCGGATGTAGTGGAATCTGATTTCTATGTGCTTGCTCCGGTCGTGCAAAACTGGATTTTTTATCAGGGAGATCGTAGCTTTGTTGTCCACGTATAGCATTGGTGGATCACTTTCTCTTTTGATGAGTTCTTCCATCAGTCGCGCAAGCCAGACCCCCTGTGTTGTCGCCGTCGAAGCGGCGATGTATTCTGCTTTGCAGGAAGACAAAGCAACTACCTTTTGTTTTGTTGATTGCCAGCAGATCGCGCCGCCTGAGAGAAAGTAGATCATCCCGCTAGTGCTCTTACGATCATCAACATCACCGGCCATGTCACTATCACTGTAGCCGACCAGCTCAAGCTTCGTCTTTCCTTTCCCTGCGCTGTATCTCACACCCCAGCCTCTGGTTCCAGCCACATAGCGCAGGATGCGCTTGACAGCTACAACATGCTCCTCCCGAGGTGCTTCCATGAATCTACTCACATATCCAACTGAGTAAGCAAGGTCAGGGCGTGTATTTACCAAATAGTGCAAGCTCCCGACAATGCTGCGGTAATTGGTGGCGTCGACTGTCGTTGTAGTGCCGGCCTTCCTTAGCTGAAGCCAGGCCTCCATTGGCGTCCTTGTAGGGTTACTCTCCGCAAGCCCAGTTGTGTCCAGCACCTTTTTCGCGTACGCACTTTGGCAGATGGTGATGCCGGCAGTACTCTGTTGCACTTCGATGCCGAGGTAGTAGCTCAGTATGCCGAGATCGCTCATCTTGAAGTTCTTTGACATCTCCCTCTTGAACCTTTCGAGGACTTCCATGTCGCCTCTAGTGATTATGAGGTCGTCGACGTACACTCCCACAATCAGTCGCTGCTCACCGTGGCCGTGCATGTACATGCCATGCTCAGAGGCACAGCGCTTGAACTTCAGTGACAGTAGGGTACTGTCGAGCTTCGCGTTCCAGGCTCGTGGTGCTTGCCGAAGCCCGTAGAGTGCCTTGTGAAGGCGCAGTACCTTACCTGGGTTGTCGTTGTCCAGGAAGCCAGGTGGTTGTCGGACGTATACGGTCTCCTTCAGCTCTCCATTAAGGAAAGCGGACTTCACGTCCATGTGGTGGACCTCCCAAGAGCAATGTGCCGCGATTGCCAGCAAAAGGCGGACGGATTCTAACCTTGCCACTGGCGCAAACACCTCTTCGAAGTCCACTCCTTGCTTCTGGACGTAGCCCTTCGCTACCAAACGGGCCTTGTGCTTCACAACTTCTCCCTTTTCGTTGCGCTTCAGTTTGAAGACCCATTTGAGCCCTATGGCTCGGTGTCCCGGCGGCATATCCTCTAGACTCCACGTTTGGTTCTCGATGATGGATGTCATCTCCTTCTGCATTGCCTTCAGCCAGCACGGGTTTCTTTCTGCTTCGGCGAAGGTGTCCGGTTCATCTGCGCTGATAGCATGTAGTTCGACCACCTCTTGTTCAAGTTCGCGAGCCACCAGTCCAGGTGGTTCACCTCCTCCCACTAGGTCGTCCATCCTTCGGTACCTGGCCAGCAGATCATCATCGTGATCGGCATCCAGCGTCGAATTTGCAGTCCGTGGTGTTGCGAACTCTACTGGTTCAGGAGGTGCAGCTGCTGGCGGCGAGGACCGTTCTTGATGCTGGGCTCCTCCTTCTTCCGGCTCGGTGACGAGGTACTCCACCGTGAATTGATTTGGGTTGTGATCTGCTACGATCACGTCGTTCCACTGCCAGAAGGTGCTTTCGTCGAAGATGACGTCGCGAGACACGTGAGCTCGCCCCCCCGCAGGATCATAGAGTCTGTATGCCTTGCTCCTGGGTTCGTAGCCGATGAAGACGACTTTCAGCCCCCTGGGATCGAGCTTGGCGAGGTGGGGACGTGCTACCTTCATGTATGCAATACAGCCGAACACTCGGAGATGACGTACCACTGGCTTCTTGTTGAACCAGGCCTCGTGTGGCGTCTTCCCGTCGAGACTTCGCGTTGGCGACCGATTGAGGAGATAGGCGGCCGTCATCACCGCCTCTCCCAAAAATCTCCCAGGCATCTCGGCCGTCATCAGCAATGACCTCGCTGTCCTGACGATGGTCTGATTTTGGCGCTCCACCACTCCGTTCTGTTGGGGGGAGTAGGGCGCCGTTAGTTGTCGTTGCATGCCGAGCTCATCACAGTACTTACCGAAGCTTTCTGAGGTGAATTCTCCACCTCGGTCCGTGCATAGCACTCGCATCTTCTTCCCGCATTCGGCCTCCGCTCGCGCTTGAATGCGCTTAATCGCCTCTGCCGCCTCACTTTTTGCTCGCAGCAGGGTCAGCCACATAAAGCGGCTTTTGTCATCAACCAAAAAGAGAAAAAAGGTCTTGCCGCCTGGGGTCGCGGGCTTGATGGGCCCGCAGATATCGCCGTGCACGAGCTCCAATGGTTCACCGGCACGGTAGGATGCCTGAGACGGAAAGGGAGTGCGTCTCTCTTTGCCGCTGAGGCACCCGTCGCACAGCTTGTTCACGCCTTTGATTGCCGGCAAACCGTGCACCATCCCCTCCCGGTGTAATTTTTGTAGAGCAAGAAAGTTTAAGTGCCCGTACCTTGCGTGCCACTTCCAAGATACCTCTTTTGTCTTGGCTGAGAGGCTGACGGGTTGCTCTATCTCCAACTCTAAAATATAAAGACGGTTTGTCGTGCGCCGAACTTGCGTGAGCAGCCGTCGTCGCTCATCGTAGATTTTGAGTAGCCCGCGCTCGATGGTAATAAAGCAACTGGCCTCATCGAGTTGACCTAAGCTCACAAGATTAGCCTTGAGCCTCGGGATGAAGTAGACACCGGCCAACTTGCGGTGCTCACCTCCCTTGCTGATGAATAGGATGGTGCCGCGCCCTTCGATCTCGACGACGGAGCCGTCGCCGAATTTCACCGTCCCGCGAATCCCCGGGTTGCCCCTGTGTCGAGGACCCATCGCTGGTGCTCATGCTGCTCGTCCCTCTCGCCGATATGAGCGAACACTCGCTCATCCTTCAGTTGAATTGACTCCTCAGCTGGTGCCTTTGCTACGCCCAGCTGGAGCTCTTCCTCGGGTTCGCCGCTCACCAGAGGAGTAGTTACGCCGTCGTCGATTACCTCCACTTCCATGGATTTGGAATCGAAATGATCCGCATTGAAAAGTCATCGACGGATTCTCGCACCCGTTGCACACCACAACCCGACGGGATCTAATTCCCTCCCAGGCCGATTGCGCGGTGCGCTTGGTGGAGAGAGACGCCAGCATCGCTGGAGGCACAGACCGTAATATGGCGGCAAGCGCCAGCCGATCCTCCCAGTACTCGATCGTTTCTCCTTCCTCTGGCTCGACAGCGTGCCATAACCCTTGCGCCTGTAGGTTGACTCGCATCAACAAGGCCCACTCATTGTAGTTGGACCTTGTCAACATCGGGTACTGCACGGTGGCACCAGCTGCTCGATGTTGGATTCTCGCACCCGTTGCACACCACAACTCGACGGGATCTAATTCCCTCCCAGGCCGATTGCGCGGTGCGCTTGGTGGAGAGAGACGCCAGCATCACTGGAGGCACAGACCGTAATATGGCGGCAAGCGCCAGCCGATCCTCCCGGTACTCGATCGTTTCGACAGCGTGCCATAACCCTTGCGCCTGTAGGTTGACTTGCATCAACAAGGCCCACTCATTATAGTTGGACCTTGTCAACATCGGGTACTGCACGGTGGCAGTTGCCTCCCCCTGATCACTTTGTGGCGGTGATGGAGATGCCGGCACTCGGCGGCGGCTTGGAGGGGTGAGCGAGCCTGCTCGAGATGGACCCCATGATGTGTGTATTTTTGCACTTTGCATTTTCTTCTACTTGAACCTGAGACCTGTGTGTTATTAGGTCGACACTCTAACCACTTAAGCTATTCAACTTGATGTTAATAAAGTTGGCTCCTCCGGAATGATATACCAGTGATGGAATAAACCAGGCTCTGATACCACTCGTTGGCTTCTGGCACTTGGGAGAAGCGTCGACGAAAAAACAACGGCAGAAGAAAAATAAAAAAAAAATAAAGGAGAGAGAGATTTTGCTTAAGACTCGATACGATTTTTTATTTGATTCAGTTGACGGTATTTAAATAACAAATCTATCCTAAAAATGGAAAGAAGTGGAAAGCTAATTTAAAGGCCTTCCACTGGACGTGGAGTTCCCCCTATCATTGTGTGGGTTGAATAGAAAACACGTTACCTAAAACCTAGGAATGAATTTTTAACCTAGGGATTTACCTAACAGAGGATTAGTAGAGATGCAGTCAGGTTTCACCGGCGGTGGACCTCCAGATTTGTAGAATCTGGACTTGGAGAAGAAGATGATGATGAATCATCACCTTCAGAAGTTGGAGAAAAAGCTTCTTGAAGATAACGACGATGATGGTGGAAGTGATGCTGCGTCTGTGATTACGAGTTCGACTAGCGCTTGGTGTGAGATGATGTATAATCTAATCAATCCGACGGCGCCGCCGAATCAGAAACTGGTTTCGACTTCGCTGACTACCTCTGCTTCGTCTTCTTGTTCATTGTCTACGTCGTCCTCTGTGGCTTCTCCGTCTTTCGATTCTTGGAAACAGTCTGTAATCGATGCTGCGACAGCAATTTCTGAGGGAAAATTGGAGATTGTGGATGAGATTTTTGCGCTGGTGGTTAAGATTTCGAATGCGGGTAAATCCAGTAGAGGTGGTTAAGATTTTTGCGCAGAGATTGGCAGAGTATATGGTTTTCGCTCTAAAATTGCGGGTAAATCCAGTAGAATTTTTGCCTCCTGTGGCAAAGATTTTCGGCGACAAGCACTCGGCGGCGACTGAATCGCTTTAGAATGTTTCTCCTTGCTTTAAACTCGCTTTCATGGTGGCAAATCTCACGATTCTTGAAGCGATAGAGGAAGAGGACCAGAAATTGCACGTTGTGGATTTCGATATCGAGAAGGTTGGTCAGTATATGAATCTAATCCACCTTCTACTCCAAATTGATGATTCATTAAACTTGGATTAAGATAGAAAATTTTCATCAAGGAGTCATGGCCTAAGGATGTAAGGATCTAGCTTCTTAAGAAATCTCATTTTTGCGTTAAGGGTTGAGTTGAGGGAAGAAATCCAAAATTAAGGCCACACACATAGATTCGTCCCTCCAAAATGAATTTTTAAGCTCGAGGGAAGTATAAGGATGAACTTTTGTGAAGAAATTGTGGCCTAAAAGTACCTCAATTATTTAAACAAATTAGAAAATCCAGTGGGTTTACTCCATGCGCGGAACCCTATTTTATCCAAGTTTGACGAGTTATAACTCGAGGTAAGAAGTTAGTCCCTAGATCTACCTTGAAATTCTATCTTTAAGTTTCATGAAATTTAGGGGAGAAACGCTAAAAACAGAGCTAAGATGATTTATTTTCAAACAGCGGTACAACAGTTCTCACGTATCTTCTTTCTTTCAAAGGAAGAAGACGATGGCATGGGCGATTCAACTAAACTGGCCACGCAAGCCTAAAATCCAATAAAATCTTAGTTTTTTTCTAAATCTTAACACTCTTCGTGCCTCGTTCTTTCATAAAAAAAAATTATGGTTCTAGAAAATAGACACTCTAAAGAGTTTGTTAAAGAAAATTTCGAGTCATTCAAGTATCAAAAGCTCAAAAACCAAGGTTCCGAACACCAATGATGAGGTATAGAGCCATCTAAAATTTAGAAATACTTATAGGAACCGTTTGATTTTTAGTATGAACCTTAAGTTAAGCATGAATTAAGGGAATATGAAAGAAAAATACTAAGGGAATATGAAAAAAAAATACTAAGAACCATAAGTTAAGGTCCAAAACGAGCGTTTTTCTTGAGAAACAAGTAACATAAAAAATAATTCACTAAATGACCAATGCTACTTATAAAATTTTAAGGCTGAAGATAATATGATATGTTGAATGCATATATTAAATTTGGTAGTCATTGGATAAAGTAATTGGCTAAACCAAGAAATGATGCAAATGACCAAAATGCTCCCATGACGGTTGTCTTCGGTTCAAGACCTAAATGACCTCCAAATAACATAAGATTTTGTAATCAACCTTGTTTCACAATGATCGAGGACTATGTAAAGTTTCAAAGTAGTTGAAACATGTTTAGAAGCTAAATGAAGAATTATAGATAAAAAGACTAAATGCCATTAGGTTACCTTTTGATATTTCAAAGTCCAAATACCTCCAAATAACTTAAGACTTTAATAAAGGTTTATGTAATGTGGACATAAAGATATACATACTGGAATAGAGCTCGAACCGGGTACCAGACCTGTTTCCAAAGCCCCGCTTGGTGTCACGGTTGTACTTTTTCAACCATGCGACGTTGTGATTTTGACACGCTCATGACCAGTCTTAAGGGGAACCTAATCCCCATATTCATTTTTCACCCACTTTGTCGGATCTAAGGCGAAGTTTATATTCGCTCACCATCCATCACTTGTGTAGAATTTAAGTTTGTAGGATAACACATGATGCATGCGAATGCATATTCAATCGTCTATGACATAAGTACCTTACCTCTACACTAGGCCAAGTCATAGGGCTCGACCTTACCATCGATCGAGGCCAAAGTCTCTCAATGGAACGCCACATCCAACATCATCTTTGTAACAACCCAAGTCCACCGCTAGCAGATATTGTCCTCTTTTGGCATTTCCTTACGGGATTCTTCTGAAGGTTTTTAAAATGCGAATGCTAGGGAGAGGTTTCCACACTCTTATAAAGGATGTTTTGTGCTCCTTCCCAACTGATGTGGGATCTCACGATATCTTGGTTCCTAATTAACATGGACCATATTTCTTGACACCTTCCAAAGTCACGGGGTGTCGTTGGCCATCGCAGCTCGCTCGGTTATGCCATCAAGAATGAGTGAACGTGTTGTTCATAACATTGGGACATCCATCCATCCATCCATCCATCCATCCATCTGGGTTCTATAGAGGCATTAGCCCTCTCGTGCCTATGCCATGTCATTTACGGAGCCTATACTAGATAGCGGGTGCATAATCCAACCTCTAACACATGGTCTGGGGTGCAATACTGGCACACCCATGTCGCCCGATACTGTTCTTGAAAGATCCATTGCAATGGAAGTTGCCTGAGACACTCGTCTCAAAATGCACGCCCTCACTATGACACACGCATGTGTCGCCGGGTAGCATACTTAGGCCACAGGGTCCAGGGGTGGTGGAGAGCCAACACCATTATTTTGGCGAACGAACATAAGTTGTCGCGAAGCATCTATATGGTATTCAATTGACACCAAATTTGATGAGTTTTCATATTTCATATGGTCAAACTTGACTCCAGAACCACATGTCCAAATTCCTGTCGGAAACTAACTTTTAAGGTTAAGTCTAGGTGCCCTACCCAACCCTTCAATAAGCCTATCTGTGACGCTCATGTCTACTCGTTATTCTTATCTTACTTATGTCTCGTCTCCTCTTCAATTCACACATTATATGGTACGTTGGATGATACATTATCCTCCTCGGTTGCATCATGCAATTTTTCTATATTGGGCCTCTTGTGGCGGATGTGCGCCACTTGAGGGTCGCCGCGTTGCTTGTCTCGACGTGATGGTCAAAACTTACTCTCTTCATAGTAAGATTTTGAAGGAGCAACTGCAAGTTTTGTTGACGAGGGTTTCATCTATCTTAAGGTATCCTCAGAGTGCTCCAGTGTCGTTTGTCAATGTGAGTTCCCACAACAGTTGTAGAGAGGAATAAAGAATTTCTTATAAGGGTGTAGAAACTTTCCCCCTAACAGACACGTTTTAAAACTGTAAGGCTGACGATGATACGTAACGGGTTGAAGTAAACAATATCTACTAGCGGTAGGTTTAGGCTGTTATAGTCAAGAAGAACGATGGATAAATGTGTTTGTGCATGACTTCAGGGAATTGAACAAGAGCTCAGTGAAGAATAAGTACCCTCTTCCCCGTATAGAAGATATGTTTGACTAACTCAAGGAGGTGACAATGTTCTCCAAAATAGATCTTTGATCAGGCTACCACTAGATTAAGATTAGAGATAAAGATGTGTCGAGGACAACATTTAGAACGAGGTACGACCACTATGAGTTTTTGGTTATGTCGTTTGGACTCACCAATGCCTCTACGTATACGTGAAGTCGATGAATCTAATATTCAAGGAGTGATTCAACACATTTGTCTTCCTGTTCATAGACGACATCTTGGTGTACTTGAAAATGGATTAAGAACACAAGGTGCATCTCCAGAAAGTCCTGGTGATCTTGAGGGAAAATAAGTTGTATACTAAATTCTCCAAGTGACTAGGGCAGGCTAATTCATAGGGCACATGGTGTCAAAGGATGGGGTTTCAATTTACCCAACAAAGGTGGAAGTTGTCACCAAGTGGGCTTGCCCGACTGCAATTACTAAGGTAAACAATTTCTTGGGACCGGTAAGGTATATTAGAGAATCGTATGAGATTTTGCAAAGATAGTCTCATCGCTCACACAGTTGACTAGGAAGGGTGTTTCATTTATATGAAATGAAGCATGTAAGGCTAGCTTCCAAGATCTGAAATAGAGGTCAGTGTCGGCCCTAGTGCTCACAGTTCAAGAGACCTCAGGGGGTTATGTGATTTATAGTGACAACACTAAGAAAGGACTAGGATGTGTAGTGATGCAAACAAAAAGATGATCGCTTATGCTTCCCATCAGTTCTACTACGAGTAGAACTACCCCTCCCATGACTTGGAGATAGCTACGGTAGTGTTTGTACTTAAAATTTTGTGGCTACTTGTATGGAAAGAATTATCATATCTACACTGACCACAAGAACATGAGTGTGTTGAGACGAGGTAGGTGAATGGGAGTTGTTAGGACAAGAGATAGTTCAAGCTACCAATGAGACCGTGAAAAAGATTAGATCAAGAATGTGCATGGCTCAGAGTAGATAGAAGAGTTACACTGACATGAGACATATGAGCTTAGTGGACATGGTATTCTTGAAGTTGACTCTAGAGAAGGGCGTCCTAAGGTTCGAACAAAAAGGAAAGCTGAGCCCAAGCTTTATCAAACCTTTCAAAATCTTAGATCAGATCTGTCTCGACCCGTTTTTCGAGATTTTAAAAACTCGGACCGTGACCCAAAAGACGAATGCAAAAACAGATAAAAATAAAATATAATAAAAGTAAAAGTTAATAATATCATTTAAATAAAAGAGAATAAAGAAAAGTTTTGTTTCAAAATATTACAAAGGGGATACAAATTAAACCAGGAAATACAAAAGACTACAAAAGACTCTCATCGCACCCTAAGCTTAACAAGATTCCCACGGACTTCTCTTTGGCTATAGGACGTCTGATTCTGATCTTAGGCTCTTGGGGTTTCTTTGGTTCAACATCCTTTTATGGTATCTTAGGCTCTTGGGACGTCTGGTTCCTTATGTCGTGCTGTAATGTTCGGTGTCACTCTATGAGGCTCTACCTCTACATGGTATTCTGAGAATATATGGTATCTTACCCAGGGGGTATGCTGAGTACCTCTTAGGCCCATGATAGTACCCCTTATTGAGGGGGTGCGACCCCTTCTTTCCCATGCAGCTAATGGTCTGTACGATGTGAGGGCACATTTCCCCTGAGAAACGGCTAGGAATAGTGAGAACTGATCAGGACCCCTGGTCCTCCCACAAAGTTATAGATACCATTCACACAACTAGTAGCCTAAGAACACTCCTAAGGTACTTCGTTTATCGTGGTGATCTGATAGGCTCATAGGGAAAAGTTAGGTCTAGACTCAATGACTTTCACTTCTAACCACAAATCCCTAGGCTTATCATATTATTGGGTCATGAAAAATAACTGAGTGTGCATACAACTGTCATCTAGCATTATCATACATAATTCATACAAAGTAAACATACATGCTCAATGAAGCAATAACATCCATCAAACTCCCGGAGCGCAGAGTTCAAGAATTCTCAATCTCTTTTCAGCATGAATTAAACATATACATAAATAGTAGAGGCTTAAAGCATACTTGCAACACTCAAATAATACTCATAATACTTCACATAATACATCTATACTCATAACAATGGAATTAACTACATTCAATCATGGAAAGCTACCACCTAAGGTAAATACATTAGCATGCATGCATTCCAAGCAATCACTACAAGTATTGCTTCCTAAATACCATGGGGTGACTTACATGATTGATGCGTGCCCTTCGTTTAGCGTTTCTACACAAATAGCATGTTCAAAATGTCCAATTAGGTCCTAATTCACATAAAAATATGGTTAGGATTATAATCGGGATAAAAAATGAGCAAATAGAAGTCAAACAGGACGAAGACTAACCTTCATGCGCGCAGCCCGCGCTTCCACTTGCCAGAAAGATGCTCCACATGCCCGTACACACTTCCCGATGATGCCACATGGCGTGCTCAGGTTGGTCAGTCGCTGATGAGTCGTGGGTTCGAATCTGGAGGTGCGCGTTTGGAAGTGAAATTCCTTACGTTAACGCGTGGCACCGTGCGGATCGGGTCAAACATCCTTCGAGTCAAACTGGTTCAGACGTGGGAGCGGGTCAAAAGAGCTACCGTGTGTCACATATTGAGTGGAGCCGCATCGTTCCACATGATGCATTGTTCCACCCAATCGTCGACACGTGTCCCTCAGGCTGTCAGACGGGCTTTTCCTCCCACAGGTTGACATGTGGCTTGCTCGAAAATTTTTTCTCTCCTCCTGGTAGTCGCAACACAAATCCGATTTAACTTTTTCCTCTTTTCTCATTTTCATATCTTTTGATCTAGACTTCATATTGATTCATTTTATTCGACAAAGTTTTAGATTATAATATAAACATTGTCCTAATATTTTTCTTGAATTTTTCACACCATCACACACTAAGTTATGAACGTTCAAAGTCGGTTCATTCACCTCCTTCATGTTCTTTGAAGAACTCTCAGAAATCCACCTTTGGACCGAAATTTTGGCTTCTTGATGAATACTATGGGGATTCATTCCTAGAAGAACATATTGAAATCAGAGACCTTAACTCGTAAGAAATGACTCATATCTAATGAAAACCGGTGAAAGGTTACCTCGTGGGTCTCCTCAGTTCTTGACAGAAAAATGGGACTCCGGCCACCCAAATCTTCTTCTTCCTTCCAAGTGAGTCTTCGGCCGCGGAAGGTCACCTCGTGGGTTGACAGAAAAATGGGACTCCGGCCACCCAAATCTTCTTCTTCCTTTTAAGTGAGTCTTCGGCCACGTTTCTTGCTCTCTCTCCCATACTTTCTCTCTCTTTGTTTTTCTTTGTTGTAGGTACTTTCTCTCTCTTTGTTTTTCTTTGTTGTAGGTACTTTCCCTCTCTTCGTTTTTCTTTGTTGTAGGTACTTTGCTTCCATGTTATAGCATGACGCTCTAACCAACTTAGCTAATAGGCCATAGGTTTTATGCACATTCCAGATTAGTAGCTCCTAATCCATTCAATCGAGTTTAGGTTACATAATTTTATGCACAATAAACTTAAAACTTTAAGTCATCATCTTTTAAAGCCTGTGGTGCTTTAACCCGTATCATTAAATATAACATTAAGAATTAATGAAATTGATCCATGCAAGTTTCAAACGTGCGACCTTCACGTTTAGTTAACCAAATTTATTTAATATATCATTGAAAATTAATGAAATTGACCCATGCAAGTGTGTTTATGCACATTGCAGATCCGTAGCTCCTCATCTAGCCAATCGAGTTTAGGTTACATAATTTTATGCATAACAAAACTTAAAACTTTAAGTCATTATCTTTAAAGTTCGTAGTGTTGTAACCCCATATCATGAAAAGATATTATTAAGAAAATTAATGAAATTGGCCCATGCAGGTGTTTAACCTGCATCCTCCGCGTTTAGTTAGCACTACATTCTAACCAACTTAGCTAATAAGCCAAAGGTTTTATGCAAATTGCATATCAGTAGCTCCTATTCTATCCAATCGAGTTTAGGTTACATAATTTTATGGATAATGCACTACATTCTAACCAACTTAGCTAATAAGCCAAAGATTTTATGCAAATTGCATATCAGTAGCTCCTATTCTATCCAATCGAGTTTAGGTTACATAATTTTATGGATAATGAAACTTAAAACTCTCAAATTTTAAGTCATTATGTTTAATGTTCGTAGTGTTGAAACCCCGTATCGATGAATATATATTATTAAGAGAATTAATTAATTTTGGCCCATGCAGGTATCGAACACTTGCGACCTTCACGTTATTAGCACGACGCTCTAACCAACTAAGCTAATAGGCCATAGGTTTTATCCACATTACAAATCAGTAGCTCCTAATCAAGTCAATCGAGTTTAGGTTACATAATTTTATGCATAATAAATTTAAAACTTCAAGTCATTATCTCTTAAAACTTGTAGTGCTTTAACCCCGTATCATTAAATATATCATTGAGAATTAATGAAATTGACCCATGCAAGTGTCAAACCTGCGACCTTCGCGTTTAGTTAGCATGACGTTCTAACCAACTTAGCTAGAAGGCCAAAGGTTTTATGCAAATTGCAGATCGGTAGCTCCTAATCTAGCTTATCTTTAAAGTTCGTAATGTTGTAACCCCGTATCATGAAAAAATATTATTAAGAGAATTAATGGAATTGTCCCACATTGCTTAAAACTGAGAAGGGGGAAGTTGACTTCCACCGTAAAAGGGAGGTCCCTCACTTCATTTTATCACCCTACTCGAACGGTTTAAAGTCAGTTGAAGAATACCTTTTTTGACGTCTCTAGGCCAATATTTTGGCTGATCCGGCTTGGGTCTGATACGTTCGGACCCTTTCTTTCTAGTTTCAATTTTTCAGAAACTTAAGATTAGTATGGCTACCGTTAAATTTTTAGAATCGAGTTTAAATTATTTATGCATAGGTAGGTTGAGTTAGTTTATATTATTAGGAGTAAGTTTAAATTATTTTATGCAAAACTAGGTGAGCTAATTTCCCTAGTAGAATTTTAATTTTGATTGTTGGACTCCTTACGCAGAATTAAAATTTAGAGAGTAGCATTAAGCTAACGTCAAATGGTCGTAGTAGCTTTGGTTTAAGCCAATCAAGTAAGTTTCCCTATCGTCATTTGGTTATAATTGTGTGTTGTATGATGACACGTGCATGTGGCTTTGCACATTGTAATAGCACAAGCCCACCGCTAGCAGATATTGTCCTCTTTGGATTTTCGGGATACCCCTCAAGGTTTTAAAACGCATAGAGAAATTTCTACACCATTATAAAGAATGCTTCGCTCAGTTGTCAACTTCTCCCTACCTGATAGTTAGATGATGTAAGCCGTTGTTGTTACCTTTTTACTTGCATCACATATAACACCAATTTCAATCTTTCAAATCTTGCTTTCAAAACTCTCTTTCGAAATCTCACTGCCCCCGTTTTCTAAAACTTTCTTCTTAAACCGGGGCCAGAGGCTCGAGCATACGTCGCTTGGCCGTAGGCGACACAAGAAAGAATTGGCTTAGCTCACTTGTTGCTCGGAAGTGAGTGTCGCACAATCACAAGTCCGCTGCCATCAAAAAGTGGGATTGTGAAAAGTGTGATTGTGAAAAGTCCGCAGCCACCCTCTTTTGAGACTCATGTCCTTGCTGGTACAAGTTTCTCTCTCCAATCGAGGTAGGATCTCACAATCAACCCCCTTTCGAGGCCTACTAGCACATCACCCGATGTTTGGCTCTGATACCATTTGTAACAGTCCAAGCCCACCGCTAGCAGATATTCTCCTCTTTGGACTTTCCCTTTCGAGCTTTCCCTCAAAGTTTTAAAATGCGTTTGCTAGGGAGAGGTTTTCACACCCTTATAAAGAATGCTTCGTCTCCCTCTCCAAAAAATGTGAGTTTTCACAACCAATCTGTCAACTACTAAATGAAAATCAATGCATACTATTGCCCTATCTTAACTTCCATGGCCATTCCAGCATTCACTGTTATCCATTCTCGCCAGTACACCGCCCGGTGTCTGGCTCTGATACCAACAGTAACGCCTCTAATTTTCTTATCCTTAATAGAGACTTCACTACATGCATGCCTTAATTAACTTATGCGAACATTGAAATGAAACACGTACAAATGAAGCCATAGACTTACACATTTAATTTAAAACAAGAAAGTAGAAATAATGTAGTTTTTAAACATGAAAAAGTTTTGCACATTCCCCATAATGTCGAGACTTTATCCAAAGTAACATGTGTAAACTTATGAGTGCAACAACCCACCACTACTCAAATTGCAGTGTGACCTTTTGTTATCTTACGTAAACCTAGAAAAAATTCTATGACATAATCTCTAAGTTGTTGAACCTTTCAGTACCCATCAGATTCACTAACCAATGGTTTGGACATATACTTTAAAAACTCTTTATGTGACCTACCACGTTGAAGAACTTAACAAACTTGGGATTCATTCACTATGCATCAGTAATTTAGTGTGATATCCACGTTAAGGACGAGACAAATAATCTCGTGTTCATTTGGTAAATATGAGGTAGGATGCTTACTTTTTGAGTTGCCTTAGTACTCTAACTAGTTATATCTTCATAACATCATTAAACTTTATCGACCTTCATATATCATCTAGCACATTCTTATAATATAACTAAGGCTAGCAAATTCCTTCACTTTTGAAAGCTCTTCTCACAGGCTCATTGTAAGTGTGAGTTCTGCTCGCATGTATTAAATGAGTCAAAGTCAAAACTTTTGAACAAACCTTTACATTGTCAAAGCTATGAAACTTACAACTTTATATCTCTGAATAAGTATAGACAAACTATAATTTGTTCCTCGTTTAAAATGGTTCACTAGACCACATTCTATAATATTCAATGTCTAAGGGAAATGCTTTTGTTCAACCAAGACTCTTAATTGGAGAGTTTGATATAACGCTCACCATATAGAGGTATCAAGTTGGCTTAAGGGCTCATGTTGTTATCTTTTTTGTCTTTGATTAGCCTCCTATAATCGATATGAACACTATTATAAAAAAAGTCTAGAAACCTCGTTAAATATCTGATCAATGAAAATTACTTAAGCTATGGGAAATTACTGAGCCCAACAAAATCACTTTAACTCACACAACTATGTCGAACTTAGAGAAAACCTTTTAACCTTGCGTACTTGGTTCATATGCTTGAGGGAACCCTTGTTTCTACATGAATGCATGTTTTTTTTTCTTTTTAATAACTATCTGGATTAACTCTAAATGTTCAATATATCGTCGCGTGGGACCATTCTTTCCTCTTAATGACTAGACCTATTGCTCTCCAAAACAAATGTTAAGGAGTGTAAAGTCTTGACTTAGTAGCTCATGTGCCTATGGCTCGGTCTACCTCAACTCTGCTAAGTTGTCCTGACCATAATTTAAAAAATTCAAGTAGATTCAAAGCTCAGATCTCGTGTTGATATTAATGTTGGAATAACTTAGATATAACATTCAAACCTTCCTAATTTCTTCAAGGTGACTTGGTTTCTTCCTTTAACTAGATCATGACTTGATTAGGTTTTATGTATTACTTTATCTTTTAACTCGCCGACTCCAAAAATTGCTAAAGTATCCAATCATTGACCACTTTGCTCATACAACCTCAAAGCTTCCTCTTAATATTTCCTCCTACCATCGTGGTGCATAAACATCTCCAAAAAGAGTGTTATTTCCTCAAATTTCTTTGTAACACTACTCCGTGACTTATTAAAACTATCATCTAAGACTGATATTGCATAAACATAATAAATGTTCTTATATATAGTAAAACTTGAGATACTTAAGAATAGTTTCATGTACACATCTTGTCATTTGGTATTCATAACAAACCTTGATTCTTATAAAAGGTTTTTAGGGGTAGTTTCGTCCTTTTTCTTAGAGTTCATACCTCAAACATGTTCTAATATCCTCATGTTATCTTGCGTATTTACCCTTAAGATCATAAATGAATCTCATAAAAAGTTTATTTAACACTTGAGATCTTTTGGAATCTTGAAAACATTTTAGAATTTTTACAGGGGTATGTTGGTCATTTACCACCCCAAATCTTGGTTTAAATCTCGACCTATTCAAATGGCCTTGTAACTTTGTATAAAACCTTTAAACCATGACATATTCAAATGACCTTGTAAGTATGTTATAGAAGAGACAAAACTCATCGAACCCAACGACCAAATTTAAAATAGAGATCAGTTGCCCACTAATCAGAGAGGATATTTATGGCATAAATTTTATAAATCTCTATCTCAAATTCACGAAAATATAGAAGTTTTAATGTCGGTTTAAGCTCCCTCTATAAAGCCTGAAGTAGGGGCTTTTGTTTGGAGCAAGAATTGAGCTAAGTCAAGCCATCAACTTTGAGTTGTTATAGGCTCTGAGATTTTTAGTTTCTTACTCTCGGATTTCTTCAAAATTTGAGTCATCGTCAACAATTTTCCTTCAAACTTGCTTCTACACCTTCTAAATGAGATTACCCACAAGTTTGGTGAAGAAATAACGTGTTGAAGGTGCCTCAAATACAACTTCCCAATTTTGTCCCTCATTAAAGGAAGAAGGTTGAAGCTCAAAAATTAAATTTGAGCCTATATGCAAATCTGTCAAGAGACCTATCCCATTCGATTTTCACGCCTCCAAGGAATATTTCCATAGAAAACTACGAAGATTAACAAGACTCAAAGCGTGTCAATTTAAATAAAATTATTTTCATGCAAAATTTGGAGGTAAGGATCAAAGTCTTACTTACAATCCATTTTCTTCAAAATTGAGCCTTTCTTTAGCTTTAGAAGATTAAGTTGAGTGCTTTTGATGAAGAAATCGGGAGTTAAAACATCCTAGATCAAGTTGCCTAAGGAAACCAAATTGTGCTTTTTTGGATAAGTTGCAATCTAGATTCAAATTCCAAAATTAAGACTACACGTAAAGACATTGCTCCAAAATAATCTTTTAGCTTGAAGGAAAATATAAGGAAGAAATTTTGAGAGGAAATCAGAAACTTAAAAGCTCTAGAATTGGCTACCAACAAAGAGTTTCTGAATTTGAATTCTTGCAAGGATATGTTTTGTGGAAGTGTATAACTTATCCATGAGAAGTTATAAAATAAATCTTTAACTCTTCTCCTAATATGCATTGATTTAATCTTTGTATCTAATATGCATTGTGACATAGGTAAGAAATCAATTCGTCATATATCTCTATTCGGTGGAATCAACAAATTCATTGGACAACGCAAGAGTTGTAAAAATTAATATTCTTAATATAGACAATAATTAATTTAATATATAGGTCCCGTTGAGGTTTGAATCTCCTGTTATTGGATCAAATTCGAATGTCCTCACCATTAGACGATGGGACAACAAATATTTATAAGATTGGTGTGTAATAAATCTATGAATTTTAAAAAATAATAGTATCTTATTTTTTTATTTTTTTATAGATCTCTAAATTTTGAAAATGATTAATTTTTCTTCATTCTCACTTTATTAGATCATGTGTACAATTATTCAACCATTCTTCTTCACTCATTTCCATCCTACTTTAATAGTGTTGATGGAAAAGTTATTTTGAAACAAATTTAACATTAAAAAATATACTTATTTAATAATTTTGTCCCTCATCTATATTTTTTAAAAGTTTATTTGAATATTCTATGTAACATTATCGAACTAAAAAAATGAAATTATTTGTGTTTACTCTATTTTTATAAAAAGAAGACAATAATGAAACCCATGTGCTACGTATTAATATATAGTTGACTATTTAGGTCTAAACAGTTATATAGTGTGATCATTCTCAACTTGTTAATACAACCTCTAATAAAAACAAAGTTAATAGTGAGAAAAGAAAAAATAACAAAAGTGAATGAAATCATGTGTAAGTATTATTATTATACCTATTAGTTTTAAATGGATGATGCAAAGTTTAATTATTCTAAAATTATTTATATAAATAAGTGTAATAACAATATAATAATAGAGAACTGAAGAAATAGTTGAAGTTATTACCTCTTAAAAAATATAGTTGAAGTTATTACAACTTGAACACACAAATAAAACAATTATAGAATTTAAAGATTTGGATAAACAATGTCAATGGATTAAAATCTAGATTTTTTTAGTACCAAGTGGTTGCTAGTGATTCACTGCTAGTCCCATATGTTCAAATTCTTTTTAGATGTTGCATACTAGATTTGTGAAACCTATTGGATACTAATTTATGTTATCCAATCGCAACTAAACTATTGAGTAAAGGCATGAGGTTGGTTAGGGATGTGTCACTTGATAGTTTGTTTGATTGCCCTGCCCAATAGCTTTGTCCCATAAGAGGTCGTTGATCATGCGGGTTATCATTTATTTCCAAGGTAGCATGCAGAAGGTCGTGGGTTTGATTCCTATTGTGGTCGACTAAAACATTAGACCTTCATTTGGAGAACACATATCCTCACTAAAGTCCTTCAAACATTCATAAAAATGTAAACATTACCTAATTAATTCTAGCATAACAAGCACCCGCGCTCAACCCGTAGGCGCCTGTACACGCTTCGGCCTCTGGCCTGCAACAAAAGAACTCCTTAACTCAATCGACTTAAACGGCTTGGCCCAGCGGCTAGGAACTCGCTCCTTCGGCTCAATAAAAGAAAATTTATGCTACAAAAAGACGAGTAAGTATGGTGGACGGACAATAAGGATAATATTAACCCAAGAGGGAGAATCATGGCGTGGGATCGATATAAGAAGGCATTCCTAAAGAAGTATTATCCCAAAGTGGCGCGACTTAAGAAACAACATGAATTCACCAATGTGACTTAGGGTGGACACTCAGTGGACATATATGATAGAGAATTTATGAGACTAAAAAGGTTCGGGTCGTCATTGGTGGACACTGAACAAAAGATGACCGAGAAATTCATTTTGGGCCTAGACTCGAAGGTCCGCCGCATGGTGGAAGCCGTAGATCCAAAGACGTATGAGGAGGCACTAAGAATAGCCAAAGCCTTGGAAAAGTAAAGATGTTGGAAACCAGTGGTCACTGTTGGAAGGAAACGACCATATGAACCTAGAGGGACAAACTATCGACCACCAGTGCGAAGGCCTCAATACGCTATTAAACGTCCTTCCTAGCATGTAGACAGACACCCCAGGGATAGAGAGAGGGGTCAGGAAAGTGAGAAGCCTTAATGTCACGAATGCAGAAAACAACACTGGAGTAAATGTATGGCAGGCTCAAGGATATGTTTCTTATGTGGTCGTGAAGGTCACACGACCAAATACTTTACTGGGAAGGGTACCAAGAGTCTAGTAGAACCACCCAGAGGTCCAGGTAGTGATGAGGAAACTGTGCAAACCTGCTCGCAAGTAAAGGCGTATGCATCCACTAGTAGGGACGTTGGAACATCTGACACCATGTTGATAGGTACGCTATCTGTACTAAGACACTACACAGTAACATTATTTTATTTTCGTAATACGCATTCCTTTATATCCATGCCTTTTGTTAGTCAAGCAGGGTTCACAGTGGAACCCTTATTGCATGTATTATCTGTTAGTACCCGAGTGGGAGTAGATCTAGTTACTGAGAATAGGATAAAAGACGGGCAAGTAATAGTAGCTGGACGAATCATAAGCGTAGACCTTTAAGTAATGAGTATGATGGATTTTGATGTCATATTAGGAATGAACTGGTTAGCCGAGAACTATGCCCGTATAGATTTTCATAAGAAGGAAGTGGTATTTCGCCACCAACCGAACCTCGATAGCTGCCATAGGAAAGTAGACCGTTATGATAGGTCTCATTCATGAAATTATATGTGTTTGCGTTTAACCCCGATAGGGGGGTCGCTTATTAAGTATTTCTTAAAATACTCAAGCCATGTGTTACTCTAATTTTTCAGGTAAAGACAAAGCTCCCCTGTACGGCTGACGATGACATTGCAACTAAGAGACTGTGGAACATGCTTAGGATAGTTTTGCAATTTGAATTGAGTAGAATATAGGTTAACAAGATTAGTTGCATTTCCATTTAGTAGGGTATAGGTTAGTATAAGGCATTTTATTTTATGTTATTTTTATAGAGCATTTTACTTTATGTTATTTTTATTTTTATTTCAATTTGTATTAATTTTTTTAAAGGCCTTAGATGAGACATGCAAGACCAAAGTTTAATTTCCTTATAAAGTTTACAAGGAAGTATTTACGCATTAAATGTTTATGATAGGGTCATTACATGACACGTGCAGACCCACCGGACACGTTTCATCATACAAATATCAACGTTTAACCATGCCGATAGTAGAACCACTTACTTGGTTGGCCTAGATCGAAGTTACTACGACCCCTTGATGTTTGATGTTAGGTTACCGTTGCTCTCTAAAGTTTAATTCTACCTAAGGAGCCTCAGAATCATCAATTAGAATTCTGACGTGGGAATTGACTCCCTAATTTTGCATCAAATAATTTAAACTTATTTCTAATATTTAAACTAGCTAAGCCTATGTTTGCTTAAAATAATTTAAACATAGTCCTAACATTTTAATCTTGCTAAGCTTAATTATACATAAATAATTTAAACTTTACTTTGAAACTTTAAACTAGTTTAAACGTGTCATATTAACCTTAAACGCTTCCGAAGAAATGAAATTAGAAGGAAAGAATCTGAGCGTATCAGACCCAATCCGAATCAACTAGAATGCTTGCTACGAGCCGTCAGAAAATGTATTTTTCGACTGGCCTTGAACCTTTCGAGTGGGATGATGAAATGATGTAAGGGGCCTCCCTTTTACGGGGATGTCAACTCCCAACTTCTCAACTTGGATATCGGACAATTTAAGTTTTTTTTTTCTTCTAATTTTTGGGACAATTTAGATAAACTCAATCGTGAACCAACTTTTTTTCATAAAATTTTCATTTATTTGAACCAAATCCAACCCAAATAAGTTCACAACCCAACTCAAAATGTAAAGTTTGGTTGATCGAATATTTTTTGTCATCGAGTTTTTTGAACATCTGTATTGTGTATTATATTTTTTATTCGTCAATTTATGTCTAATAAAAATCATTTTAACTTGAGATGTATATTTATATAACCTTGGATGGTAAGTTAGGAAATAGATCAACATTTCGAAGCTAAGAAAATTGAGACATGTGAGTTGGGGGTATCTTATACAATGAGCTTGTATATGATTGAATCACAAAATATTTAATCACTCTTCATAAATTCATTAATTGAGAAGATTAATATTTCACAGATGATCATATGTGACTTGATTTTAATTCTAAGTGAGTTACGAACTCTTGCCTACGAGGATTATCCATTCATTTTTATGGGTGAGAATGACTTTCGTAACTGATTCATTATGCCTGCCATTTTGGAGACTTGACCAAATAGGGAGATGTGAACATAATTTCAGGAGATGACGTTTACTCCTTCCCATATATCGTAACTAAATGAGTAATTCCCTTTAAGTGTTTGATTTCGAGATTTGAACAATGGGCCCCACCCCTCTTACTGACTCGAGAGGGACTTAGTTTATGATTGAATCATAAAAAAATTGTCCATTAGAGAATCAGGGGTACTGTTAAGAATGAGAAACATAAGTGGGATCGAAAAGTGCAACCTTCATTAATGTTCACAAGGTTTAAATAGAATACAAGCTACCATAACTCCTAAAAAACTAAAATTTACTACTAACCAAATCTTGAATATAAGATAAAACATCAGCCATATTTGCAGACATATTTGTAGATAATCGATATCCATGATTGCTGCATTGATTGACTTGTTATGCCCTTCTAGAATTATTTTTCTGTCGACATCGATCTTCTATATGTCCCCTTTTATCACAAAATGTATGGTGAAACTTAAGGATTCGACACTCATCAATTGTATGACCACTTCTATTGTAGTGTTCACATGATTTGTACTTGGTGAATTTTTATGTTGTCTTCTTCTACTATGCTGCTACAATTGAGAAATTCTCAGTAGGTTCAGAAGTTACTCGGTGCTACATCTCTTCTTGTACAAGTAATGAATAGGCTTGCCTCACATTAGGTAATGGAGTCATCATCAATATGTTAGATCACACCGTTTTATAAGACTCATTGAAACCCATGAATAGTTGCATCAACTTGTCTTTTTCGCGTTGATCAACATGTATTTGGCGTTGATTACAGGTAAATGATGTGCGATGCACTTCCAATTCATCCCATAGTGCTTTGAGCTTGGTGAAATATGTTGACAACTTCATGGTTCCCTGTGACATCATTGCTATCTATTTTTGTATCTGAAAAGTTGTTGGAACATTCTTTTGTGAGAATTGATCGGAAGATCAACCCACACTTGATGAGTTGTCTTGGCGTGAATAATACCTTAACTGATATCTGCTTCAACTAAATGAGTTAACCAAGATAGTATCATACTATTGCACTGATTCTAGAGTTCAAATTCTTTTGAATTTGCACCTTGAGATGGTTTTTCAATTGTGCCATCAATGAAGCAAATTTTCTTTTTGGCAATAAGAGCGGGCATAACTAATTTACTCCTAATTTGTCCCATTTAATTTGTTTGGAACAAGTGAATATCGTTGCTAATCAGAGGGATGAATGTAATAAGGATGTGTTAAATCAACATCCGAAGTTTTGAAGCTTGATTTGGCTGATTCCGCCTCTTCAGCCCCTCCCGCGTGCTTGCTCTGCGGTTCCGACCGCGCCCCTCAGTGGGATCGCCGTGGCCCCTTCTTCCGCCAGTTCCCCTCGGCTCGCCCGGCTCCCCCCTTCCCCTCCGCCCCTCTCTCCCCCCCTCTGACCCTGGCCTCTTCCCTCCCCCCAACCCCCCCACTTCCCTCCCCCTGTCCCTCTCCCCCCTCCCCCTTCCTCTCTCCTCTCCCCCCCCTCCCCCTCCCCCCCTTTTTCCCCCTTTCACCCCCCCTCTAGCTCTTCTACTCCATCCCATCAACCTTTTTCCTTCTCCCACCCCCCCCCTATCCTTCCCCCCACTTTCTCTCATCTCTATCACCCCTTCTCTTTCCCTTCATCAAAAGATGGTGTCATACCACATACCCCACCGTTCATTTTTTTCCCCCCAAAAACTACCGGATCCCAGCGCTGATCCACTCTCTCGCTCTCTACTCCCTATGTTGTTTTATTCTCGTCCCCCTCTCTACTTCCTACCGCTACCGCTTGAAATCCCAAATATACCTCGCTTCTCACATTGACTGCGTACTGTTGGTCTGCTGGGTCGTCGCCACCATTTACATCACAGCCTAGAATGATTCCCACATCAGGGTCGTCATGGGGTCCATTCCAGCAGCCTGTGCAGTTGAGGGTGGCGCCGCTACGTCGGTTTGAGTTATTGATCCTTCACGAGGTGAACTCCCTCTACCTCTACCCCATCCTCTAATAGGAGTTGTTTTCTTCCCCTACGCCCTCTTCCACGTCCTTTAGGTGGTATGATCTATAATCAACATGTAATTACTCATGATAGACACATGACTCAATAAAAAATAGAACACTCAACATTAGCATTCAATATATATATATATATATATTTATCTTATGTACGACATACCCGACAACAATGGAGCATTAGCGGTGGGACCATGGAACACACTAAACCTATTTCGTGATCAAATTAAAGAAATAATAGCCGAGAAAAATGAGTTTTGGAAGGAAAAATGCTCTATTATCGAATTGGAAAATATTAGGCTATTAAATAGCCATACACACCAAAACAAAAAAAAAAACTATAAATAAGAAATCTAGGCTAACTGACTTCTAAAAGTTAAAGTCCTATTCTAAAGTAAAGAGTTCCACACAAAATGGGCTTTTATTTAGACTAAATAAACTAATATTTCCTCCCTTAGACTGAATGCCTTAAAGCATCGGTTTACATGAGATTAAGAACAGAGCCCTAATAAAGCTCTCAGCTTCAAGAAGACATCCAACTTTAATGGTTTGGTCATAACATCAACTACTTGATCTTGTTTGCTGCAATATTCTAACTTAACAGTCTTGACTTTTGATAATTCTCTCCGAAAATGAAAACATACATCTATATGTTTGCTTCGACCGTGTAAAACTGGATTCTTTGAAAATTTAATTGCAGAACTACTATCACATTGAATGACAGTTGTTTGATCTTGATTTAGACCAAATTTGTTCCGCACTCTTTTCAGCCATACTGCCTGCCATGCATGTGAAGCAGGCTTTTCAGCTTCAGTAGTAGACAAGCTTATAAATGATTAATTTTTTATTGCCAAGAAACAACGGCTGAACTTATCAAAGAGAAAATAATTTGAAGTGCTTTTCCGATCGTCTAAGTCTCCTGCGTAATCGCTATTTGTGTAAGGGATAAAGTCACTATTTCCTCACTTCGTGTAGAAAATTCAAAAATCAAGGGTACCTTTTAAATATCTTTAACACTTTTTTTTTGTTGCTTGTAGAGGAAGCTTAGTAGGATTTTTCATATATTTATTGATAAGTCCTACTACAAACATCACATCTAGTCTTGTCTAAAGTGACTGTGAGATACATAAGACTCTCAACAATCTGTTTAAAATGAGTCCTGTCTACTTTAAAACTTCCTTCATCCTTCACTAGTTTGCAGCTTGGAACAATTGGATTGTGAGACGGATTGTTTTTCTCCATTCCAAGCCTTTGCAGCACCTCCAATGCATATTTCTTTTTATTTATAAACACACCCCTTGATTTCTGCAGTACTTCAAGACCCAAAAAATACCTCATTTTGCCAAGATCAGTCCTACCAAACTCATGCTTGATGGATTTCTTAAATTAAAAAACTAGAACGTTATCATTTCCAGTAAGAACGAAATCATCAACATACAAACTTACAATCAAAATCTTATCATCTTCTCCAGCATTGATGAAAATGGTGTGTTCATAATCACATTTCTCACAACCTTCCTTCATGAAATGAGCTTCTATACAACTGTACCAAGCACACAAAGCTTGCTTAAGCCCATAAAATGCCTTTTTTAATTTTTAAACCCTGTGTTCATTTCCTTTTTGCACATAACCACAGGGTTGAGAAACAAACACTTCTTCATTAAGCTTATCATATAAAAATGTAGACTTTACATCTAACTGATATATGAACCATCATCTTTGAGCTTCAAGTGCCACCACCAAATGAATTATTTCCATTCTTGCCACATGAGAAAATACTTTTAAATAATCTATACTTTGTTGCTGAGAATATCCCTTCAATAATCTTTCTATTTTCTAGTAATTCTGTCCATTTTCAAGTATAGTTTCTTTTAATTGCTTTTATTTCTGCATCTATGGCTTTTCTCCATTTCTCACTCTTTACAATATCTTCAAATCGAGTGGGATCACCTGCAAATATGAGCATGACTCATTGAGCTGCATTCTTTTCTAGTGATAGTCCTTCTATTTCAGTCTCGCATCCAAATCAATGCCTTCCTACTCCTCTTTTTTTCTAAACTAGATGAGCTTGTTTCCTCTGAAGAACTAGAGAAAATATCTTCTTCTTCTAGATTTGCATCCATATTAGGTTCATCTTTACCGTCATTAATCTCATTTGTCTCTTTTTTCGTGATCTTTCAATTCACAATCACACATAACTTCTTCTTTATGCTTCTCATCTCATTTCCACCTTTTGTTTTCTTCAAATATGACATCTCGACTTATTATAATTCTCTGTGAAACAGGATCATAAAGTCGATAAGCCTTTGATCCCTCACTCACTCCTAGCAGGACACAAGATAAACTCTTATCATCCTGCTTTTTTCTTCTACTGTCTGGTACATGAACACTTAGACGGCTTTCTATTACGGGCTAAATTAGATGTATAATACTTCTTTACACATGGCTCATACGTACAAACGTGGGCTCACCGGGCGGGCTCGCACGCCTACTAGGCCTACTCGTCAGGCTACACTTGTTGATGAGCTATGGTTGGACACCAAGAGGAAATAATAGTCTTCGTAGCATTATGGCAAACATGATGGTCATAATCAGTCTCATGGTGTACTCGTCTGTACTCATCATAACGGGGAAGTATCTCGATTTCGACCGAATAGAGCGTAGAGACAACGAGTTCAGTCGAACAGCGTAATGAGTCTAAGGGCGAAATCAAGCTTGAAAAGAATGGGCATAAGCTTGATATGAAATTAATGACTTAAAAGACAGATGGTAAGCACACAGTTATGCATCAGGTCTACATACTTTCCATTACGATATGATAACTAGGAATTAAAACGTAAAAGTATAAAAATATATATTTATATTAAATTATATGCATAAAATTTAAAAATTGACTGCATAGCGCAGTGGATTAGCACGTCTGCTTCGGATCAAAAGGTCGTGGGTTTGACATAAAAGCATTCATAAATATTCTTTGACGGTGCGACCGTTTCGAATAACTTATACTTATTTTAATAGATAACTTTGGTTTATGTCAATTGTAAATAAGAAAAAAGGTATTCCAAAGCCATTTCATATGTACGTTGTGTTCAAAACTACAACTTTCTAATATCTATAGCAGACAATATTGCCGTTTGTCTAGCTTCCTTCATCATTTTAATTGAAACTACTTACTGGTCACTATATGTTAGTACATTCCTTTCTATCTCTATGGTCACAACACTATTTTAAATATATTTGAGACGTCTAACCAAAACATCTAATCTTCCTTAGCAAAATCATTTTCATGCATATACTAGTATTTAGTAGCTTACAAAACTATAGTTCCCCACTCAGAGTACAAACCTTGTGAAATCTTAACATCATCAATACATCAATTAACATTCACATTCCATGCAAGGTAAACATCAATTAACATTCACATTCCATGCAAGGTAAATCATAACATAACAAAACAACAGAATTTATTATCTTTGGTAAGACATACCTGCAGCGAAGAGCATAAACGGTGGGACAATGGAACATGTTAAGCGTACCTCGTAGGCTAGTCTATAGAATCTATAACCTAGATCTCTAATACCAACTGTAACGACCTTAATTTCCTACTAAAATAGAGCTGCTACCATATGCAGCATGATGTGACCTTTTTATTTGGAACATTTATTTAAAATAATTTATAAAACCATGCCATGAACTTAAACGTTCGCATTAAAAGTCTTAAAACAAAACAACGAAAAGTATTCAATGTGAAATATAAATAAATCTAAGAAGAATTAAAACCATGCCCTGATCTAACCTAAGATCTACAAAATAAAAATGCAACTACTCATAACACAGGTTTCTTGGTCTTCAACGCGACGCAGCTGTCAACTATACAGGGGTATCTTACCTTTGTAAGTGGCCCCACTATTGGGGACAAGAGAGGCAAACAAATATCGAATGAATGAGACCTATCATTTCAAAACGTCTTCTCTTAGGTGGCTTTCCAGTCCGAGTAAATTGGATGAGTAGTACTTCTCTACACACTACACATATGTTCGAGCATGGACTCACAAGGTGGGCTGACACACCCCCTGGGCTTGCTTGTTGGGCTAGCTTCTTTAGACCGTTGCCCGACACCAAGAAAGAATAAAAATCATCATAGCATCATGGTAAAAATGATGATCATTTCAGTCTCATAGTAGACGCGTCCGTACTCATCATAAAGAGAAAGTATCCCAATGCACATGAACATACAATTATGCATGGGGTCCCTATATTTTCCAAAGTAATAAATCATGCCAGACAACCGTCATTCTTTAATCACATATTTCACTCAGTAATATGCGTACATAAACTCTTATAAAATCATTTCATTCATCACACAACTTTCAAATTATGGCATAGGAGTTGTGCAGCGTAAATTTTCTTATTCAAAATATATCATAGCATATCATGGCTTAACATAACATATCATAGTATATCATGACATCTCATAACATAACATAGTTTATCGTAGCTCAACATGATATTTCATTTATACCACAATGTTACAGTGACATATCATATAGCGACACGTAACATAACATTATCTATCAAAGCATATCAAACATATGACAAGTTCAGGGCCATTGGGTATGTGCTACTAGACATAAAGCAATTTTTCCACTCAAATCGATAGTAAAGTCACTTGTTTGATTTGCCTAGGCCGAAGCTACTACGACCCCTTTATACTAACTAAACGTTGCACTCTGAAATTTAATTCTACCTAAAGAATCCGACCAATGTTTAATGGGGCAAGGTTGATTGAGTAGTAGCCTAAGCATGGCTAGAAGCTATGGAGACCTCCTTTTTATACACGAAGAAACTTGAAGAGTACAAGTTCCATTGCACCACTTACTTTCTTAAAGGAGAGGCACATATTTTGTGAAATTCTGTCTCTAAAACAATAAGACCTAAAGATGTGATCATTCCGTTCACTTTAGGGAGGAATTCTTCAAAAAGTACTACCCCACAGTGGCAACGTTCATAAATTAAGAAGAATTCTTGAGTGCAAGGAGAAAAGATAATAGATGCATACGATCTAGACTTTACCAAGTTATCTAGGTTTGCCTTTGAAGTTGTGGAGATAGAGCGGAAGAGGACACTTCTCTTCATTTTGGGCTTAAATGAGGACATAGAAGGATATGTAACATCCCATGACTCAAGTGACTATGGTCACCATCCTGTTGGACATGCACCACCAATGGATTAAGATATTTGAGCAAGAAGGACAAAAGATTAGACCTGACAAGGATGCTCAAAAAAAAAAAGAAAAAAAAGAAAAAAAAAAGCCCCAAAAAACAAGAAAACAACCACCAAGCACAAGAAGAAGATAGAACTTTATGCCCTATGTGAAAAATAACACAAAAAGGGAGATACTTGATAGGGACCAATGTCTGGTTCAAAGGTGGAGCAGAGGGTTACAAGAATGCCCAAAAACGAAGAAAAGATAAAATAGGCTTCAAGTCCAAGGAAAAACTCAAAACAAATAGCAGAACCAGCAAGGTCAAGGGGCACTGGAAATAGGATGAACAAGTGCTACGACCAACCGAGTTTATGGCCAACGAAGTCAACCAAGGTACTCCTCTAACCTGAACTTCTTAATTATTTGTTCCATCAAGGCAATGCGTTGAGCCCCAAGACATGAAAGTTTCCTTAAGACTTTGGACAAGTAAGAACTTTAAGGATACTAAGAAGATAACTTAAGACAAGAACAATCAAATTTCAAGGACCTAAAAGGAACTTAACCAGGGCAAGTCTATAAAGGAAACCTAGAAAATAACAAAAAAAAAAAAAAAAAAAAAAAAAAAAACATGAATAAGTATTAACCCTCTCAAGAGTAAGGTACAAGGAATCAAGAACAATGATCTTTTGAGGACGAAAGATCTTGAGATGGAGAAAATCAGATATGCTATAGTGGCCGCATGCACAAAATTATATATTTTCATCCAACCGTTGGATCTTTACCAAATTTAAGTATGTTTTAGAGGATACACAATTCATCAAATCCAATAGTTGGATTCAAAATGAAGGTCCGTCATTCCCCGATCGAAGAAGATATTTTCGACAAAAAGTCTAGAAGACTCATTTGTAACAACCCTAAATTTTCTAACTAAACTAAAATCGCCACTATATTCATAACATGAAAATTTAATGCGAAAATAGTTCATTTTAAACTTTATAATAAGAAACATGACCTTATTCTTACCTGTAGTTTCTAAGAACCTTAAATAAAATAATGCATATTGAAATAACAAGAAATAGCCTAAAGTAAAATGCTCTATACTAACCTATATGCTACTAATTGAAAATGAATTAACCTATACTAATCTATAGTCTAATAATTAAAAATATGAAACTACCCTAAGCATGTGCCACGGTCTCCTAGTTGTGATGTCACCGTTAGTTATATAGGGGAGCCTTGCCTTTACCTGAAAAATAAGAGTAGCCCAAAGTGTGAGTATTTTAAGAAATATTCAGTCAACGACTCCCCTATCGTGGTTATATGCAAACACATAAAATTTTATGAGTGGGACCTATCATAACAGTCTATTTTTCAATGGCGGCTATCCTAAACCAACAATTCGAATGTGTACTTAATTTTCCTACACACGGTCCACATGTGGGAGTATGGACCCACAAGCTGGTTCGCACACCTCCTGTGCCCCTTTATGGTCGAACGAGCATTCTGTGGTAGCTATTGATGCTGGACACCCGTTAGGAATAGCGATCATCATGGCAACATTATGATAAACATAATGATCGTTTTCCTGCCTCGTAGCATATGCGTGCATTCTATTATTTAAGAGAAGGGGTATCCCATGATGCATGAGAACACAATAAGGCATGAGGTCCCAACATTTTTCCATTTTTATTATCATATAATACAATTCCGCGAGCGTCTTCCTTCATATCATATCATTTTGTCATATCGTTTATCATATCTTTCATGCGTGTGTCGGGATTGTATTTCATGGTAGTTCGTCATTTTGCATGTCAATCATATCACTTATCATTCATGGTACGCATATACTATATCATAACTTATAATACCTTTGCACGTATTAATTCCAATCATGCACGTATCATACCTTATCATATATCATAATAGTCACATAACATAACTCAAGCATGGTTCCAACATATCATATCCTCACATATCCTACCATAAACACATCAATTCATGAAATACAACATAACATATACATATTAATTCATAACAGTTTACATATACGGGTGTATGTCACGTGCGAAGCCACGAGCACGTGTCATCATACAACACACAATTATAACCAGACGATGGTAGGGCCACTTACTTGGTTGGCCTTAACCGGTATTTTCCCTAATTCAAATACGTTCGCTCCCGTTCCTCAAAATTTCTCCAAATTATCGCAGGTTGTCTTTTTTTATTAGAATATACATCCCATTTCATTAGTAATCTAAGAATTATCAACTCAATTGGACATTAACCGAGAAATTGAACCTTATACTGACTCTATTTACCTTAAACAATGTCAAATTTAGCTTTAGGATGGTCGAAACGGTAGAAATTTGCTAAGGTTCCTTTTACCAAGCCGAAGGAGTGAGTTTTGAGTCGAGGAGGTTATTCGCTGCAAGTGTGACACGTGGCACAATTCGAGGCCGAAACATGTGCAGGTTGCTTCGGGTCGAGGCGCGGGTGCTGGTTGCGGTGCGAGTATTGAATCATACAAAGTTGGGCCTTGGGTTCTTGGGCTATTGCAGGTTAGGCCTCGGGTTTTTTGGGCCGCTTCAAGCTGAGATGATGGGTTTACGTTGTAGGGTTAATGGGCCGGGTGGTGGTTTATCGAATTGGGCTGCTGGTTGGTCGCTGCTCGAGTATCTGATCCGTATCTGACCCGAATCCACGGGCTGTGTCTTCCCTACCCAGTTTCTCTCTCCTCCGTAAACTGAAGGCAAGTTTTCAAACGTGTTTACATATAGATCTGTCTTCTTCTCCTTTCCTCCGACTTGTACTCTTATTCCCACAGTATTTTGAGGCTCTATTTGTATTTATATACACAGATCTGTGGCATTTACCACATTCCCCCTTTGAGATCCAACGGCGACAAAAAGAGAACGTAAAGCATTCCGTGGTTGCAAGTTTCTAAACATGAGCGTGCTAGGGGTCTTTAGTTGGTTATTCCATTCGCCGTTTGCAGGAGGTTACTCGATTTTCCTCTTCATCCGAACTTCAACTTCTCTCTCTTTTTCGTTCTCTCTCATTTCCTTTATCTATTTTTCCTTGTAGGTAATCCCTGGAACGTATGGCTGAAGGATGGAGATGTTTAGAGCAACGAGGACGTTGGAAAGACGTGGTTGTGATGTGAGAATGAGAACTCTGACGCTCGTCGAAATTCTCGCGAGTTTTCTAGCAACCATTTTTTTATGTGGTTGTTACGCAGTTCAAGTTCATGATGATTGTGGAGGTTTCAATGTTTTTTTAAGCTCAGGTGGGATTTCATTTGGAACAACAATCAAGCATTGAGGTAACATCAATCTTGAGTTACAAGTCTTTTCTTTTTGGGTATACCTTTTGATAAAGATCATCGTTCTCCAAATGTCCCAACTAGACCTTTACACGATCAAAGGCCAAGAAGTTTCAACAATCAACCATTATTTTATGTGTTACAGAGCTGAATCAATTGAAAAAAGATCATTTGGAGATCCAACACTTGATTGATAAGTGTTAAAAAACTTTATTCATAAGCGTTAAAAAAACTCTATTTATTATTTTAAATTTCATAATTCCTTGCAATGGAGAAAGGGTGGAATTTTTTTTTTTTTTTTGTGGAGATTTAACGTGAGTAGTAAATTATGGCCACTAACTTGGGGTTTGAATAGTTGAAAGTATATGTGTGGAGAGACTATAAATACCCACAAATTATTAGGTAAAATGCAGATTTGATGAATGAACTTTAGCTCTCAAATTTAGACTTTCACCCTTAGAAATTTAAGCATCATTTTTGTCCTTTTTAAGTTTCATGCCATTTCTAAGTTTCATGTCATTCTTAGGGTAGATTGGATCTGAACAATTCAATCAAGTCTTGATCAAGTTCGATTGTTGAGTGGCTCAATTTCGAACAAGGTTTTAAATTTTGCTTCAGATCTTTATGAGGTAATATAATTCTAGTCATCTATTGGTTGATCCGAATTTTGTATAAGGAGGTGTTAATTTCTTTGATTAAATGGTTCTTGCTTCAACAAAAGATTGGATCATTGGGTTGAGGATTAGGGTTGCCTTATCTCCTTTCTCGGATTTCTTCTAAATTTGAAAGCTATAGTCCACAATTTTCTTTCAAACTTATTTCTACACCTTTTAAATAAGATTACCAGCAAGTATGGTAAAAAAATCGAGTACAAAAAATACACCTAACCTATGTATCCAATTCAATCCGCCATTGAAGCCGCTCGAGGAAGCCTGAATTTCTAATTCATGGCTACATGTGAATTGTCACTTCTCATCCATTCCATTGGATTTTTGAACCACCAAGGAACATTTTTCATAAAAGAGGGCAGAGACCAATAAGTCTTACAGTGCCCAATTTAAGAAATTCATTTTCGCGTCAGAATTGGGGTAAGTTTCAATTTTCTTCCTATAACCCTTCTCATCCCAAATTGATGATTCCTTAAACTTTAGGGGACTAAGATAGAAAATGTTCATGAAGGAGTCATGGCATAAGACCGAGGGAAGAAATCTAAAATTAAGGCCACACACATAGATTCGTCCCTCCAAAATAAATTTTTAAGCTCGAGGGAAGTATAAGGACGAGCTTTCATGAAGAAATCATGGCCTAAAATTACTTCAACTATTTCAACAAATTAGAAAATCTAGTGAGTTTACTTCATGCGTGAAACCCTATTTTTATCCATCTTTGACTAGCTCTAACTCGAGCTACACTATACTTAATGGTAAGAAGTTAGTCCCTAAATCTACCTTGAAATTCTATCTTTAAGTTTCATGAAATTGAGGGGAGAAGTGCTCAAAATAGAGCTAAGATGATTTATTTTTAAACAGCAGCACAATGTTCACACTTATCTTCTTCCTTTCAAAGCAAGAAGACGATGGCGTGAGCGATTCAACTAAACCGGCCATGCAAGCCTAAAATCCAACACTCCCTTAGTTTTTTTTCTAAATTTTAACAATCTTCGTGACTTTTTCTTTAAAAGAAAAATTTATGATTCTAGAAACTAGACACTCTAAAGAGTTTGACAAAGAAAATTTGAAGTCATTCAAGTATTGAGTGCTCGAAAACGAAGGCCCCGAACACCAATGATGAGGTATAGAGCTATCAGGAACTTTTCTTAAGAAATACTTAAACCGTTTGATTTTTAGTATGAACCTTAAGTTAAGTATGGATTAAGGGAATATGAAAGAAAAATACTAAGAACCATAAGTTAAGGGAACCAGCGTTTTTCTTGAGAAACAAGTAACATAAAAAATAATTCACTAAATTAATAATGTTACCCATGAAATTTAAAGGTGGAAGATAATAGACACGTTGAGGGCATATATTAAATTTGGTAGTCCTTGGATAAAGATAATTGGCTAAACCAAGAAATGATGCAAATGACCAAAAAGCCCCCATGACGGTTGCCTTCGGTTCAAGACCTAAATGACCTCTAAATAACATGAAATTTTGTAATCGACCTGTTTCACGATCATCAAGGATTATGTAAAGTTTCAAAATAGTTGGAACACGTTTAGAGGCTAAATCAAGACTTATAGATAAAATGACTAATATGCCTCTAGGTTACCTTTAGATATCAAAGTCCAAATACCCTCCAAATAACTTAAAACTTTAATAAAGGTTTATGTACGAGGACATAAAGATATATATACGGGGATTTAAGTTATTTGGATCAAGTTTAGAACTAAAATCAAATTAGGGGCAAAGTTAAGGCTTAAAAGGAAATACTCCTTGTGAACCTAACCAAGATCCAAGACTTTCTAAAAATTTTAAGAAATACGATATGACCTTACGATACTTTGTATGACCCATGCATGTTATTATAATGAGTTCTTAATTTATGAAGTTTGAGTAGGCCATAAGAAAGTATTTTAAGACTTAAGTCTCAAGAATTAAGAACCTAAGAACCCATGAAATTAAGAGAATGTTCTAAGAACAAGAACCGAGGAAAAGATCAACACAAGCCGTATATGAATTCATAAAAGAAGAATGCTTGGTACCACTCAAGAATAAAGGACCAAGGTCCTCATGTCCTATGGTAAAATATGTTCATGACTCATACTACATCACTTGAAACGTAATAAATCTTGAATGTAGGTTTGCAGACTACATTGCTTGAAAGGTAAAAAGTATTGGAGGTAGGTTTCAGACTACATTGCTCAGAACGTATGTAACCTTGGGTGTAGGTATTCAGACTACGGTGCTTAGAACATATAAAGCCTTCGACGTAGGTATTCAGACTATCTATTTTGTTTTATTATTTTTGTGCTTGTTCCCCATTCTATATTTAAACATTTTATGTATGAACTCTATTTTGATATAATGTTCATATATACCTATATAATACTTTAAATTGTATTACTCCAAAGAAAAGCCTAAAAAAAGGTTTAAAGGCACCGGATCCCAACAAAATCTATTGACCTAAAGAAAATTTTTAAGACTCTAATGAAGGTAGTTCTAATGCCTTAATAAGGTTTTGTACCAGTTTTGGGCCATTTGAGAGGGATTGGAAAGGAAAAAGGAAGCATGAAAAAAGGCCAATAGGCCAATGACAAAAATATCCTTAAAATTCAAAAAAATTATGAAAATACAACTAATAAGAAAATCAGATTCGAGACAATTAGCATCCAATAGAAATTTCGTTGTATCTTCATTTTTACCATTGGATCTTTGCATAATCTGAGTATGTTATAGAAGAGACACAACTCATCGAATCCAACGAACAAATTTAAAATGGAGATAAGTTGCCTACTAATTAGAGAGAATATGTCTGACATATATTTTATAAAATTTAATCTCAAATTCACGACAATCTAGAAGTTTTAATATCGGTTTAAGCTCTCCCTATAAAGCCTAAAGTAGGGGATTTCGTTTGGAGAAATAATCGAGCTAAGTTAAGCCTTCAACTGTGAGTTTTTAGAGCCTCTGAGATTTTGAGCTTCTTACTCTCAGATTTCTTCCAAATTTGAGAGCCACAGTCAACTTCAAACTTGCTTCTACACCTTCTAAATGAGATTATCCACAAGTTTGGTGATGAAATAAAGTGTTGAAGGTGCCTCAAACACAGTTTCCCAATGTGGTCCGCCATTAAAGGAAGATGGTTGAAGCTCGAAAATTAAATACGAGCCTACATGCAAATTTGTCAAGAAAAACCTATCACGTTCGATTTTCGCACCTCCAAGGAATATTTCCATAGAAGACCATGAAGGTTAACAAGACTCAGAGCATGTTCAATTGAAGAAAATTATTTTTGTGCAAAATTTAGGGGTAAAGATTGAAGTCTTACTTACAATCCATTTTCTTCAAAACTGAGCTTTTCTTTAGCTTTAGAAGATTAAGTTGAGCGCTTTTAATGAAGAAATCGGGAGTTAATACGTCCTAGATTAGGTTGCCTAAACAATCTCCTAATATGTCATTACTTTCATCTTTGTATCTATAGACCATGGGACCCTAAATGTTCATAAAATTTGTGTCTTATAAATTTCTGAAATTAAAAAAATAGATAATATTTTTATACACTTTCGTATCTTATAGTTCTCTAAACAATATCTAATATGTCAAATCAATTACTTTATATATTTAATTTTATACCTATTATATATGTGAGTTTTAATTAAAGAAATATAGAAAAAAGACCCATCGAGATTTGAACTTAGAAGTCCAATGCCCTAATCACTAGACCATAGGACCACAAGATTTGTGTGTAATAAATCTATGAACTTTAAAAAATAATAGTTCAAATAGATCTAAATTTTGAAAATGATACTTTAAAAAATAATAAAATTAATTAATTTTATTAGATCAGGTACAAATTATTCAACCCTTCTTCTCCAATCGTCATACTGTAATAGAGTCAGAGTTGCCTGAAAAGGTTATTTTGTTTGAAAATTCTACTGAAAAGGTTATTTTGAAACAAATTGAATCATGCCACTAGACCAAATCCCCATTTGAGAAATTTTATTTTATTGAAAGTATTATTATTTCGTTCATTTATTTGATTTGGATATTAATGAAATTCATGTGCAAGTTCTTTCAATTTTAAACGGATGTAAAGTTTGATTATTCTAAAATTATTTATACGAATAGGTGTAATAACAATTACAAAATGTTAAGATTTGGATAGACAATTTGAATTGATTAAAATCTATATTTTTGAAGTACTCAAGTGGTTACTCCTCTACCTATAGTTCCATTCACTACTTATAGTCCTATATGTTCAAATTTTTTTTTTTTTTTTTGTAGGTTGGGTAGTAATATATGTTTAAAGTGGATGATTAGACGTTGTATACTAGATTTGTGAAAACTATTGGATACTAATTTAGGTTATCCATTATGTTTTTTATTAAAACAAATCTCATCTTTATAGCAGTGAGAAGGGATATTTATCCATATAGTTCCTATTTATTAAATGCATTAGTGCAACAATAAAAATGAGTAGAGTAGCTTTTAGGAAACAAATAATAATTAAAGCAAGTTTCTTAAGGGAAAAAAACGGTTGATGTTATTTTCAAGTTAGCATGTAGGCTCATAGTAGTCGATACAGTGTTTGTAGAGCTTCTACTTCCCTTTCAACTCCAGTATGAAACCTTTGAGTTAGGCGTGAGGTTGGTTAGGAATGTGTCAGTTGATAGTTTATTTGATTGTCGTGCCCAATGACTCTATCCTATAGGAGGACGTTGATCATGCGGGTTGTTAGTGATTTCCAAGGTAGTTTGTAGGCTGATAGTAGACTCAATATGTAGCCTAATTGTAGGCTCTTAATCGTGTCCTTGGTATTCTAGGGTACCATACTCTTTCTTTTCTTGTTTTGGTTCTTGTTGCACGTACTTAGGCCCCTTTAGTGATGTTCTTGACTTGGAAATTCTTATCGTGATCTATCCTGAGAACCTTGGTCCTAGGATTTTGAGGTCCAACCTTTGTCTTGATCTAAGGACCTTAGTATTATGGTTATGGGTTCTTGTTTTCAAAATTTAGATCTTGATCCATGTTCTAGTTCTTGATAGTTGTTTCGTTCATTTTTACTTTTTAGGTTCTTTGTTCATTCTCCAAGACACTCCCCATAGTATTTATGGTATTAGTCATAAACCTAACAACCTGTGTCCAAGGCTTCATACGTTCCAAGAAACATAGTCTGAACCCGCATCTAGGGCTTGCCATGTGATACGATCTGAAAACCTACATCCAAAACTTCTTACTGTTGGGATTTATGCCCTAAAGCCTCGTAATTAATTTTTTAGTTTTTAACAATAATTTTTATTATTTTATTTGTAATTTAATTGTTATCCATTATATAAAAATCAAAGGTTATTAATGTAATCTTGAACAGTATGTGATTGACATACAGGAGGATGGTGTTCAAGTAATAACCTGAAGAGTCTATAGTATATGGATAAGGTTGGGTGCCTTATCCTGGTAACACTATTGATACGACCCACTTTGTATCGTTACAAATGATTTGATCCAAATCGTTTATGTGGAGACATGTAAGTGGGGTATCCTATACAACGAGTTTGTATAAGACTGGACCAAAAAATATTTAATCTTTCTTTATAAATCCATTAATTGAGAAGATTAATATTTCACATGATGATCATATGCGACTCGATCTTAATCCTGAGTGAGTTATGAACTCCTGCCTGCGAGGGCTTGTCCTTTAATTTACATGGGTGAGAATGACTCTTTTAGCGGATTCAATATGCCTACCATTTTGGGGACTTGACCAAATAGGGAGTTGGGAACATAATATCATAGGATGGAATTCACTCCTTTCCGTATAAGGAAAGTAGATGAGTTGTTCTTTAAGTACTGATTTCGGGACTTGAACAATGGGGCCCCACCCTCTCATTAGCCCGAGAGGGACTTTGTTTATGATTGGATCATAAACAAATTGTTCATTAGAGAATTAGTGGTACTTAAGGTGAAAGATGTAATTACAGGGGTAAAACGGACTTTTGACCCAGCTGTAATTATGAACAACTCGTGAATGATCGACTTGCTTGTAATGGTTATATCAATGGACATAACTTGTCCTACCGTGCATAAGAGTGCAACTCTAGGTCTATAGTGAAGTGACTTATAATTAATGAATGGAATTGATTAATTAAAGAGTTTGATTAATTAATTTTGTATCATTGGAGCTTATAATCTGTAGGTCCCCTTGCTAGCTCATAGTAACGCTAAAAGGTTCAATTTATTTGAAAGAAAATTTGAAGGGTCTAAATTGATATTTAGTATATTAGATATATTAAATAAATAGAGAAAATATATTTAATTTGAAGGGTTCAAATTATTTTTTAATATATTAGATATGTTAAATATAAATGAAGAAAAATATATATTAATTTGAAGGGTTCAAATTAATATTTAATATATTAGATATATTAAATAAAAAATATATTTATTGTATTTGATACAATTAAATATTAAATCCATTAATGTATTGATACATTAAATAAAAATATATTTGAAATTTGAATATGATTCAAATTAGTTAAATATATATTAGGATATCTTATAATATCTAAATATAATTTATATAAGGTATTATATCCTAATATATTAAATATGCAATATATTATTTGGCAAATATTCTGCAAGAGTTCCTATAAATATGATCCTCTGGTTGAGCGAAAGACATACGATCTCTCCCACTTTCTCTAGAGAATGAAATTACATCTCCAGAGAATTCTCGAAACTCTCTTTTCCAATCCCTTTGAGATTTTCTTTCAAGAGGCTCCCACAAGCCTTGACTTTGTGTTCGAGTCATCGTAAGGAAGATCTTGTGGAATGTTGAAGAACTTCTGCATGGTTGGAATACTCTGAGGAGTCTTGCAAGCTAGGGTTTCTACAAAGGTAGAGTTCTTACTCTCGTATTTATTGCTTTGTTTTAATTCTTAATAAAAATCAAAACGGTTCCCAATGCTTCCGCTACGTGGATGAACAGTTCATTCCCTTCACTTACGTTTCAAGCGATGTAGTCTGATTCTACATCCAAGGCTTGCCTTGTGATACAACCTGAATACATATGTCCAATGCTTCCTGCGTTCCAAGCGGCATAGTGTGAATACCTGCGCTCAAGGTTTCATACGTTCCAAGTAGCGTAGTCTAAAATCTTTCATCTAGTGTTTGCCATGTGATACAACCTGAATACCTATGTCCAAGGCTTCATACATTCCAAGCGACATAGTCTGAATACCTACGCTTAAGGCTTCATACGTTCTAAGCAGCGTAGTCTGAGTCACGAACATTCTGTATGGTGGGAGGTCTTAGGAATTTCTTGAGTTTCTGTGTCTGAAGGCCTTGGTCCCTTACCCTTGAGTAGTACCTAACATTCTTCTTACCTGGGCAGTTGTAGAGCATGTGTAGTATTTTCCTTAGTTCTTAATCTGGTAAGTTTCTAAGGTTATTTATTTATTTATTTATTTATTGAAGCATAGGTTGTAACATGTCATCCTAAGCTTATGAACCCAGCATAGTAACATGCATGAGTTATTCTAAAAATTTATAGTCATAATATATTCTTTGGAGAGTTCTAGAAGAATCTTGAATACTCGGTGAGAATTCTTTGAGGTATTTTCCTTTAAGTGTTTATAAGGCCCTAACTTGGTTTAGGTTTCAAACTTGCTCTAATCAACATAAAATCTTGAACGTACCTTCATGTCCTTAGGAATAAACCATATAAAAAGTAGTAGGTCATTTGGAGTATGTTTAGACCTTCAATATCATAAGGAGTCTGAGGAGCATTTTGATCATTTTACCTCCTAATTCTTTATTTCGCTACTTAACGTGTTCCAATGACTTTCAAACTTCACAAAATCATCAAACATCATAAAATAAGATCTACTACAAAGTTTCATAATATTTTGAGGTCATTTAGAACATGAACCGAAGATAAGTTACCTTAAGGATATTATGGTAATTTTACACCATTTCTTGGTTTAGCTACTTAACCCTATCTAATTGCCGCCAAATTTCATATATAATCTTAACATATCATAATATGCTCAACATTAAAGGTTTCATAGGTAGAAGAGTTCATTTAGTGGGTTATTTTAACGTTACTTAAATCTCGAGCAATTTGATCGGTTTAGAACCTTAACTCTCTATTCTTGGAGTTATTCTTTCATAATCCTTTAAATCATACTTAGCTTATGGTTCATATACAAAGATTCAAGTAATTCCTACAAGTATTTCATAAGAAAAGTCCATTATGGATACCTACGTCGTCGTCAATTTTTTGGACCTCTATTCTCAAGCTTCCAGTATCCGAATTATTTCAATTTTTTTTGACAAAATTCTTAGGGTGTCTAGTTTCTGGAACCATAAAATATTTCATGATAAATGGTCTGGAAGAGGGTTAAAATTGAGAAAAATCAATGGAGAGCCGTTTTTTGATTTGACATTGTCTAGATAGAAAGAAGACGCGCACAACGCATAATGTTGCCACCTGAAAATTGTCCTCCACAACTTCGATCACAGGATTTCTCCCCTCAATTTCTTCATGATTTAAGCTCCACTATAAGAGAGATATCCCTTGCTTCCTTTCATCTCACTTGAACGACTTGAAGCCAGTCGGAGAATACATTTTCTAATGCCTTTAGACCAACATTTTGACTTATCTGACTTGGGTCTGATACGCGCGGACTCTTTCTTTCTCGTTTCAACTCTTCAAAAGCCTTCAAAGTTAGTATAATTACCTTTTAGCTAATTTAAAATTTTGAAGTCTAAGTTTAAATGCAAAATTAGGTTTAGGTAGTTTAAATTATTTTATGCAAAATTAGGTTTAGCTGGTTTAAATTATTTGCAGTAAGTTTAATTTATTTTATGAAAAAATTAGGTGAGTCAATTCCCATAAGAGAATTCGAATTTATGATTGTGGAACACATTGGGTGAAATTACATTTTAGAGAGTAGCGGGTTGTAGTAGTTCAGCCTAGGCCAATCAAGTAAGTGACCCTACTATCGTCTTTGTCGTAAGACTTATCTTATGCAAAATTAGATTTAGCTAGTTTAAATTATTTGGAGTAATTTTAAATTATTTTATGACGAGTCAATTCCCATAAGAGAAATCTAATTTATGATTGTGGAACACATTAGGTGAAATTACATTTTAGAGAGTAGCGGGTTGTAGTAGTTCAGCCTAGGCCAATCAAGTAAGTGACCCTACTATCGTTTCTGTCGTAAGACTTATCTTATGCAAAATTAGGTTTAGCTAGTTTAAATTATTTGGAGTAATTTTAAATTATTTTATGACGAGTCAATTCCCATAAGAAAATTCTAATTTATGATTGTGGGATTCCTTAGGTAGAATTAAATTTTAGAGACTAGCGGGTCGTAGTAGTTCAACCTAGGCTAACCAAGTAAATGACCCTACTATCGTCTCTATCGGAAGAATTATCTTATGTATGATGACACGTGCTCATTCACCCCTGCACGTGCCATGTATGTTGATATGATATACTATGATGGTGTAATATGTTATGATGACACGTGCTCAGTAGCCCCTACACCTGCTCAGCCTAGGCCAACCATGTATGTTGCACTATGATATGACATGCTACAACATGTATGATAATGAAAAGTTTTCTGATGCACAACCCCTAAGTAATGTTATGAATGATGAATGTCACCTACTTGTAGCCTCTCATCGCATCCTAAGCTTAACAAATTCCCAAAGACTTCTCTTTGGCTCTAGGACGTCTGGTTCTGGTCATAGGCCCTTGGTGCTTCTTTGGTTCTTCATCCTTTCATTTAAACTCTAGGAGTTCCTTATGTTGAGCTGTAATGACCAGTGTCTCTCTATGAGGCGCTACCTCTGCATGGCATTCTGAGACTATATGGTATCTTACCTAGGGGTGTGCTGAGTACCTCCTAGGCCCATGATAGTCCCCCTTATTGGGAGGCACAACCCCTCCTTTCCCATGCCGCTAATGGTCTGTACGACGTGGGGACACATTTCAAATGAGAAACGGCTAGGAACAGTGAGAACTGATCAGGAACCCCTAGTCCTCCTACGAAGCTATAGATACCATTCACAAAATTAGTAGCCTAAGAACACTTGTAAGGTACTTCGTTTGTCGTGGTGATCTAATAGACTCATAGGGGGAAAGGTTAGGTCTAGACGTAGTGACTTATCACTTCTAACCACAAATCCGTAGGCTTATCATATTATTGGGTCATGGAAAATATGAGTGTGCATACAATCGTCATCTAGCACTATCATACATAATTCATACAAAGTTCACATACATGCTCAATGGGGCGATAACAACCATCAAGCTCCGAGAGCGTAGAGTTCAAGAATTCTCATCCTCTTTTCAACATGAGTTAAACATATACATAAATAGCGGAGGCTTAAAGCATACTTGCAACACTTAAGTAATACTCATAATACTTCACATATTACATCCATACACATAACAATCAAATTAACTACATTCAATCATGGAAAACTACCACCTAAGGTAAATACACTAGCATGCATGCATTCCAAGCGATTCCTACAAGTATTGCATCTTAATTACCGTGTGGTCACTTACACGATTGATGCGTGCCCTTCGTTTAGCGTTTCTACACAAATAGCGTGTCCAAAAGTACTGATTTTGTTCAATTAGGTCATAAGTCACATAAAAATATGGTTACGATTAGAATCAGGAAGAGTGTTGTTCTACCCAATCGTCAACACCAAGTCCCCCAAAAAATCCGATTTACTCTCCCCAACCACCATAATCTTTTTTCTTACCAATTCATGCTCTCACTCCTGAAGTTATTATTAAGAGACTTATTGAAATTGGGCCATGAAAAGTGTCGAACCATCAACCTTCACATTATTAGAACAACGATCTAACCATCTGAGCTAATAAGCCATTTGTTTTATGCACATTGTAGATCGAGCCAATCGAGTTTAGGTTACATAATTTTATGCATAATAAACTTAAAACTTGAAGTCATTATCTTTAAAGTTGGCAGTGTTGTAACCCCTTATCATGAAAAGATGTTATTAGGAATTAATGAAATTGGCCCATGCAAGTGTCAAACCTGCGACCTTTGCGTGTGTTATTAGCACGATGCTCTAACCAACTAAACTAATAGGCCATAGGTTTTATGCACATTGTAGATCGATAGCTCCTAATGAGGTCAATCGAGTTTCGGTTATATAATTTTATGTTTAATAAACTTTTAAAAGTTTGTAGTTGTAACCCGGTATCAAGTAAAGGTATTATTAAGAACTTTTGAAATTAGGCCATGAAAGCGTCGAACCTGTGACCTTCGCGTTATTAGAACGACAATCTAACAAACTGAGCTAATAGGCCATAGGTTTTATGCACATTGTAGATCGGTAGCACCTAATCAAGTCAATCGAGATTCTGTTACATAATCAAATTTTAAGTCATGAATATTAAAGTTCGTAGGGTTGTAACCCCGTATTATGAAAACATCTTATTAAAAAATTAATGAAATTGGCCCATGCAGGTGTCAAACCTGCGACCTTCGCGTGCGTTATTAGCACGACGCTCTAACCAACTAAACTAATAGGCCATAGGTTTTATGCACATTGTAGATCGATAGCTCCTAATGAAGTCAATCGAGTTTCGGTTATATAATTTTATGTATAATAAACTTTAAAATGATTTTTAAAGTTTGTAGTTGTAACCCGGTATCAAGTAAAGGTATTATTAAGAACTTTTGAAATTGGGCCATGAATGTGTCGAACCTGGGACCTTCGCGTTATTAGAATGACGATCTAACAAACTGAGCTAATAGGCCATAGGTTTTATGAACATTGTAGATCGGTAGCACCTAATCAAGTCAATCGAGTTTCTGTTACATAATCAAAATTTAAGTCATTAATATTAAAGTTCGTAGTGTTGTAACCCCGTATTATGAAAACATCTTATTAAAAAATTAATGAAATTGGCCCATGCAGATGTCGAACCTACGACCTTCGCATTATTAGCACGATGCTCTAACCAACTGAGCTAATAGGCCATTTATTTCATGCACATTGCAAATCGAGTCAATCGAGTTTATGTTACATAATTTTATGCATAATAAACTTAAAACTTGAAGTCATTATCTTTAATGTTCGAAACGTTGTAACCCCGTATCATGAAAAGATGTTATTAGGAATTAAGTTGGGACCTTTGCGTTATTAGCACAACGCTCTAACCAACTGAGCTATTAGGCCATAGGTTTCATGCACATTGTAGATCGGTAGCTCAAAATCAATTTTATGTATAATAAACTTTAAGTCATTAATCTTTTAAAGTTTGTAGTTGTAACATGTGTCAAATCAGCGACCTTTGCATTATTAGCACGACGATCTAACCAACCGAGCTAATAGTCCATTGGTTTTATGCATATTGCAGATTAAGTCAATCGAGTTTAGGTTACGTAATTTTATGCACAATAAACTTAAAACTTTAAGTGTCAAACTTGTGACCTTTGTGTTATTAACACGACGCTCTAACCAACTGAGCTAATAGACCATATGTTTTATGCACATTTGAGATCGAGTGAATCGAGTTTAGGTTACATAATTTTATGCATAATAAGCTTAAAACTTTAAGTCATTATCTTTAAAATTCCTAGCGTTGTAACCCCATATCATGAAAAGATATTATTAAGAATTAATGAAATTGGCCCATTTAGGTATAAAACCTACAACCTTCGTGTTATTAACACAACGGTCTAACCAACTGAGGTAATAAGCCATTGATTTTATGCACATTGCAGATCGGTAGCTCCTAATCCAGTCAATCAAGTTTAGGTTCCATAATTTTATGCATAATAAACTTAAAACTTTAAGTCATTATCTTTTAAAGCTTGTAGTGCTTTAACCCCGTATCATTAAATATATCATTGAGAATTAATGAGATAGACCCATGCAAGAGTCAAACCTGCGACCTTCGCGTTTAGTTAGCACGACGTTCTAACAAACTTATCTAATAGGCCAAAGGTTTTATGCAAATTGTAGATCGGTAGCTACTAATCTAGCCAATCAAGTTTAGGTTACAAATTTTATGTATAATAAAACTTAAAACATTCAAATTTTAAGTCTAATTTTTAAAGTTCATAGTGTTGTAATCTTGTATCATGAAAAGATATTATTAAGAGAATTAATGGGATTGTCCCATATGGCTTAAGACTGAGGAGTTGGAAGTTGACCTCCACTATAAAAGGGTGGTCCCTCACCTCATTTTATCACCCCAATTAATTGTTTAAAGTCGGTCAAAGAATACATTTTTGACGGCTCTAAGCCAATATTTTTGTTGGGTCTGATAAGCTCGGACCCTTTCTTTCTAGTTTCAATTTTTCAGATACTTAAGATTAGTATGAGTACCTTTTGGCTAGTTAAATTTTTAGAATCGAGTTTAAATTATTTATGTATAGGTAGGTTTAGTTAGTTTAAATGATTAGGGGCAAGTTTAAATTATTTTATGGAAAACTAAGTGTGCTAATTTCCATAGTAGAATTTTAATTTATGATTGTTGGACTCCTTAGAAAAAATTAAAATTTAGAGAGCAGCATTAAGCTAACGTCAAATGGTCGTACTAGCTTCGGCTTAGGATTTTCCTCACGTTTTAAAATGCATAGAGAAATTTCCACACCCTTGTAAAGAATGCTTCTTTCCCCTCTCCAGGGGATCTAACAATCCACCCTCTTTTGAGACTCAGTGTCCTTGCTGGTACTTGTTCCTCTCTCCAATCGTTGTGGGATCTCAAAATCTACCCCCTTTCGAGACCCAGCGTCCTCGCTGGCATATCGCTCGATGTTTAGCTCAGATACCATTTGTAACAGTCTAAGCCCACCGCTAGCAGATATTCTCCTCTTTGGACTTTTCCTTTCGGGCTTCCCCTCAAGGTTTTAAAATGCGTTTACTAGGGAGAGGTTTTCACACCTTATAAAGAATGCTTTGTTTACCTCTCCAACCAATGTGAGATCTCACGATCCATCTGTTAACTACTAAATAAAAATCAATGCATACTATTTCCCACGATCCATCTGTCAACTACTAAATAAAAATCAATGCATACTATTTCCCTATCTTAACTTCCATGGTCATTCCATCATTCACTGTTATCCGTTCTTGCCAGTACACCGCCCGCTGTCTGGCTCTGATACCAACAGTAACGCCCCTAATTTTCTTACCCTAATTAGAGACGTCACTACATGCATGTCTTAATTAACATATGCGGACATTGAAATGAAACATTTACAAATGAAGTTATAGACTTACCCATTTAATTTAAAACATGAAAGTAGAAATAACTTAGTTTTCAAACATTAAAAAGTTTTGCATATTCCCCATATGGTCGAGCCTTTATCCAAAATAACATGTGTAAGCTTGTGAGTGCAACAACCCACCACTACTCGAATGGCAGTGTGACCTTTTGTTATCTTATGTAAACCTAAAAATAATTTCATGACATAATCTCTGAGTTGTTGAACCTTTCAGTACCCATCAAATTCACTAATCAATGGTTTGGATATATCCTTTAACAACTCTCTATGTGACCTACCACGTTGAAGAACTTAACCAACTTGAGATTCACTCACTATGCATCAGTAATTTAGTGTGATATCCACATTATGGACGAGACAAATAATCTCATGTTCCTTTGATAAATATGAGGTAGGATACTTACTTTTTTTAGTTGTCTTAGTACTCTAACTAGTTATCTCTTCTTAACATAGGAACATAGCACATCCTTATACTATAACTAAGACCATCAAATTTCTTAACTTTCGAAAGCTCTTCTCACAGATTCATTGAAAGTGTGAGTTGTGCTCGCATATATTGAATGAGTGAAACTCAAAACTTTTGAACAAACGTTCTACATTGTCAAAACTAGGAAACTTACCACTTTATATCTCTGAATAAGTCTAGACAAATTACAATTTGTTCCTCGTTTAAAATAGTTTACTAGACCACATTTTATAATATTCAATGTCTAAGGAAAATGCTTTTGTCCAACCAAGACTCTTAATCGGAGAGTTTGGTATAACGCTCACTATCTAGAGGTATCAAGTTGGCTTAAGGGCTCATCTTGTTATGTTTTTTTTTTCTCTGATTAGCCTCCTGTAATCGATACGAACACTATTATAAAACAAGTCTAGAAACTTCGTTAAATATCTTATTCATGAAAATTACTTAAGTTATGGAAAATTAGTGAGCCCAACAACATCACTCTAACTCAAACAACTATGTTGAATTCAGAGAAAATCTTTTAACCTTGCCTTCTTGGTTCATATGCCTGAGGGAACCCTTTTTTCTACATGAATGCAAGTTTTTTTTTTTCATTTTAGTAACTATCTGAATCAGCTCTTAATGTTAAATATATGTGTGGGCCTATTCTTTCCTCTTAATGACTAGAGTTATTACTCTTTGAAACAAATGTTAAGGAGTGTGAAGTCCTGCCTTAGTAGCTCATGTGCCTATGCCTCGATCTACTTCAACTATGCTAAGTTGTCCTGGCCATAATCTAAAACAATTTAAGTAGATTCAAGGCTCAGATCTCGTGTTAATATTAATGTTTGAATAACTTAGATATAACATTCAACCTTAATTCAAACTTTCCAAATTTCTTCCAGGTGACTTGGTTTCTTCCTTTAACTGGATCATGACTTAACATAACTCTCTTCTAAGACTAATATTGCATAAACATAATAGTTATTCTTATAAGTAGTACAAGTCAAGAAACTTAAGAATTAGTTTCAAATAACAAACTTTGATTCTTATAAAAGGTCTTTAGGGTAGTTTCCTCCTTTTTCTTAGAGTTCATACCTCAAACATGTTCAAATACACTCGTGAGATCTTGCATACTTATTCTTTAAGGTCATAAATGAGTCTCATAAAAAGTTTCTTTTAACAATTGGGGTCTTTTAGAATTTTGAAAACATTTTAGAATTCTTATACCGGTAATAAAACTTATTTAAAAATCCAGTTTCAAATAAGAATCTTGAAATTTAACTACGGTGTTACATCTTAATCATCTTTGTATGGCTAGGAAAAATTCATGGTCGATCCTCCACTCAAATGGTTTCCTAAGTTTAAGACACCTAGAAAATCTCAGAGTGCACTGAATCTCCATAAATACTTATAAAACATTGATCATGACCCTTATCTAACTATAGCTCAATAACTTTAAATCAGTTCACATCCCCCACACCTTGGTCATTCTCAAACTTAGCTTAAATTCAAAATAGAGATCAGTTGCCCACTAATTAGAGAAGATATTTATGGTAGAAATTTTATAAAACTCAATCTTAAATTCATGACAATCTAGAAGTTTTAATATCCGTTTATTCTCTATCTATAAAGCTTGAAGTAGGGGATTTGGAGCAAGAATCTAGAAGTTGCCCACGGTGAGTTGTTATAGCTTCTGAGATTTTGAGTTTCTTACTCTCGGATTTCTTCCAAATTTGAGAGCTATAGTCAACCATTTTCCTTCAAACCTGCTTTTACACCTTCTCAATGAGATTACCCACAAGTTTGGTGAAAGAATAAAGTGTTGAAGGTGCTCAAACACAACTTTCCAATTTGGTCCGCCATTAAAGGAAGAAGGTTGAAGCTCAAAAATTAAATCTGATCCTACATGCAAATTCGTCAAGAGAAACCTATCTCATCCAATTTTAGCACTTTCAAGGAACATTTTCGTAGAAGACCACGAAGGTTAACGGACTTAGAGCGTGTCCAATTGAAGAAAATTATTTTCACACAAAATTTGGGGATAGAGTTCGAAGTCTTACTTACATTCTATTTTCTTCAAAATTGAGCCTTCTTTTAGCTTTAGAAGATTCAGTTGAGCGCTTTTAATGAAGAAATCGGGAGTTAATACGTCATAGATCAGGTTGTCTACGGAAACAAAATTTTGTGTTCTTGAATAAGTTGCAGACCGAGGATCAAATTTTCAAATTAAGACCACGCGCTTTAAGACATTATTCCAAAAAAAATCTTTTAGAGAAATATAAGGAAGAAATTTTGTGAAGAAAATCTGCTTTGGAAAAGTTATAGAGTTGGCTACCCAACCAAGAGTTTTTGGGTTTGAATTTGGGCTAAGATACATTTTGTAGAGAAATTTGGAAGTGTATAACTTATACATGAGAAGTTATAAAATACATCTTTAGCTCTTCCCTACAACACCATTCATGAAGAAATTGAGGGGAGAAATGCTAAAAGGGAAGGTGAGAAGGTTAGATTTTAGACAAGATCTCTAGATAATATTCCATATGTAAAATCATTTGAACTCTGGTTACTAGATTCAATGTCCTAACCATTAGATCATAGGACCACAAATATTTACAAGATTTATGTGTATATTATTTTTTTTTTTTTTATAGATCTCTCAATATTAAATTATTTTTTTAATAAAAAAATTCATGTGCAACTATTTAGATCTAAACAGTTACATATTTTGCATTACTACCTACCATTTCATGTATGTATTGTTTGGGGCATTCTAAGAAATAAAACAGTTACATATTTTGCATTACTACCTATAATTTCATGTAATGTATTGTTTGGGGCATTCTAAGAAATGAACTTAGGACATCTTGTCCCCCTAAACAAGAATCATACCACTAGACCAACTACCGACTTCTGACAAATTTCTTTTATTGAACACATTATTATTTCATTCATTTATTTGATTTGGATATTAATGAAATCCATGTGTAAATATTCTAATCATATCTTTTTGTTTTAAACGGATGCCAAGTTTGATTATTCTAAAATTATTTATACCAATAAGTGTAATAACAATAGATAACAGAAAAAAATAGTTGAAGTTATTACATAATGTAAGTTTTAGTTTTATAATTTCGGTTTAATCACACATCTTGAACACACAAATAAAACAATTATAGAATGTTAAGATTTGGATAGACAATGTCAATTGATTAAAATCTATATTTTTTAGTCTCCAAGTGGTTGTTCTTGCTCATTTATAGTTACTCCTCTACCTATAGTCTCATTCACGGCTTATAGTCCCATATGTTCAAATTCTTTATATGTAAGTTGGGTAGAATTATATGGAGAAAGAGGAGGATTAGATGTTGTATACTAGATTTGTGAAAATTATTGGGTACTAATTTATGTTATCCAATTGCGAAATAATTATGTTTTTTATTCAAATAAATCTCATCCCGTCACTTATCACAACGAGAAGGGATAATATTAGATATTTATCCATATAGTTCCTATTTATTCAATGCATTACTGCATCAATAAAAATAGGTAGAGTAGCTTCTAGAAAGAAAAAAAAAATTAAAGCAAGTGCCTTATGGAAAAAGACCGTTGATGTTATTTTCAAGTTAGCATGTAGGCTAATAGTAGTCGATACAGTGTCTGCAGAGCTTCCACTTCCCTTTCAACTCTAGTATGAAACCTTTGAGTTATTGGTTAGGGATGTGTCAGTTGATAGTTTATTTGATTGTCGTGCACAATGGCTCTATCCTATAGGAGGACGTTGGTCATGCGGGTTGTTAGTGATTTCCAAGGTAGCTTGTAGGCTGATAGTAGACTCAATAAGTAGCCTAATTGTAGGCTCTTAATCGTGTCCTTGGTATTCTAGGGTACCATACTCTTTCTTTTCTTGTTTTGGTTCTTATTGCACGTACTTAGGCCCCTTTAGTTATGTTATTGACTTGTGAATTCTTATCGTGATCTATCCTGAGAACCTTGGTCCTAGGATTCTAAGGTCCAACCTTGGTCTTGATCTAAGGACCCTAGTATTATGGTTATGGGTTCTTGTTTTCAAAATTTGGATCTTGATCCATGTTCTAGTCCTTGATATTTGTCCCGTTCATGGTTACTTTTTAGGTTCTTGGTTCGTTCTCCAAGACACTCCCCATAGGATTTATGGTATCAGTCATGAACCTGAAAACCTGTGTCCAAGGATTCATACGTTCCAAGAAACGTAGTTTAAACTCACTTCTAGGGCTTGCCATGTGATACGATCTTAAAACCTACATCCAAAGCTTCTTACGTTCCAAGCGATGTAGTCTGATTCTGCATCCAGAGCTTGCCTTGTGATACAGCCTCAATACCTATGCCTAATGATTCCTGCGTTCCAAGCAGCATAATCTAAATACCTATGCTCAAGGTTTCATACGTTCCAAGTAGCGTAGTCTAAAATCTTTCATCTAGTGTTTGTCATGTGATACAACCTGAATACTTATGTCCAAGACTTCATACATTCCATGCGACATAGTCTGAATACCCACGCTCAAGGCTTCATACGTTCTAAGCAGCGTAGTCTTAGTCATGAACATTATGTAAGGTGGGAGGTCTTAGGTGTTTCTTGAGTTTCTATGTCTGAAGACCTTGGTCCATTACCCTTCAGTAGTACCTATCATTCTTCTTACCTTGGTAGTTGTAGAGCTTGTGGAGTATTTTTCTTAGTTCTTAATTGTAACGACCCTAAATTTCCACATATTTAGAGTCGCCACTAACGTCTCATGCTCATCTCTAATGCAGACTATAGCTCTAAAAATGCTCATCTTTATTAGCGGAAAAATTTAAAACTTTAGAATACGTTAAAACACTAAAAAACACTGCCAGACTTACGTGTTTCAAACATCATGCTCGAGTTCAAAACTAGATAAAAACGATTACAAATTAAATAATTTAAATAAATGAAATGCGAACATCCTATCCTAACCAAGACTAGGAATTTTAAATATGCAATTATCCTATGCAAGCGCCACAGTCTCTAATCTCGATGCCGCCGTCAACCGTACATGGGCGCCTTGCCTTTACCTGAAAAATAATATGGCACACGGCCTGAGTATTTCGAAGAAACACTCAGTAAGTGACCCCACTATAGGGGCCATGCTAATGCAAACACATGCAATCATGAGTTAGGGACCTATCTCTAATCATCTTAAGGGTGGTCTCCAGTCTCGGACAAATGGGATGTGTAGTACTTCCCTACACACGACTCACACGTGCGAGTGTGAATCCCTAGGGCGCTCGCACACCCCCTGGACCCTCTGGTCAAGCTAATCTGTAGCGACGTTCGGAGGTCAGCGGAACCCCATAGTGTCATGCACCTCATGAACACACTCAACTGTGTGCTTTCGCACCTGAGCGCTTTCGGGCTTATCATACGGTGCGCGTCCACACTCGTTGTCTCTAGGGGAAGTAGCCCTATGCTTATGAACATACAATATGCATGAGATCCCTCTAAATCCAACTATATATCTCTTCTGGCAAAACCCTCTAGTCTCATCTCTTGGTTACACTAGGTAACACATGTTCGTGGATATTTACGTTAATATCAGTTTCATATACTTAGGGTTGTGTCCTATGTCGATCTAAGAACATGATGCAATATGGAAAACAAAATCATAAGGCATGCTCAACATGAAAAACATCAACATGTTAATAACATCGACATGCATACATCATACTCATCATAGAAGCCATTAAGTGCATCAGATAAAATGTGTACGTCATGCATCGAAACATAAGTAACGTACATTTATCATACATCGCAATACAACATCAACTCACACATCATCATAAATCAAACAATCTTTAGCCTATTCTATAGTAAGGCCACTTACTTGGTTGGCCTTGGCCGAAGTACTCCCCAAATAGCTAAACGTAAGCTCCCGTTCCGTGAGAGCTTCTTCCTACGTTGCCGGAGTTTATTTTTCTATCACGCCGTTCGCCAACTTTCGTTAGTATTTCACAATTAATTTACCAATAATTCAATAAATGTGAAATACAGCTCTAAAACGGCTACGCATACCTTAATCGGGGCCGAAAATAGGTCCGGAAGGGTCAAAATAGTGGAAACCGGGCTGAAAACAAGTGAGCCGAGCCGAACAGCCACTGGAGCCGTCGGAGGAAGCCCGAGCCGTTTGCGTCGAGCCGAGCTGAGGGACGCCTGCGCCGCTGTGTGACACGTGGCAGCCGTAGAGCGAGCCACGCCGTGCGGTAGCGTCGGGTCGAAGCGCGGGTCGGGGTTCGGTTCGGGTCGAGGTTCGGGTCGCGGGCTGCAGAAGGCTACTGGGCCAAGACTAGTCGTTGGGCCTCGGCTTACTGGGCTGGGCCGAAGGTGTTTGGGTTGTAGGCCGGTTCAATTGGACCGTGGGTCTGGTCTCTGGTTGGTTCAACTGAACCGTAGCTTATGGGCTGGTTTGAGTGTTTGGGCTGCCGTAGTTGGGCTGGGCCAAAGGCAGAGGCCGAGGGAATGGGTCGGGCTGGCACACTCGGGTCTTGGGTTCGAGTTGACCCAGTTCCGTGGATCTCGTCTTCCTCACCCGACTTCGGCCGATTTTCTGGCGCATTTTCTCTCTCCTTCCCGCGGCGTTTCCGTTGCCGATTTCAGTCCTCTTTCTTCCTTTTCCTCTTTGTTTGTCGTCCTTCTTCCCTTCCTCGAAGTTTTGTGGCCTAAGAGTTCCTAAACACCACAGATCTACGAACGTTTAGGAAACCCAAATTTTCTAACCTTAGTTACCGACGACGGCGCTTACGAAAAGGCACAAAACGTACCTTTAGTTATTGTGTTTTCGTTAGGGATCCTTCTCGTGGTGGTAATTGATCGTTTGGTGTCGGTTTTTGGGCGGTTTGGGACTCGTCGGTGAAATTGGATAACTCGCCGGCGTTTAGCCGAAATTTCTCTCCCTCTCGTATTTTTCTTTCCTTTCTCTCTTTGTAGGCACTCTGATGAGTTCTGGGAGGCGTGGCTGAAGGCTGGGCGAGGTGGGGCTGACGTTTCGCGTGGGTTCCGCGAAACTCGGCGACTGAGTTTTTTTTTTTTATAATTATTATTATTTTTTTTTTTTTTCTTTTTCTCGGGTCGTTATATTATCTACCCCTAAGAAGAACTTTTGTCCTCGAAAGTCTCGAACTCTTGTACTAACTTGGGGTATTTTTCTCTCATTTCGTCCTCACGCTCCCACGTGGCTTCCTCGCTGTGGTGATTTCGCCACAATACCTTAACGAACGCAATGCTCTTGTTGCATAAGGTTTTTACTTCTCTACCTAAAATATTTACTTGTTTTTCTTCGTAGCTCAGATCTTCATTGAGTTGGAGTGGTTCGTAGTTTATTACGCGGATAGGGTCCGTAATGTATTTCCTCAGCATCGACACGTGAAATACATCGTGTACTCCCGAGAGGGCTGGAGGTAGGGCTAGCTTATACGCTACTGGACCAACGCGCTCTAAGATCTCGAATGGTCCAATGAATTTAGGACTTAACTTGCCCTTACGTCCGAACCTTAGGACACCTTTCATAGGCGCCACCTTGAGGAATACCTAGTCCCCTATCTCAAACTCCAGGCTTTTACGCCTTACATCGGCGTAGCTTTTCTGTCTACTTTGAGCGGTGCGCATCCTCGCTCGAATTTTCTGGGCAGCCTCATTGGTGAGTCGAACCAGCTCGGGCCCTACTAACTCTCTCTCTCCCACTTCGTCCCAACATAGTGGGGACCTACACCGTTTCCCGTACAAGGCCTCAAACGGTGTCATTCCAATAGTTGGTTGGAAGCTGTTATTATACGAGAATTCCATCAGGTGGAGTCTGGAATCCCAACTTCCCTTAAAATCTAGTACACAAGCGCGTAACATGTCTTCTAGGATTTGGTTTAATCGCTCTGTTTGTCCATCTGTTTGGGGGTGAAAGTCGGTACTAAAGTCAAGGCGGGTACCCAGTGCTTTTAGAAGTCCGCGCCAAAATACTGACGTAAAGTGTGGATCCCGATCCGACACTATAGACACTAGGACTCCATGTAGTCTTACTATTTCTTTCACATACAGTTGTGCCCAATCATCAACTGTATATGTAGCTTTTCCAGTTAGGAAGTGTGCCGACTTGGTTAGCCTATCGACAACTACCCAGATCACTGTATAGCCTTTGGGCGTTTTGGGTAATCCTACTATGAAGTCCATCCCTATGTTTTCCCATTTCCACTCCGGTATGCTTAGGGGCTGCAACAACCCCGCCGCCTTTTGTCTAGGAGCTTTCACTTGTTGACAAACTAAGCACTTGCTCACATACTCGGCTACATTCTTCTTCATGCTCTTCCACCAAAAGTGTTGTTTTAAATCTTGGTACATCTTAGTACCTCCTGGATGCATGGCAAATGGCGAGTTGTGGGCTTCCGTCAGTATCTCTTTCCTTAGATCCTCTATTGTCGGTATACATAGGCGTCCCTGCCACAATAGTCCTTCATCTGAGGACCTCGAGAATCCATCTATTGGGTTTTCGTCTAGCTGTCCTAGGACTTTCTGTAGGCTAGGATCATCTCGTTGGGAGGTAATAATTCTCTGCCTAAGCGTGGGTTGCACTGTGAGTCGGACCAGCTGTGCTATGACTCTCTCGGTCGCTACAGCTATGTTGGCTCGCTCGAACTCTCTTTGTACCCTTACTTCCCTCGTAATGAGGGCTGACGAGTGGACCGCCTTTCTGCTCAAAGCATCCGCGACCACGTTTGCTTTTCCAGGGTGGTACTGGATATCTACATCATAATCCTTCACTAACTCTAACCACCTTCTCTGCCTCATGTTTTACTCTTTCCGAGTGAAGAAGTATTTTAAACTTTTGTGGTCGGTAAAAATTTGAGTTTTCTCTCCATATAGGTAATGTCGCCAGATCTTCAGCGCGAACACTACCGCGGCCAACTCCAGGTCGTGGGTAGGGTAGTTCTTTTCGTATTCCTTAAGTTGACGGGACGCATATGCAACAACCTTGCCGTGTTGCATTAACACACATCCCAGTCCTTTCATGGAGGCATCACTATAAATCACATACCCTTTCGAGCTCTCGGGTACTGTGAGTACCGGGGCGGTTACAAACCTCTCTTTTAGGTTTTGAAAGCTAGCCTCACAAGCGTCATTCCATCTAAACAGTACCCCTTGTTTTGTTAACTTGGTTAAAGGCCAGGCTATTCTAGCGAAGTCCTGCACGAACCTTCGATAGTATCCTGCCAATCCTAGGAAACTCCTTACTTCCGTTACCGTAGTTGGGCGTTCCCACTTTGTGACAGCTTCGACCTTGGTGGGATCTACAGATATTCCGTCCTTTGACACCACGTGTCCTAGGAAAGCGACTTGACGCAACCAAAATTCACATTTTGAGAACTTAGCGTACAACTTGTGTTCTCTTAGGGTGGTTAGGACTTTTCGGAGGTGTTCCTCATGTTCTAGGTCTGTTTTCGAGTATATTATGATGTCGTCAATGAACACGATCACGAACATGTCTAGACATTCCTTGAATACCCGATTCATTAACTCCATAAACACAGCTGGGGCATTGGTGAGACCAAATGACATCACTACGAACTCGTAGTGACCATACCTTGTTTTAAACGCTGTTTTTGATAAGTCTTTTTCACTAATCCTAATTTGGTGGTAACCGGACCGAAGGTCTATCTTAGAGAACACGGTTGCCTCTCTAAGTTGATCAAACAAGTCTTCTATTCTAGGCAGAGGATATTTGTTATTTATGGTTCTCTTATTTAGCTCTCTATAATCGATGCACAGACGCATCGATCCATCTTTCTTCTTAACAAACAACACTGGCACACCCTAGGGGGACACACTAGGTCGAATGAACCCTTTGTCCAGTAAGTCTTGCAATTGCGCCTTGAGTTCCTTCAACTTCGTTGGCGCCATGCGATAGGGTACTTTGGAAATAGACCCAGTTCTCGGCGCGAGTTTGATGACGAAGTCGACTACTCGAGAAGAGGGTATTCCAGGTAAGTCATCTGGAAATACATCTGGAAACTCGTTTGCTATTGGCACGTTTTCTAGGGTCTTTTCCTTTCCTCTTACGTCTATGACACATGCTAAGATAGCCCATCCGCCTTGTTGGACTAATCTCTTTGCTTTCATCATCGAGACTACCTTGGGGGTAATTCCGGTACTTATGCCTTTAAATTTAAAGATAGGTCCTGTCGGTGGTGAAAATTTTACTTCCTTTTTACGACAGTCTATACTAGCTCGGTTTTCAGCTAGCCAATCCATGCCTAGTATGACGTCGAAATCTGTCATGTTTACCACCATCAAGTCAACGCTCAAAGTTTGGTTCCCTATGATTACTTGGCCATCCTTTACTCTATCCCTAGCTACTAAGTCTACCCCCGCAGAGGTGCTTACAAACATTTCATGCAGTGTTCTAATTTGAACCCTGCTTGTACAACAAAAGGCATAGAAATAAAGGAGTGTGTGGAACAAGAATCAAACAAGGTAAAAGCGAAATGACCTAAAATGGATAGTGTACCTGTCACCACGGCGTCGGACCTCCCAGTGTCCTTGCTCGTTGACGCATAGGCCCTAGCTTGAGCTCGCGGTGGTGCTCGTTGATCCGTTTGCTCTACTACTCTGGGCGGGTTTACTTGTGCTTCAGCGTTTCCGGCCGTGCAGTTCATGGCGATGTGCCCTCTTGACCACATTTGTAACACGCTCGGCTGCCAGCCATACACCTTCCCCCGTGTAGTCTTCCACAGATAGTGCACCCTTCCTCTCTCCTCCCTCTAGCCCCATCTTGGTTCCTGGGGTTCCTGTCGGTACGTCGAGGAGGGTGTCGTTCATTCCATCTAGGAGTGGGTCTGTTATTGGGACGGTGCCTACGTGCTGGTGGCGGACGGTCAGAGCCTCCTGACTCATATGGACGCTTCTGTCCGATTACTACCGGCTCCTCCTGTCGTTTCTCATCCTTTGGTTTCTTTAAAGCCTTGGCAGTTCTCAAGGCTTCCTCATAGGTCTTTGGGTTGAACGCCTCCAACATGCGGCGGATTCTTGGTTCCAGACCCAATACAAACTTCTCTGTCATCTTTTCTTCAGTGTCCACCATGGACGGGGCAAACCTCTTGAGTCTCTTAAACTCACGGTTGTACTTCTCCACTGTGAGTCCGCCCTGCACCAGGTGGGCGAACTCCTGCTGTCTTTTAAGTCGCTCTGACTTAGGGTAATATTCTTTAAGGAAGGCTTCCTTAAACCGTTCCCAGTTCATAGGTCCCCCTTCTGGGTTAAGAAGGGTTTTGTTATCTCTCCACCATATCTCTGCATCCTTTTGTAGGACGAATGTTGCACAGGCGACCTTTTGGTTCTCTGGGCACTCCATAGTCTCAAAGGTGGTTTCTACCGCTGCAATCCACATTTGGGCTTCTATGGGGTCTACTAAGGAACCAGTGAATGGTCGAGGGTCATATCTCTTGAAATCCCTTATCCAGTTTGAACATCTAATAGGTTGTGGAGGGTTTACTGGGGCGTTGGCCCGAGCATCGACGTGTGCCTGTGCCTGTGCTAATGCTAGTGCCTGAGCTTGGGCCTGTGCTTGTGCCTGTTCTTGGGCCTGTTTTAGATTGGCTTGCTGAGTGGTTACCAAGGTTTGAATTAAGGTTTGAATGGAGTCACACATTAACCTAGTATTAGCATCTACTCCAGCCACTGGGAGTGCAGCCTCAGGTGCGGCTTGGGGTGGTAGAGTAGGCTGGGGTGGAGGTTCAGCTTGTAGTGGAGGCGCTATAGGTGGTAGTTCAACTGGTGGTAAGACTAGGGGCGGCGTAACTGTTACCGACCCAGTTTCTGATCTTTCTCGAGGTGGGCCCTCTACTGCCACACCTCGTCTTATTTCTCTATGACGGGGTCGCCCCCATCCTCGTCTTCCTCTTCCCCTTCCTCTTCTTCGTCCTCTGGGCATGGTTCTATAAACCAACATAAGGTTGCTTAAGTCTAAGGCTTTAATACTATGCATATGTAAATAACAACATACACACTATATAATACATCGTAACGCCACAGAAGTAAACATTCATCATGCTATACATCATATCATACATTTCTCAGCACGCAACACGTCACATCATACTCTAAAATAAATACGTGAAACATCACAACAATTTCAGTAATATTACCATAAAAATGCACATGAGTTTTAAAACGTTTCTCTTTTCTTATCTTATGCAAGGCGTACCTAACGGTGACGGGGCATTGATGTTGCTAGTCTACAGAATCTAAAGCCTAGAGCTCTGATACCAACTATAACGACCCTACATTTCCACATATCTAGAGTCGCCACTAATGTCTCATGCTCATCTCTAATGCAGACTATAGCTCTAAAAATGCTCATCTTTATTAGCGAAAAAATTTAAAACTTTAGAATACGTTAAAACACTAGAAAACACTGCCGGACTTACGTGTTTCAAACATCATGCTCGAGTTCAAAACAAGATAAAAACGATTACCAATTAAATAATTTAAATAAATGAAATGCGAACACCCTATCCTAACCAAGACTAGAAATTTTAAATATGCAACTATCCTATGCACGCGCCACAGTCTCTGATCTCGATGTCGCTGTCAACCGTACATGGGCGCCTTGCCTTTACCTGAAAAACAATATAGCACCCAGCCTGAGTATATCGAAGAAACACTCAGTAAGTGACCCCACTATAGGGGCCATGCTAATTTCAAACACATGCAATCATGAGTTAGGGACCTATCTCTAATCATCTTAAGGGTGGCCTCCAGTCTCGGACAAATTGGATGTGTAGTACTTCCCTACACACGACTCACACGTGCGAGTGTGAATCCCCAGGGCGCTCGCACACCCCCTGGACCCTCTGGTCAAGCTAATTTGTAGCGACGCCCGGAGGTCAGCGGAACCCCATAGTGTCATGCACCTCATGAACACCCTCAACTGTGTGCTTTCGCACCTGAGCACTTTCGCGCTTATCATACGGTGAGCCTCTGCACTCGTCGTCTCTAGGGAAAGTAGCCCTATGCTTATGAACATACAATATGCATGAGGTCCCTCTAAGTCCAACTATATATCTCTTCTGACACAACCCCCTAGTCTCATCTCTTGGTTACACAAGGTAACACATGTTCATGGATATTTACGTTAATATCAGTTTCATATACTTAGGGTTGTGTCCTATGTCGATCTAAGAACATGATGCAATATGGAAAACAACATCATAAGGCATGCTCAACATGGGAAACATCAACATGTTAATAACATTGACATGCATACATCATACTCATCATAGAAGCCATTAAGTGCATCAGATAAAATGTGTACGTCATGCATCGAAACATAAGCAACGTACATTTATCATACATCGCAATACAACATCAACTCACACATCATCATAAATCAAACAATATTTAGCCTATTCTATAGTAAGGCCACTTACTTGGTTGGCCTTGGCCGAAGTACTCCCTAAATAGCTAAACGTAAGCTCCCGTTCCGTGAGAGTTGCTTCCTACGTTGCTGGGGTTTGTTTTCCTATCACGCCGTTCGCCAACTTCCGTTAGTATTTCACAATTAATTTTTCAATAATTCAATAAATGTGAAATACAGCTCTAAAACGGCCTCGGATACCTTAATTGGGGCCGAAAACAGGTCCGAAAGGGTCGAAATAGTGGAAACCGGGCTGAAAACAGGTGAGCCGAGCCGAACAGCCGCTGGAGTTATCAGAGGAAGCCCGAGCCGTTTGCGTCGAGCCGAGCCGAGGGACGCCTGCGCCGCTGTGTGACACGTGGCAGCCGCAGAGCGAGCCACGCCGTGCTGTAGCGTCGGGTCGGGGTTCGGTTCGGGTCGAGGTTTGGGTCGCGGGATGCAGAAGGCTACTGGGCCAAGACTAGTCGTTGAGCCTCGGCTTACTAGGCTGGGCCGAAGGTGTTTGGGTTGCAGGCCGGTTCAATTGGACCGTGGGTCTGGTCTCTGGTTGGTTCAACTGAACCGTAGCTTATGGGCTGGTTTGAGTGTTTGGACTGCCGTAGTTGGGCTGGGCCAAAGGCAGAGGCCGAGGGAATGGGTCGGACTGGCACACTCGGGTCTTGGGTTCGGGTTGACCCGGATCCGTGGATCTCGTCTTCCTCACCCGACTTCGGCCGATTTTCTGATGCGTTTTCTCTCTCCTTCCCGCAGCGTTTCCGTTGCCGATTTTAGTCCTCTTTCTTCCTTTTCCTCTTTGTTTGCCGTCCTTCTTCCCTTCCTCGAAGTTTTGCGGCCTAAGAGTTCCTAAACACCACAGATCTACGAACGTTTAGGAAACCCAAATTTTCCGACCTCGGTTACCGACGACGGCGCTTACGAAAAAGCACAAAACGTACCTTTAGTTATTGTGTTTTCGTTAGGGATCCTTCTCGATGTGGTAACTGATCATTTGGTGTCGGTTTTCGGGCGGTTTGGGACTCATCGGTGAAATTGGATAACTCGCCGGCGTTTAGCCGAAATTTCTCTCCCTTTCGTATTTTTCTTTCCTTTCTCTCTTTGGAGGCACTCTGATGAGTTCTGGGAGGCGTGGCTTAAGGCTGGGCGAGGTGGGGCTGACGTTTCGCGTGGGTTCCGCGAAACCCGGCGCGAGTTTTCCGGCGACTGAGTTTTTTTTTTATTTTTTTATTATTTATTTATTTATTTATTGTGATGTCCCACATTGGTTGGGGAGGAGAACAAATCACCCTTTATAAGGGTGTGGAAACCTTCCCCTAGCAGACGCGTTTTAAAGCCTTGAGGGGAAGCCCAAAAGGGAAAGCCCAAAGAGGACAATATCTGCTAGCGGTGGATCTGGGTCGTTACAAATGGTATCAGAGCCAGTCATCGGACCATGTGCCAGCCTTCTCGCTGTTCCCCGAAGGGGGGTAGACATGAGGTGGTGTGCTAGTAAGGACGCTCGCTGTTCCCCGAAGGGGGGTAGACATGAGGTGGTGTGCTAGTAAGGACGCTGGGCCCCAAAGGGGGGGTGGATTTGGGGGTGGTCCCACATCGATTGGATAAAGGAACGAGTGCCAGCGAGGACGCTGGACCCTGAAGGGGGATGGATTGTGATGTCCCACATTGGTTGGGGAGGAGAACAAATCACCCTTTATAAGGGTGTGGAAACCTTCCCATAGCAGACGCGTTTTAAAGCCTTGAGGGAAAGCCCAAAGAGGACAATATCTGCTAGCGGTGGATCTGGGTCGTTACATTAATCGTGTAAGTTTCTAAGGTTCTTTATTTCTTGAGGCATAAGTTGTAACATGTCATCTTAAGCTTATGAACCCAACATAGTAACATGCATGATCAAGAACTCAAAAATCATACCTTCAGTTCTTCCTGGATTCCTAATGGAATTGATTGATTCAAAAGCTTATAATGGTTCCTCAAATGCCCTAAACATTTCTTGTGAAGGAACTCTTTCAGCATAAACCATGCACATGTTACCTTTTGATCATCCAAACAGTTTATTAATAAGAAGATTGTTTCAATTGATGATAGCCACAATTGTACCTCTGTTGGGTCTATTGAGGCACTATTAAAGGTACGAGGATCTACCGCTTGAAATCCCGCATATACCTCGCTTCTCGCATGGACTACGTACTGTTGGTCTGCTGAGTGGTCACCACCGTTTACATCACAGCCTAGAATGATTCCCACATCAGGTCGTCATGGGGTCCATTCCAGTAGCCTGTGCAGCTGGGGGTGGCGCTACTACGTCGATTCGAGTTATTGAAACTTCACGAGGTGCACTCCCTCTACCTCTACCGCATCCACTAATAGGGGTTGTCTTCTTCCACTACGCCCTATGACATACCTGACAGCAATGGAGTATCAGCGGTGGGACCATAGAACGCACTAAATCTATCTCATACGCTAGTCTACAGAATTTGTAACCTAGGGATCTGATACCGACGGAAATGACCCTATTTTTTTACTAAAATAGAGTCGCTATGATATGCTTGACGTGACCTATTTTTGCGAAAACATTCAATTAAATAATACATAACACGATGTCATGGACTTAAACAATCGCAATAAAATATTAAATTAAAACAACGAAAAATAAACAGCGTAAAATTTATATAAAACAAACAAAGATTAAAACGATGCCCTAATCTAACTTAAGGACAACAAAATAAATAAAATGCAACTTATCCTAACACAAGTTTCATGGTCTTCAACGTGACGTTATCGTCATCTGTACAGGAGTTCCTTACCTTTACCTCAAATGTAAGAGTAGCACATAGCTGGAGTATTTTTAAGAAATACTCAGTAAGTGACCCCACTATTGAAGTTATAAAATGTAGTCATATGCAACATGGTGGGACCTATCATTTAAAGCATCATTTCATTCTCTTAGGTGGCTTTCTATTACGAGCTAAATTATGTGTAATAATTCTTTACACATGACCCACACGTACAAACGTTGGCTCACTGGGTGGGCTCGCACGATTACTAGGCCTACTGGCCAGGCTACAGTGTTGATGAGTTGTTGTTGGACACCCAGAGGTAATAGTGGTCGTCGTAGCATTATGACAAACATGATGGTCATAATCAGTCTCATGGTCTACGCGTCCATATTCATCATAATGGTGAAGTATCTCGATTCCGACTGAATAGAGCGTAAAGACACGAGTTCAGTCAAATAGCATAGTGAGTCTAAGGGTAGAGTCAAGCTTGAAAGGAATGGGCGTAGGCTTAATAATGAACACCGCTTCTCGATATGAAATTAATGACTTAAACGACAGATTAAACACACAATTATGCATCATGTCCACATACTTTCCATCACGATATGATAAGTAGGAATTCAAACATAAAAGCATAAAAATTTTAAAAATGACTACATAGCGTAGTGGATTAGCGCGTTTGACTTCGGATCAAAAGGTCGTGGGTTCGACTCCCACTGTGGTCAACATAAAATAACCCTCGATTATCCTCTATCCAGTGTGTTTTCATTCTGATAGGAGGTCTATTTCTTTCTTTCATTTTTTTTTGTGTGTTCAAATACTATGTTATTTCTATTTTTCTTGTTTTAAATTAAATGTGTAAGTCCATGGCTTCAATTGTAAATGTTTTATTTCAAATTTCCGCATATGTTAAATAAGGCATGCATGTAGTGACGTCTCTAATTTAAGCAAAAAAAATTATGGGCATTATCGTTAGAATCAGAGCTCTAGGTTTTTAGATGTTGTAAACTGGTCTACGATGTAGGCCTAACATACTTCCATTGTTCTTCCGCAGACATACTGCCATCGTTAGGTATGCCTTACAAAAGATAATAAATGATGTTGTTTTGTTATGATATGATTTACCTTGCATTGAATATGAATGTTAATTGATGTATTGATGGTGTTTAGATTTAGTAAGGTTTGTATTGTGAAGGGGGAGTTGTAGTGTGGTAATCTACTGAAAACTAGTAGTGGAGTCTTTGTTTTATTAGGAAAAATAGGGTTGTTAAAGTTGGTATGAGATCTCTAGGCTTATAAAGTCTGTCGACTAGCCTAAAATGTAGGTGCCTAAAATGTAGGTGTAGAATATGGCGACCTTTTGTCATAGTCAGATATGCTCTATGAAAAATAATAAATATTCTCATATTATATCATAATTTATTGAGCATGAAATGTATATTCTATTTGATATAGTGGTGATTCAAAACATGTTTATATTTAGTAAGGTTTAAATTGTGATGGTGGAGATATAGTCCAATGAAAGGAATTTAGTAAACTATTTAACACTAAAATGTTAAAAAATGTATACTTGACATGAATTGCTTTGTGAATGCCACGACCACCTATTATTAGTGTTTGAGCTTTGGAAGTGCCAAAGTATTGAAAACCTCTAGATCTTGGGACAAACTAAAAGGTTTAAAGCTAAGTTTGAGAACAATCACAGTGTTGGAATTATGGAGTGATTTAAAGTTATTAAGCTACCATCATAATAAAGTGCTATGTTTAAAGTTTTATTGAAATTTAAGTTTTATTGAAATTTATGGAGAAAAACTACAATACTAGGCTTCCAAGGTATGTCTTACATTTAGGAAATCATGTTTGCATCCATTTGGTTCTCTACGAGATCTTAGAGTTCATTGATTATCTATAAGCTAAATTATTGCTCATATCACATACCCAAGTATCATGCATATGTGAGGTGCGACCTCGGGATGTTCCAACTATTGAGCTACTAGGATGTTCATGATTTATCACCTAATATTGGTCTACTAAAAGGGATTAGATGGTGACTCCGTAATAAGCTACATAATATCATCATAATTTAGGAGGGGCAGCCCTCGTGCCTGTTAAGCTACTATACCTATGTCGACCCTTACTTCTATGGGCAAGTTCACGACCAATAAATAGTTGGAGTTCGCTTGATTGTCTCCACATGAGTTCTGTCTATGGAGCATAAGTTGTGCGCAACGCAGGACCTTTATTATACCAACTCCAAATAATTTCTAAATACGCTTGTAGACTCCTATCACTAAAACAGGTTTACTAAATAGGAGCTATTGCTCGATTACTAGCCACTACACCGTGATAGAACTTGTACGGGATATCCCCGTAAACTGACACTACTATGTAAATCGTCAAAGGTGAGTTGGTGAACCCCCTAACAATCCCCACATCTATGTTGCCATGATCAATTTTTGATTTGTTTGAAGCATGAATTGTGATGTAGACTAACGCAAAAGAGGTATGAAAATATTGTAATATTTTTCGCTTTGAAAAACAAGAAGACTCTAGAATTTGAAAACATACAAAAGTATATATAATATATATTTACACTATAAAAAATAGAGTTTGAATTTAAATACAAAAGAGGGAACGAAGCACAAAAGACAAGATCGGGACAAAGGTGTACAAAATTCAAGGAGACTCTTGAACCTAAGTTTGTCTCTATGGTCACGTGCTCCAAACCACTCTCATGGTTGATCAGCGTCTAATCATTACCTAAAACAGGAATATGGGTTTTATTATAAGGGTCTAAGTTTTGAGGCTTATGTACTTATGTGGTCTTTCATCGTTCTCAAGGCGGTTTTTAGGAGAGTGGATCCTATCAGGCTATCCACTTTCTTTTTTCACAAACAGTACATAGCTCTGGTCTTAACTAGAAATCTCCCCTCGATAGACTATTAGGTCATGTGGTCAATACTAACATCCTTAACCTAGTAAAACTTATGTCCATGATTTGGATTAGGCTTTGGAACCTAGATTTAGTCCATAATTACTTTGACATTCCCTTGCATCCCTCATGACATGGTCATAACGTCTCATGTCCAAAACACGAATTAGGATTCAAATTAAATTTACATCTATCAGTCCCGTCTTTCTTTTGAATTGAAGAGTATGCAGCAAATACCACATTGTTGTGTAGTCTTCTTCTACTTTGCCCCACGTCTTCTCCATCAAATAAAATTTTCTTTATTGTTATATGAAGGTTTTGGTGAGATTTCTCAAATCTAAATATGACAACAACAATAGACGTGATTTTACAAATTTATCCACTAAGTGAAACTTTAATAATATGAAAAAGAGAATAGATAATAGTTTCGTATCAATTCGGCTTCCATATTTCACAAAGGTAAAAAACAAAAAAAATTTATCTTGTAAGTGAACTTCCATCTCCAATCTTTGGTCTTTTCTTTCTTCTTTGTGGCACATAAATTTCCTACTAAGCAATTGTATTCGAACGAATTTGAATAGAACTTGTTGTAAGAGAGGATGAGAAAATTGATGAGGAAGAATAACATCAACAACACTTTGACTTTCAATAGGAGATCTTCAAACAATGTCCAACAATTAGGGACTCACAAGCAAAATCTCGACAACATTAATAGGATTTCTTTAAACAGTATGAGTAGAGTTTATTTGGTTTCATATATGTGTTATTTTTATTTTTTCGTGTAATATTTATGTTGAGATATATATAATAGTGTAACAACGAGACAGCAGAGTTCTTGCGATGGAAACGACCCACGCACCCTCCTCTTAAGCCCATTACCATTCACTCCCTCAACCACCCAACTTACCCCCTTTTAAGGGAAGGATTTTAGGTTCTTGTCTTTTCTCAAAATTACCACTATGTATAGGTTTCGTAAAGTCACTACTATAAGAGAAAGATCACAGGAGCAAATAGGAAGTGAGGATGTGCACCTAGGTCATAGAATAACACAAAAGGTGTGGAGGAAGAGAGAGAGATCTGGGGTGGAAAAGAAAACCTTCCAAAGTTAGGTTAAAGAGAAGGAATCCGCAGGTCGAATTTTTGGTTGGATCCACACGCGGATCGGGTGTTATCCAATTCTTGTGCGGCCCAAGTTTGAAACATAGCCCATACATCCCCATTCCCCAAACGTATTACACCAGTGTGACGCGACCCACCTTGCGACTGTAGTAGGGCGACCCGAGACCCATGTGTTGACCCATTACCTGTGCGCTGACTCAAGAATTTGACTGTCCCTCCCTGCCACATGAAATCTGCGTGACGAGCCATCTCTTGTACTTAGCTCACTATGGCTCAACAACAAATGATCGGCTCCGTCCAACTCGTGCCTTGGCTCAATCTCTATGCTCTACTTGTGGTCAGCTTAGCGTCTCTGACAACTCCAAGCGATCAGCACCGTCCATGTATGTTATTCTATGAATTTAAGTTTTGACAGAAATTTTATATGCATAATTTAAAGACTCATTATGTTACAGATAAATGGAAGTTTGATTTGCGGCATAAAATGCTATGATTTAAAGCTATGGAGACCTCATGCACATATGCATCGCAATACTTTCTTATTATGATTATTATAGATGTGTACCTTACGACTTATGACATTTATGATCGCAATACTTTCTTGTTATGATTATTATAGATGTGTACCTTACGACTTATGACATTTATGCTCCCCATGATGTTATGCGGGTCCTTTCTCTCCATTGTTTCTGGAAGCCCGTTAACGAGTGCTAGCCCGACGAGCCTAGCCTAGAGGTATGCGAGTCTACCTGTAGGACCATGTTCGCGTGTGTGGGCCGTGTGGAGAAAACACATCGTACCTTTCCTCGACAAGAAAGTTGCCTAAGACTAGCCATGATGTTTGCAAAATGATAGGTCTCACCATATTCCATGTGTTTCCATTCTCCGATACGAACAGTGGGGTCACTTACTGAGTATTTCATAAAATACTCAAGACTCTTGGTACTCTTATTTTTCAGGTAAAGGTAAGGCACCCATGTACAGATGATGGCATCACGATGGAAGGCATAGATCCAGTGTTACAATAGTTGCATTTTGTGTATTTTGTAGCCCTTAGGATAGATCAGGGCATTGTTTTATTTTTCTTATCTGTTTCAAATGTCTTGTTATTTGTTTTTTGATTTATTATTTTCTTCGTCATTTTAAAGATTTTACTACGAATGTTTAAGTTCATGACATCATTCTTGAATTATTTTAAATGAATGTTCTAGATTTAATAGTCATGTCATGCATTTAGTAACAACTTTATTGTAGTAGAAAAATAGAGTTATTACAGTTGGTATGAGAGCTCGAAGGCTAGATTCTATAAACTAGCCTATGAGGAGGCTAAACATGTTCCATGACCTTACCACTGATGCACCGTCGCCATCAGGTATGTCATACGAAAGATAATAAATGATTATGTCAAATGTTATTGATAATTGAGCTATATGTGTGATATAATGTTATGTATTGTGTGTTCATGAGGGTTATAGACCTAGAGTATTGTGTGTTCGTCATAGATCATGTCACCTATAGGACGTAGAAGAGGATGTAGAGGATGACAACACCTTGCAAGAGTACGAGGCAGGTAAAAAAAGTCCGGCTCGCGAGGGATCTATTACTCGAACAAAAGCAGTAGTGGAACCTCCTGTGGCGTCTACAACTGGAGTGGACCCCACAGTGACTTTGATGTGAGAGTTATTCCAAGTCATGATGCAAACAATGGTGACCATTCAATAGACCAACAATGAAATATCAACAAGAGAGGCGAGGAAATTGCAGGATATCGAGAGATACAACCCTTGTACATTTAATTTTACCTTAGAGGGTCCGATGGTGGCACAACTATGGTTGTTGTTGATGGAGACAATATTTTGGTTAATGAACTTTTTGGATGTAAAGTGCGTCATTTGTGCAGCAGAACGATGTAGAGATATGGTGGGAGGATACCTGGGAGATCCTTAGCCCTGACAAAGTTGTAGTATTATGGACCCGATTCAAGGATGATTTTTGGGGGAATATTATTCGGATGTATCCCAACTTTGAATACAACAAGAAGTCACTTAGCTAACACTAAACATACCTCTTTTGCTGGATACGTGAAAGAGTTCATGAGATTGAAGTAGTTTGCCCTTGATTTTGTTGACATAGAGTTGAAGATGACTCAAAGGTTTGTTCTAAGCCTAGACAAGAGGATTCGATGTATCGTGGAGATCATAGCTCCTATCACCTATGCTTCTATCTTGAGAGAGCTGTTAGAAAAAATGAAGGGCCAACAACACCAGCAATCACTATATGACAAAAATGGAGGTATTATCATATAGAACTTCACCGTTAACCACTTGTGTGGCAACTGCAATAGGCAGATAGTAACCATAGGGACCTAGGGCATGGTGAGCATTCGGGTCAATAGGGAGTCAGAGGAGACAAGAGACCTCGGTGTAGCGAGTGTTGAAGGATACATTGGAGATGGTGCCTAGTCCGGGTTAAAGCATGCATCAGGTATGGCCAAGAGTGTCACATGGTTAGGAATGGTTTAGAAAAGAACACTGAGAACTCAGTTAACCCGCCAAGAGGCCCAAGCAGTATAGGAAGGCCTATACAGACCCGTTCCCAAGCAACACTTTCACCAAGAGAGACGCTGGAAACTCTAACACCGTGGTGACAAGTACATTATTTATCTTGGGGATCTTACCCAAAGTTTATTTGATTAAGGGTCTTGCGCATTCATTTATATCTATATTGTTTGTTAGTCGGGTAAGGTTTGCGTTAGAACCCTTATTGCATGTGTTATCTGTTAGTACCCAAGTAGGTGTAGACTTAGTTGCTATGGATAGAGTGAAAGCTGGACAAGTAGTAATAGCGAAACAAACCCTAGATGTAAACCTGATAGTTGTTAGTATGATGGATTTTTATGTTATTCTTGAAATGGATTGGTTCGCCGAGAACCATGCTAGCATAGGCTGTCGTAAAAAGGAAGAAGTATTCTCGTTGCCATCATGAACCAGTTTTTAGTTTAAGGGTACCTACACTATAGTTATCCCTAAGATAGTTTCGATGATGAAAGCAAAGAGATTAATCCAGCAACGAGTGTGAGTCATATTGGCTAGTACGTAGATACGAAAAAAGGAAGAGAAGTTCTTGTCTGCCGTACTGATGGTGAACAATTTTTCTGATGTTTTTTTGAAGGATATACTAGAAGCACCCCCTTCCCGAGTTGTGAATTTCTGCATAGAGCTCGAACCGGGGTACCAGACCTGTTTCTAAAGCCCTACTTGGTGTCATGGTTATACTTTTTTTACCATGCGACGTTGTGATCTTGACACGCTCATGACCAGTCTTAAGGGGAACCTAAGCCCCAAATTCATTTTTCACGCACTTTCTGGCTTCGTCGGATCTCAGGCGAAGTTTATCTTCGCTCACCGTTCATCACTTGTGTAGAATTTAAGTTTGTATGGCCACACATGATGCATGCGCATGCATATTCAATCGTCTATGACATAACTATCTTACCTCTACACTAGACCAAGTCATTTGGCCCGACCATGCCATCGATCGAGGCAAAGGTCTCTCAATGCAACACCACATCCAACATCATCTTTGTAACAACCCAAGTCCACCACTAGCAAATATTGTCTCTATGGGCTTTTCCTTCCAGAATTCTTCAAAAGTTTTTTAAAATACGTCTGCTAGGGAGAGGTTTCCACACACTTATAAAGGATGTTTTGTGCTTCTCCCCAACTGATGTGAGATCTCACAATATCTTGGTTTCTAATTAGCATGGGCCATATTTCTTGACACCATCCAAATTCATAAGGTGTCGTTGGCCATTCCAGCTTGCTCGGTTATGCCATCAAGAATGAGCGCACGTGTTGTTCATAACATTGGAACATCCTGAACATCCTGAACATTTGGGTTCTATAGAGGCATTGACCCTCTCATGCCTATGCCATGTCATTTACGAATCCCGTACTAGATAGCGAGTGTCTAATCCAACCTCTGACACATGGTCTGGGGTGCAATTTGTGAAAGAAATCTCACGAATCTGTGAAAGAAATCTCACGCATACTAATTTTTCTTTTGAGAGTGATAGAAAGAAAAAAAACACTCTATATATCTGAAAACCCCTCTTCTATTACTTCTCTGTTTTTCTTTTTTCTATGCTCTCCTTTTCACAATAGGAAGAATAATGTATTTATAAGCTCTCCTAAAACTAATTATAACCATGAGAATGTCACTATTTCCTAAAACATAAAACACCACTCCTATAAAGACTCTTGCCCTTTCATCTTCAATACTCTTGGCCTTTTCCTTTGCCATTCACTTTTGAATTTAAAACCCATTAAAATTAACTAAAAATAACACTTAACTTTTATTCAATAAAACTCCCCCGTCAACTTAAATGTTCCTACCATCTGTCGCGCCAATCATCTTCTTGTATTTGTCGAAAAGTACTTTCGGTAGCGGTTTTGCAAAGATATCCGCAACTTGATCCTAACTTGACACATGCAACAATTCCACACTTCCTTCCTTCACATGATCTCGGATAAAGTGAAAACAAACGTCAATGTGTTTGCTTCTTTCATGGTTCACTGGGTTCTTTGCCAACTCAACTGCTGATTTGTTGTCAACTTGAATCACGGTTTCACCTAGTTGCTTTAGCTCCATCTTGCTCAAGAAATTTCTAAGTCATATCGCGTGACACACACACCAAGATGCTGCCACATATTCAGCTTCACACGTCATCTTGAGGCATAAGTTGTAACATGTCATCTTAAGCTTATGAACCCAGCATAGTAACATGCATGATCGAAGCAAAACTAAAATCAAGAACCCAAATATCATACCTTTCGTTCTTCCTGGATTCCTAATGGAGTTGAGTGATTCAAAAGCCTAGAATGGTTCCTAAATTACCCTGAACATTTCTTGTGAAGGAACTCTTGCGAAATTCCGACTACAAATGGCTGTTCGAAGAAGATTTCAACTTTCTCTATGACTCTTTCTCAAAAACCTTAAACAACATCATTTTTCAGCATAAACCATGCACATGTCATCTTTACAACATCATTTTTCAGCATAAACCATGCACATGTCATCTTTTGATCATCCAGACAGTTCATTAATAGGAAGATTGTTTCAATTGATGGTAGTCACAATTGTACCTCTGTTGGGTCTATTGAGCCACCATTAAAGGTACGAGGATCTACCGCTTGAAATCCCGCATATACCTCGCTTCTCGCATGACCTGCGTACTACTGGTCTGCTGGGTGGTCACCACCATTTACATCACAGCCTAGAATGATTCCCACATCAGGTCGTCATGGGGTCCATTCCAGCAACCTGTAAAGCTAGGGGTGGCGCTACTACGTCGGTTCGAGTTATTGAAACTTCACGAGGTGGACTCCCTCTACCTCTACCTCATCCTCTAACAGGGGTCGTCTTCCTCTCCTACGCCCTCTCCCACGTCCTCTAGGTGACATGATGTATAATCAACACATAATTACTCATGATAGACTCATGACTCAATCAACAATAGAACACTCAACATTAGCATTCAATATCTTTTATTTTATTTTATGTATGACATACCTAACAGCAATGGAGCATCAACGGTAGGACCATGGAATGCACTAAACCTATCTCATAGGCTAGTCTACAGAATTTGTAACCTAGGGATCTGATACCAACTATAATGACCCTATTTTTTTACTAAAATAGAGTCCCTACGATATGCTTGATGTGACCTGTTTTTACGAAAAAATTCAATTAAATAATACATAATACGATGTCATGGACTTAAACAATCGCAATAAAATCTTAAAATAAAACAATGAAAAATAAACAACGTAAAATTTATATAAAACAAAAAAAGATTAAAACGATGCCCTAATCTAACTTAAGAACTACAAAATAAATAAAATGCAACTTATCCTAACACAAGTTCCATGGTCTTCATCGTGACGTTATCGTCATTTGTACAGGGGTTCCTTACCTTTCCCTCAAATGTAAGAGTAACACATAGGTTGAGTATTTTTAAGAAATACTCTGTAAGTGACCCCATTATTGGAGTTATGAAATGTAGTCATAAGCAACATGGTGGGACCTATCATTTAAAACATCATTTTATTCTCTTAGGCGACTTTCTATTACGGGCTCAATTAGATGTGTAATAATTCTTTACACATGGCCCACACGTACAAACGTGGGCTCATCGGGCAGGCTCGCACGCCTACTAGGCTTACTGGTCAGGCTACACTTGTTGATGAGCTATTGCTGGACACCTAGAGGACATAGCGGCCGTCATAGCATTATGGCAAACATGATGGTCATAATCAGTCTCATGGTGTACGCATCCGTATTCATCATAATGGGGAAGTATCTCGATTCCGACTGAATAGAGCGTAAAGACATGAGTTCAGTCAAATAGCGTAACGAGTCTAAGGATGGAGTCAAGTTTGAAAGGAATGGGCGTAGGCTTAATAATGAACACCGCTTCTCGATATGAAATTAATGACTTAAACGATAGATTAAACACACAGTTATGCGTCAGGTCCACATACTTTCCATCTCGATATGATAAGTAGGAATTCAAACGTAAAAGCATAATTTTTTTAAAAATGATTGCATAGCGCAGTAGATTAGCGTATTTGACTTTGGATCAGAAGGTCGTGCCACAAACTGTACTTTTATAGTGAACAAAGAAACTACATATTTTTTTTTAGGACCAAAACAGGGCTTCCCTAGATCAATAGAATTTGCTTAACTCTTAAAATCCATACTCTTAAAATCCTACTGTGTTTCAATTATCTAATTTGCTTCTATTGAAAGGGTCCAAACATTATTTTCTCAAGTTGCATAGTTGTCACTAGGAAGTAGTCAATTTTTTAGCGGCCAATATTAAAAATAAAGAGCTTGAGGTATTGCTGAAAATAATAATGAAAGTATAAAAAATGTAAAACTATTCAATCAATTCTAAAATAAAAAAAACTAGGAATTTGAATTTCTAATTTTATCTTTTACTCATGCTCCGTGCTTTGTAACATTATATCATAATACAGAACAAAACTTGTAAATCATCTAGTGTCGTGGTGTAGTTGGTTATCACATCAGTCTAATATTGTAACAAATCAGAATTTTTAAAAAATACTCAGTCATTGGAAATTCCGCGACCCGCTTAGAGTCATGTTCCCCCAACCCCTCACAACGCTCCATCGACCTTCAAGCATCGCCACACAAACGTTAGCAACCTCTCCAAGCCACTCAGACCATCTACAAAGAAGAAGAGGGTAAGAAATCAAAATAGAGAGAGAGAATTATCGAGAACGCCGACGAGTTCCAAAAATGAAACCCACGGCTTTAAACCGTCAGATCCGACAACAAAAAGTTCAAAACACGTCGTGGACGGGAGGTCAACCATCTAGGACACGTTCCACACTGTGTTTTTGTCGTCGTCGTGAAAAAAGAGATTGAAATTGAGTTTCAAAAACCTCGAAGATTCGTCATCACAGGCTCCTACAAGCCACAAAAATTCATGGAAGAGAAGAGGAGAGGTTCATAGAGAGATAGGGAGAGAAAAAGGAAGAGGAAAGTCATCAAAAACGTCGCGGGGAGGAGAGTGAAAATCGTAAAAAAATTGTGAAGGGAGTCGGGCGAAGAAGAAAGTATCAATCGGATCCAGGTCGGACCCAATTCGAATCCGAGGCCCAGCATGTAAGCCCGCGGCCCAAAATTTGTCGGCTCAAGAGCCAGAGGCTGGTCTAGCCCGCGACCCACATACGACCTGCACCCACTCTACCACCTGAAACAAACCTACAAACCCAAGGCCCAATCCCAGCTCAGCCCAAACGCGATAATCAACCAAGTAGCCCAAACTCATCCGTGGCCCAGCCCGCAAACTGAAGCCCAATGGCTCACCTGCAACCAATGACCAGCGAGCCAACCAGAACTGTGCCTGAACATGAACTTCTACCCACTTCTCGACCTGAGAAGTTTGCGTTGTCGTGTGCCACTCAAATGCCGGCACATGTCAAGCTGCAACACAAGCAGCCCTTCGGCTTGAGTGGCTTGGACGGCGTGGCGGTGGCTCCAGCGGTTGGCAGCGGCTATTCGGCTCGATTTTTAATTTTGACTAGATTTCCACCGTTCTTACCCTCTTGAACCTATTTTCAACCCCAATTAAGGTAATTGAGGTCATTTTAAAGTCGTATTTCATATTATTAATTAGATTTTTAATTTAATTATGAAATACTAACGAAAGGCCACGAATAGTGTGTTAGGAAACAAACCCCGGCGACCTTTGGAGTAGCTCTCGAGGAACGGAAGCTTACGTTTAGCATAATTAGGGAGAACTCCGCTAAGGCTAACCAAGTAAGTGGTCTTACTATTAAATAGGTTAGAAATTGTATGTGCTGCAATTTATGATGTATGAGTTCTGTCGTAGGATGTCGTATACTAGTATATGATGATATATGAGTATATGGTGAAGTATAAGTATATGATTTTGTATGAGTTATGATGCTTTATGATGTGCATAATATATATTTCGATAAATGACGTACTTGATATGCTTGATGTAGTTTATGATAATATGATGATTATGATGATTGCATGGCTTTTGTCTTAATATGTTGATGTTTTCCATATTAAGCATGTTATATGATGCTGAGTGCCATATTGTATCATGTCGATAGACCGACATAGGACACAACCCTAAGAACATGAAATTGATATTAATATAAATATCCAATGACCCATGTGTTACTTAATGTAACAAAGAGACTAAAGCATTTTTTCAGAAGAGATGATAAGATGGAAATTAGAGATACCTCATGCATGTTGTGTGTCCATAAGCATACGGATACTTTCCTAGAGACAATGAGTGCGGATGCGCAATGATTGTGTTCATGGAGAGCATATATCAACGGGTTCCGCTGACCTCCAGACGTCGCTACAGATTAGCTTGATCAGAGAGTGTCCAAGGGTGTGCGAGCCCAATGGGGATTCACACTCGTATGTGTGGGTCGTGTGTAGGGAAGTACTACACATCCATATTAGTCTAAGACTAGAGGCCACCCCTAAAGAATAGAGATAGGTCCCAAGAGCACGATTGCATGTGTTTGCATTTGCATGAGTCTCTATAGTAGGATCACTTACCGAGTATTCTTCGAAATACTCAGGCCGTGTGCCACATCATTTTTCAAGTAAAAGCAAGGCGCACATGTACGGAGGACGACGACAACGCGAGCAGAGACTGTGGCGCGTGGGTAGGGTAGACTCATATTTAAATTCCTAATCTTATGTTATAATAGGTTGTTTTTCATCTCATCCTTTTAAATTATTTTGTATTTGTTTTTATTTTTTTCTAAATTTCAGTATTTCGTATTTAAACGCATAAGACCATGACTGATTTCGTATTTAAACACGTAAGACCATGACTGTGTTTTCCAGAGAAGAGGATGTTTTAAATGTTTTTGAGATTTATATTATAGATGATGTTTTCTTTTAAGATATATATTTCTGCATTAGAGATGAGCATGAGACATTAGTAGCGACTCCAAGTATGTAGAAATTTAGGGTCGTTCCAATTGGTATTAGAGCTCAAGGTTTTAGATTTTATAGACTAGCCTACGATGTAGGCTTGATACGTTCCATGTTCCTAACTTCGATGCTCTATCACCGTCAGGTACGCCTTGCATAAGATAAGAAAAGAGAAATATTTTTGAAGGTGCACGTGTAAAGGGGACCGAGGTATCGCAACCCTGAGACGCAACTCTGAGACCGTGGCACAAGCCTTGTGCTACTACATTTTTCATATTAAGGCAAGGCGCCCCTGTAAGGCTAACGGAGGCATTGCGACTTTAGGTTAAGTCAAAATTTAGGGTCGTTACACAAGCTATCCTGATAATTTTTTACACATTATCTTTATTTTAATAGCATATTTGAACTGGTGACATAAGGATTTTCAGTCCTCTACACGTTCTATGGTCTCAACGTCGATGCTCTGTCACTATCAGGTACGTCTTGCATAAGATAAGAAAAGAGAAACGTTTTCGAATGCGCCCCTGTAAAGGGGACGGAGGCATCGCAACCCTGAGACGCAACCCTGAGACTGTGGCACAAGCCTTGTGCTACTACATTTTTCATATAAAGGCAAGGCGCCCCTATAAGGATAACGGAGGCATCGTGACTTTATGTTAAGTTAAAATTTAAGGTCGTTACACAAGCTATCCCGATCATTTTTTACACATTATCCTTATTTTAATAGCATAGTTAACAAATGAAAATTGATGAATTAAAGAATTTAATTAATTAATTTTATATCATTAGATCTTATAATCTATATTTTCATAAGGTCTTCTTGGTAGCTCATAGGTTTATTTTAGTTGAAAAATAAATTTCAAAAGTTCAAATTAAAATTTAATATATTAGATAAATATAAAGAATAAAATATATTTAATTTGAAGTGTTCAAATAAATATTTAATATATTATAATATTAAATAAAAATAGAGAAAAAATATTTAATTTGAAGTATTCAAATTAATATTTAATATATTAATTAAATATGCTAAGTATAAATGGACAAAAAAAAATATATATTTAATTTTAAATGTTAAATTGATATTTAATATATTAAATATATATTCATATTGGTTAAATATATATTAAGATGTGTTAGGAATAATATTGCATCTTAATTTATTAGATATTTAAATATATTATTCGACAAGATTCTACTAAAGTCCTTATAAATAGGACTATTGGTATGAGAAAAAATTGTCCTAACATTTGTCTCTAAAATTCTCATTCTCCACTCCTTTGAAATTTTCTTTCAAAGCCTCCAACAAGCATTAGTCTTATATTTGAGTCATAACCAGAAAGATCTTGTAGTAGGAGACTGAAAATATTTAGGAGGATGTTGGTCATTCCAATCCCTTTAGAATCTTGAAAACATTTTAGAATTCTTATAAGGGTATGTTGGTCATTTACGACCCTAAATCTTGGTTTAAATCCTCAACATATTCTAATGGCCTTGTAACTTAACTCCTCATCAAATTTCACGCCATTTAGAAGTTACTTTGGTCATAGGTCAATGGTACATAATTATAAGGGCATTTGGGTCATTTTACACCTACTATTGGTTTAGCCCCTTATCACAATCTAATGATCACCAAATTTAATATATAACCTTATCATATCACATCGAGTCTTCTCCTAAACTTTCATGAGCAACCATCCATTTAGTGGGTTAGTAATGTTGAAAAAGATTTAGTTGCTATTTTTATGTTTTAGTTCCTAAATATCAGATCACTGATATGATCTTATGCCAATATCATATTATAGATATTATCTTAGGCTAGATTCTTTGTGTTGGCTTGATATTCTGCTTTCTATTAGGATTTTATTTTTATCAAGCATTGTACGGGCTATAAGTATAGTCATTCTTCACATAATAAAGTACTGAATTTCCTTCTTATCTTCATTAAATTTATCATTTGGTATTCGAGCCTTGTCTTTTTCAGCTGCAACTAAAGATGACTACTGAAGGCAGCTTTGTTCAACCAGCAATACCAAAATTTGTTGGTCACTACGATGATTGGAGCATGTTAATGGAGAACTTTCTTCGTTCTATTGAATATGATGTTGATTTCTTCTGCAATAGCAAATAGTTGAGTCTGAAATTTCTTCTGTAGCAGATGATGTTGATTACTCAGATGAACAAAAGAAGAAGAAGGTAGCAAATCAAATATTGAAAGACTTAAGAGCTCAGAACTACCTTTTCCAAGTCATCGATCGCTCAAGTCTGGAGACTATTTTGAATAAAGAAACTTCAAAATGAATTTGAGATTCAATGAAGAAAAAATTCCAAGGAAATACAAAGGTGAAATGAGCACAACTACAGGCTCTGTAGAAGGACTTTGAGACCCTTCATATGAAGGAAGGTGAGGCTGTTTCTGATTTCTTTTCTCGTACTCTCACCATTGCTAATAAAATGTGTTTCCATGGTGAAAAGATGAGTGATGTTAGCATTACTGAGAAAATCTTGCGCTCCATGACTTCAAAGTTTGATTACATGGCTTGCTCCATTGAAGAATCCAACGATTTGGACATCATGACCATTGATGAATTGCAGAGTAGTCTACTGGTTCATAAAAAACGTATGCAAAGACATAATGTGGAAGAGCAGGCATTGAAGATCACTCTTGATAGCAGTATAGGGAGAACAAGTCGTGGAGGTGGCGCAATTCGAGATAGAGGACGAGGACATGGGAGACCAGGTTTTAACAAAACTCTTGTTAAGTGTTTTTATTGTCATGACCTTGGTCATTTTCAGTATGAATGTCCCAAGAAGAGTAAGGGAAAGGAATCACAAGCTCATTTTGCTGAAACTTTTGAACTGCTGCTTCTCATGGCATATGTTGAAGAGATGGTCAAACAAAAGAAGGACTCAACAGATTGTTTGTTTGAAATAGAAGCCTTCATAATATTCTAACTTTTCAAAACAAAGGTGGAGAAAGAAACTGGGACAACTATTTTAGGTGTTAGAACTGATAGAGGTGGAGAGTTCACATCTACTAAGTTTATTGAGTTCTTCTGAAATCATGGAATACATCGACAACTCACGACAACCTACATACCACAGCAAAACAGAGTGGTAGAAAGAAAAAATTGCTTTGATGAGGAGGTTTATGTGGCAAATCCTCCTACTTATGTGATCAAGGGAGATTTGGAGGATAGAAAAAGTACATCATGTAGAGGATTAGCAGAGATGCAGTCAGGTTTCACCGGCGGTGGACCTCCGGATTTGCAAAATCTGGACTCGAAGAAGAAAATGATGATGAGTCATTTCCTTCAAGAGTTGGAGAAAAAGCTTCTTGAAGATAACGACGACGATCATGGAAGTAATGCTGCATCTGTGATTACGAGTTTGACTAGCGCTTGGTGTGAGATGATGTATAATCTAATCAGTTCGACGACACCATCGAATCAGAAGCCGATTTCGACTTCGCCAACTACCTCTGCTTCGTCTTCTTGTTCTTCGTCTACGTTGTCCTCTATGGCTTCTCCGTCTTCCAATTCTTGGAAACAGTCTGTAATCTAGGCTACGGCAGCGATTTCTTAGGGAAATTAGAGATTGTGGATGAGATTCTTACACCGGTGGTTCAGATTTCGAATGCGAGATGCAGTTCAATGTAAAGATTGGCAGAGGATATGGTTTTCGCTCTGAAATCGCGGGTAAATCCAGCGGAATTTCTGCCTCCTGTGGCAGAGATTTTCAGCGACGAGCACTCGGCGGCAACTCGGCGGCAACTCAGTCGCTTTATGATGTTTCTCATTGCTTTAAGCTTGCTTTCATGGTGGCGAATTTCACGATTCTTGAAGCGATAGAGGAAGAGGATAAAAATTGCACGTTGTGGATTTCGATATCGGGAAGGGAGGTCAGTATATGAATCGAATCCACCTTCTCTCAGGTCGTTAGAAAGGGATGGTCGTCGTGAAATTGACGGCAGTTGTGGAAGAGAACGACGAAGACGAGAGGTTGAAACAGGTCGGCGAGTCATTGAGTCAATTGGCAAAAGAACTTGGCGTCAGGTTCAAATTCAACATGGTGAAACAGAAACTGGCGGAGCTGACGCGTGAGTCACTCGGGTGCGACGGAGACGAATCACTAGTAGTGAATTTCGCTTTTAAGTTGTATCAGATGTCGGATGAGAGTGTGTCAACGGAGAATCCCCGAGATGAGAGCGTGTCAGGTTATTTAGTTTTGCTAAGTTCAGGAGCTGTTTCATGGTCCTCAAAGAAGCAACCCGTAGTCACACTCTTCACTACTGAAGTTGAATTCATTGCTGCTGCAACTTGTGCTTGCCAAGCCATATGATTAAGAAGAATGCTGGAAAAACTCGATCATATCCCAGTTGGAGCTACAGTGGTGTACTATGATAATAGTTCCACTATTAAGCTAACCGGAAATCCAGTCTTACACGGTCGAAGCAAATATATTGATGATAGTTTCCACTTCCTCCGTGATTTAAGTAAAGATGGAACTGTGATGTTACAACATTGTCATACTAAAGAGCAAGTGACTGATATCATGACAAAACCTTTGACTCGAGTTGTGTTTGAGAAGCTACGCATGTTGCTTGGTGTCTGCCAAGATCCTGAAGTTTGATCTAAAGACTGGGTCATAAGTTTAACGGAGAGAATGTTGAAAAAGATTTAGTTGCTATTTTTATGTTTTAGTTCCTAAATATCAGATCATAGAGGGAATGTTGAAAAAGATTTAGTTGCTATTTTTATGTTTTTGTTCCTGAATATCGGATCACTGATATGATCTTATGTCGATATCAGATTATAGATAAGATCTTAGGCCAGATTCTTTGTTTTGGCGTGATATTCTACACTTTATTACGATTTTATTTTTATCTTCTGTTAAGCATGGTACTGGTTATAAATATAGTCATTCTTCCCATAATAAAGTACTTTATTTCCTTTGTTCGGCCAACTTATCTTTATTAAATTTATCATGTAACGAAGTGAAATCAACATTTGCTCAATTTTGGAAAACCTTGTTCAGTTTTCATTACAAGAGTCTCACTTTCTTTTCACTTTCTTTCGGATGATTGCTTTGTTCCAACTATGAACTAGACCAATAGTTTAATCAATTCCATGCATTACATTGTTTTCCAAGTGAAAATCTCTAAACCTCATTTTAATAATTTTTTTTCTTCCTATAACCATACGAAAAAGCATTACAGTCGGATGATTGTTTCTTGCAACTCCTCTGTGATACTAAGAAGGAAGTTTAACAAAACACTCTTCTAAAATCAGGTATTGCATAAGCACCGTGGATATCCTTATATGTAATAAAACTTAGAATACTTAAAAATCCAATTTTAGATAAGAATTTTGAAATTTAACTACGGTATTACCTTTGAAACATCTTTGCATGACTACGAAAAATCCATTGTGGATCTTCCACTCAAATGGTTTCCTTCGTTTAAGACATCTAGAAAATCACATACGATAATCAATCTCCATAAATACTTATAAAACTTTGACCATGATCATAACGTCTTATCCAACCATAGCTCAATAACTTTAAATCAACTCACAACCCCTACACCTTGGTCATTTTCAAACTTAGCTTAAGCCTTTCAATTCTTGCCAAGGTAAGGAGGTTTTTAAATCTCACTACTTCCAAAACTCAGCTTCTATTAAAGGCATTTATATCATTCACAAATCAGTTTAAGTATTCATAAAACCATGCCATGAACTTAAATGTTTGCATTAAAAGTCTTAAAACAAAACAACGAAAAATAATTGATGTGAAATATAAATGAATCTAAGAAGAATTAAAACGATGCCCTAATCTAACCTAAGCTCTACAAAATAAAAATGCAACTACCTTTAACACAGGTTTCATGGTCTTCAACGCGACGCAACTGTCAACCATACAGGGTATCTTGCCTTTACCTGAAATATAAGAAAAAACACAAGGCTTGAGTATTTTAAAAAAATATTCTATAAGTGGCCCCACTATTGGGGACGAAAAAGGCAAAAAAAATGTAGAATGAATGGGACCTATCATTTCAAAACATCTTCTCTTAGCTGGCTTTCCAGTCCGAGAAAATTGGATGGGTAGTGCTTCTCTACACACTACACATATATTCGAGCATGGGCTCACTAGGTGGGCTCACATACTCCCTGAGCTTGCTTGTCGGACTAGCTTCTCTAGACTGTTTCCAGACACCAAGAGGGAATAGAAATCATCGTAGCATCATGGTAAACATGATGATCATTTCAGTCTCATAATATACGCGTCCGTACTCATCATAAAGAGAAAAAATCTCAATGCACGTGAACATACAATTATGTTTGGGGTCCCCATATTTTCCAAAGTAATAAATCATGCAAGATGAACTCCATTCTTTCACTACTTATTTCACTCAGTAATATGCGTACATAAACTCTTATAAAATCATTTCATTCATCACATAACTTTCAAATCATGGCATAGGGGTTGTGCATCGTAGATTTTCTTATTTAAAACATATCATAGCATATCATGGCCTAACATAACATATCAGAGTATATCATGGCATCTTATAACATAACATAGCTTATCGTAACTTAACATGATATTTCATTTTATACCACAATATTACATTGGCATATCATATATCGACACATAACATAACATCATATATCAGAGCATATCAAACATATGACAAGTGCAGGGCCACTGGGCATGCGCTACTATACATAAAGCAATTTTTCCAATCAAATCGATAGTAAAGCCACTTGTTTGATTTGCCTAGGCCGAAGCTATTATGACCCCTTTATACTAACTAAACGATGCTCTCGGAAATTTAATTCTACCTAAGGAGTCCTACCAATGTTTAATGGGGAAAGGTTGATTCAGTAGTAGCCTAAGCATGACAAGAAGCTATGGAGACCCCTTTTTATACACGAATTGACTTCAAGAGTAGAAGTTCCATTGCACCACTTACATGCTTAAAGGAGAGGCACATTTATTTTTGTGGAAGTTTGTCCTTAAAACCATAAGACCTGAAGATGCAATCATTCCTTGGATATGATTCGCTCTGGAGAGGAATTCTTCAAAAAGTACTACCCCACAGTGGCAATGTTCATAAATTAAGAAGCATTCTTGAGTGCGGGGAAAAGACAATAGAAGCATACATTCTAGAATTTACTAAGTTATCTAGGTTTGCTAAGTTATCTAGGTTTGCCTGTGAGGTTGTGGAGACAGAGCGAAAGAAGACACTTCTCTTCATTTTGGGCCTAAATGATGGCATAGAAGGGTATGTAACATCCCATGACCCAAGTGACTATGGTCGCCATCCTGTTGGACATGCACCACCAAAAGATTAAGAAATTTGAGCAAGAAGGACAAAAGATAGGACCGGACAAGGATGCTCCAAAAACACAAAAAAGGCCCCACAAACAAGAAAACAGCGGGTTACAAGAGTTCTAAATGCCCAAAAACGAAGGAAAGATACAATGGGCTTGAAGTCCAAGGAACAACTCAAATCAAAGAGCAGAACCAGCGGGGCCAAGGCGCACCGGAAATAGGATGAACAAGTGTTACTACCAACAGAGTTGATGGCCTCAACCAAGTCAACCCAGGTACTCCTCTAACCTTAACTTCTTAATTATTTGTTCCATTTGTTCCATGAAGATAATGCGTTAAGACCTAAGATATGAAAGTTTCCTTAAGACTTAGGACAAGTAAGAACCTTAAGGATAATAAGAAGATAACTTAAGACAAGAACATTAAAATTTCAAGGACCTATAAGGAAATTAAGAAGGGAAAGTCTATAAAGGAAACCCATAAAATAACAAAAAGAACATAAATAAGTATTGACACCCTCAAGAGTAAGAGTACAAGGAATCAAGAACAATGAACTTTTGAGGAAGAAAGTTCTTGAGATGGAGAAAATTTGTAATATTTCAAAGAGGCATACGAGATTCAAAGGAAGGACTATATGACCTAAGAAGAATTTGATGGGCATAAGGAGGTGAATTGAATGCCCTAAAAAGGTTTCATAAGGACCCGGACCTTAAGAAAAGGTTTGGAAAAGAAAAAGTACGCTTAAAGTAAAAAAATGTCTATTTTCTAATTTTTAGAAAATTTACGAATTTTTAATTCCTTATAGGAAGGAATTTCAAAGTGTGTAGGGAGGAAAAATGATAAAAGAAGGGTTAAAGAAGTTTTTAATAAAATATAATAAAATTACAAATTACCAAAATACTCCTAACGTTCAAGAAAATTAAGATAATGCCATCGAATCAGAAAATCAGATATGCTATAGTGGCCACATGCAGAAAATTAATTATATATTTTCATCCAACCGTTGAATCTTGACCAAATTTAAGTATATTTTAGAGGATACACAACTCATCAAATACGACAGTTGGAATTCAAAATGAAGGTCGGCGAGCCCCTGATCGAAGAAGATATTTTCGACAAAAAGTCTAATAGACTAAGTTTGTAAAGACCCTAAATTTTCTACTTAACCTAAGGTCGCCACTATATCATATCATGAATATTTAATGTGAAAATACTTCCGTGACAACTTTATAATAAGAAATATGGCCTTATTCTTACATGTCGTTTATAAGACCCTTAAATAAAATAATGCATATTGAAATAACATAAAGTAAATGCTACTAATTGAAAATGAAACTAACCTATACTAATCTATAGTCTAATAATTCAAAATACAAAACTACTCTAAGCATGTACCATGGTCTCCTAGTTGCGATGCCACCGTCAACCGTACAAGGCAGCCTTGCCTTTACCTTAAGAATAAGAGTAGCACATGACTTGAGTATTTAAGAAATATTCAGTCAACCACCCCCATACTGGGGTTATATGCATGCACATTATGAGTGGAACCAATCATAACAGTCTATTTTCCAACGACAGCTATCCTAAATAGACAATATGGATGTGTACTTAATTTTTCTACACATGGTTCACACGTGCGATTATGGACCCACCAGTCGGTTCGCAAACCTCCTGAGCCCCTTTCTGGTCGGACGAGCATTCTCTGGTAGCTGTTGATGCCGGACACCCGTTAGGAATAACGATCGTCATGGCAGCATTATGATAAATATAATGATCATTTACCTACCTCGTAGCGTATGCATCCATACTATCATTTAGGAGAAGGGGCATCCCCCGATGCATGAGCACACAATAAGGCATGAGTTCCCAACATTTTTCCATTTTTATTATCATATAATACAATTCTGTTAGCGCCTTCTTTCATATCATATCATTTTGTCATATCATTTATCTTTCATGCATGTGTCGGGGTTGTATTTCATGCTAGTTCATCATTTTGCATGTCAATCATATCACATATCATTCATATTGTATATATACTATATCATAACTTATCATACCTTTGCACGTATCAATTTACATCATGCACGCATTGTATCATATCATATATCATAACAGTCACATAACAGAACTCAAGCATGGTTCCATCATATCATATCCCAACATATCATATCATAAATATATAAATTCATCAAATACGGCATGAAAATCACATATCATAACATATACATATTAATTCATAACAGTTTACATATACGGGTGTATGACACGTGCGAAGCAACAAGCATGTGTCATCATACAACACACAATTATAACCAAACCATGGTAGGGCCACTTACTTGGTTGGCCTTAGCTGGTGTTTTTCCTAATTCAAATACGTTTGCTCTCGTTGGTCGCTGCTTGGTTATCTAATCCGTATCTGACCTGGATCCATGGGTTGTGTCTTCCCTACCCAGTTTCTTAATGATTTTTCGCCTCTGTTTCTCTCTCCTCCGTACATTGAAGGCTTTTGTTTTCCAACGTGTTTACGTATAGATCCGTCTTCTTCTCCTTTCCTCCAACTTGTACTCTTGTTCCCACGGTGTTTTGAGGCTCTGTTTGTATCTATATATACATATCTGTGGCGTTTAGCACATTCCCCCTTTGAGATCCAACAGTGATGAAAAGAGAACGTAAAGCATTCCGTAGTTGCAAGTTTCTTACCATGAGCGTGCTAGGGGTCTTTAGTTGGTTATTCCACTCGCCATTCGTAGGAGGTTATCGGTTTTCCTCTTCGCCGGAACTTCAACTTCTCTCTATTTTTTGTTCTCTCTCATTTCCTCTATCTATTTTTCCTTGTAGGTAAGCTCTAGAGCGTGTGGATGAAAGATGGAGATGTTTGGAGCAATGTGGATGTCGAAAAGACGTGGCTGTGATGTGAGAACGAGAATTTTGACGCTCGTCAAAATTCTCGCAAGTTTTCTTGTGACCAATTTTTAATGCGGTCGTTACACAATTAAAGTTCATGATGATTCTGACCAATTAAAGTTCATGATGATTCTAGAGATTTCAATGTTTGTTTAAGCTCTCTCTATAAAGTTTGAAATGTGGACTTTCATTTTGAACAACAATCAAGCATTGAGGCAACATCAATCTTGAGCTACAAGTCTTTTCTTTTTCGGTATACCTTTCGATAAGAATCACGGTGCTCCAAATGTTCCAACTAGACCTATTACATGATCTAAGGCCAAGAAGTTTCAACAACTATTCATTCTTCATCTACAAAATTGGATAGGCATGGTTCAATCATTATTTCATGTGTTATAAGATATTCAATTGAGAAAAGACCATTTAGAGCTTAAGAAGTGAATATTTGCATGATTGAAGTAACGAATGAAGTTGCTATAAATTTCACGTGATTGATAAGTTGTTAGAAAACTTTATTTATTATTTTGAATTTTATAATTTCTTGGAGTGGGAAAAGGGTGGAAAGTTATTATCAAATGACTTCTTTTTTTTATTGCGGAGATTTAAAGTGGGTGAGAGTAAATTATGACCGCTAACTCTTTTAGTGGGCGTTTGAATAGTTTAAAGTTTCTTTTGTGGAGAGACTATAAATACCCACAAATTATTATGTAAGAGGCAGATTTGATGAATGTAAGAGGCAGATTTGATGAATGAAATTCAGCTCAAATTGAGACTTTCCACCTTAGAAATTGAATATCATTTTTTCCATTTCTAAAGTTAATGCAATTCTCGTGGTAGATTGCATTTGAGTCATTCAATCAAGCCTTGATCAAGTTCGATTGTGGAGTGACTCAATTTAGAACAAGGTTCCTAATTTTGCTTCTAGATCTTTGAGCTGAAGAAGTAATCTAATTCTAGTCATCTCTTGGTTGATCCAAATTTGTTATAAGGAGGTGTTAATTTCTTTGATTAGAGGGTTCTTGCTTCAACAAAAGCTTGGATCATTGGGTTGATGATTAGGGTTGCCTTATCCCTTTCTTGAATTTCTTCTAAATTCGAAAGCTATAGTTCATAATTTTCTTTCAAACTTTTTTATAGTAAAAAAATCGAGTACAAAAAATGCACCTAGCCTATATACCTAATTTAATCCGCTATTGAAGGCTCTCGAGGAAGCTTGAATTTCTAAATCATGGCTACACGCAAATCATCACTTCTCATCAATCCCATTGGATTTTTTAACCTCCAAGGAACATTTTCACAGAATAGCTCCACGACCAATAAGTCTCAGAGAGTGCCCAATTTAAGAAATTCATTTTCGGGTAAGAATTCGAGTAGGTTTCAATTTTCTTCCTATAACCCTTCTCATCCCAAATTGATGATTCCTTAAACTAAACTTTAAGAGACTAAGATAGACAATGTTCATGAAGGAGTCATGGCCTAAGGATGTAAGGATCTAGCTGCTCAAGAAATCTCATTTTCGCGTTATGGGTTGAGTTGCAGAGTGAGGGAAGAAATCCAAAATTAAAGCCACACTCATAGATTTCTCTCCAAAATGAATTTTTAAGCTCAAGGGAAGTATAAGGACGGACTTTCGTGACGAAATCGTGGCCTAAAAGTACCTCAATTGTTTCAACAAATTAGAAAATCCAGTGGGTCTACTCCATGCGCGAAACCCTATTTTATCCAAGTTCGACGAGTTATAACTCGAGCTACACTACACTTAATGGTAAGAAGTTAGTCCATGGATCTACCTTGAAATTCTATCTTTAAGTTTCATAAAATTGAGGGGAGAAACCCTCAAAACAGAGCTAAGATGATTTATTTTCAAATAGCGGTACAACGGTTCTCACGTATCTTCTTTCTTTCAAAGGAAGAAGACGATGGCGTGAGCGATTCAACTGAACCGGCCATGCAAGCCTAAAATCAAATAATTTCTTAGTTTTTTTTCTAAATTTTAACACTCTTCCTGAATCGTTGTTTAATAAAAAAAATTTATGGTTCTAGAAAATATGCACTCTAAAGAGTTTGTCAAAGAAAATTTGGAGTCATTCAAATATCACAAGCTCGAAAACCAAGGTCCCGAACATCAATGATGAGGTATAGAGCCATCTAAAATTTTTCTTAAAAAATACTTATAGGAACCGTATGATTTTAACTATGAACCTTAAGTTAATCATGGATTAAGGGAATATGAAAAAAAAATACTAAGAACCATAAGTTAATGTCCTGACCGTGAGTTTTTCTTGGGAAACAAGTAACATAAAAAATAATTCACTACATGAACAATGCTGCTCATAAAATTTTAAGACCGAAGATAATACGACATGTTGAATGCATATATTAAATTTGGTAGTCATTGGATAAAGATAATTGGCTAAACCAAGAAATGATGAAAATGACCAAAATGGCCACATGACGGTTGCCTTCGGTTCATGACTTAAATGACCTCGAAATAACATGAAATTTTGTAATCGACCTTGTTTTATGATGATCAAGGATTATGTAAAGTTTCAAAATAGTTGGAACACATTCAGAAGCTATTCTAAATCAAGAATTATAGATAAAAAGACTAAAATGTCTTTAGGTTACCTTTAGATATTTCAAAGTCCAAATACATTCCAAATAACTTAGAACTTTAATAAAGGATTATTGAAGGTTTATTGATGAGGACAAAAAGATATATATACTGAGATAGAACTGGAACGGGTACCATATCTGTTTCCAAAGCCCCACTTGGTGTCACGGTTGTACTTTTTCAACCATGCGACGTTGTGATCTTGACACGCTCATGACAAGTTTTAAGGGAAACCTAATCCCCATATTCATTTTTCACCCACTTTGTGGCTTCGTTGGATCTTAGGCGAAGTTATCTTTGCTCACCGTTCATCACTTGTGTAGAATTTAAGTTTGTACGACCACACATGATGCATGCGCGTGCATATTCAATCGTCTATGACATAGCTACCTTACCTCTACACTAGACCAAGTCATTTGGCTCGACCTTACCATCGATCGAGGCCAAGGTCTCACAATGCAAGACCACATCCAACATCATCTTTGTAACAACCCAAGTCCACCGCTAGCAGATATTGTCCTCTTTGGGCTCTTTCGTTGAAGGTTTTTAAAATGCGTCTGCAAGGGAGAGGTTTCCACACTCTTATAAAGGATGTTTTGTGCTCCTCCCCAACTGATGTGGGATCTTACAATATCTTGGTTCCTAATTAACATGGGTCATATTTCTTGACACCTACCAAAGTCACAAGGTGTCGTACACTAGATTTGGATGAAGTGGATGATTAGATGTTGTATACTAGATTTGTGAAAACTATTGGGTACTAATTTATGTTATCCAATCGCGTAAAAATTATGTTTTTTTTATTAAAATAAATCCCATCGGGTCAATTATCAGATTAGTTAAGATATTTATCCATATAGTTTCTATTTATTAAATGCATTGCATCAATAAAAGTGGGTAGAGTAGCTTCTAGAAAACAAAAATAATTAAGGCAAGTGCCTTAAGGAAAAAAAACCGTTGATGTTATTTTCAAGTTAGCATGTAGGCTAATAGTAGTCGATACGGTGTCTGCAGAGCTTCCACTTCCCTTTCAACTCCAGTATGAAACCTTTGAGTCAGACGTGAGGTTGGTTAGGGATGTGTCACTTGATAGTTTATTTGATTGTTGTGCACAATGGCTCTATCTTATAGGAGGACGTTGATCATGCGGGTTGTCAGTGATTTCCAAGATAGCATGTAGGCTGATAGTATACTCAATAAGTAGCCTAATTGTAGCCTCTTAATCGTGTCCTTGGTATGCTAGGGTACCATACTCTTTCTTTTCTTGTTTTGGTTCTTGTTGCAAGTACTTAGGCCCCTTTAGTTATGTTCTTGACTTGTGAATTCTTATCTTGATCTATCATGAGAACCTTGGTCCTAGGATTCTGAGGTCTCAACCTTAGTATTGATCTAAGGGCCTTAGTACTATGGTTCTGGGTTCTTGTTTTCAAAATTTGGATCTTGATCCATGTTCTAGTCCTTGATCGTTGTCTCGTTCATGATTACTTTTTAGGTTATTGGTTCGTTCTCCAAGACACTCCCCATAAGATTTATGGTATCGGTCATGAACCTGAAAACCTGTGCCAAAGGCTTCATACGTTCCAAGAAACGTAGTCTGAACCCGCATTTATGGCTTACCATGTGATACGATCTTAAAACCTATATCAAAAGCTTTTTATGTTCCAAGCGATGTAGTATGATTCTGCATCTAGGACTTGTCTTGTGATACAACATGAATACCTATGCCAAAGTCTTTCTGCGTTCCAAGTGGCATAGTTTGAATACCTTTGCTCAAGGCTTCATACATTCTAAGCAGCGTAGTCTGAGTCATGAACATTATGTACGGTAGGAGGTCTTAGGAGTTTCTTAAGTTTCTGTGTATGAAGACCTTGGTTCGTTACCCTTTAGTAGTACCTAGCATTCTTCTTACCTTGGTAGTTGTAGAGCTCGTGTAGTATTTTCCTTAGTTCTTAATCTTGTAAGTTTCTAAGGTTCTTTATTTCTTGGCATAAGTTGTAACATGCCATCTTAAGCTTATGAATCTAACATAGTAACATGCATGAGTTATTCTAAAAATTCATAGAGTCGTAATATATTCTTCAGAGAGTTCTAAAAGAATCTTGAATACTCGTTAAGAATTCCTTGAGGTACTTTCCTTTAAGTGTTTATAAGGCCCTAACTTTGTTTAGGATCCAAACTTGCTCTAATCAACATTAAATCTTGAACGTATCTTCATGTTCTTAGGAATAGACCATATAAAAAGTAGTATGTCATTTGGAGTATGTTTAGACCTTGAATATCATAAGGAGTTCGAGGGGCATTTTGATAATTTTACCCCCTAATTCTTGGTTTCGCTACACAACGTGTTCCAATCACTTTCAAACATGACAACATCATCAAACATCATAAAATAAGATCTACGGCAAAGTTTCATAATATTTTAAGGTAATTTAGAGCCTGAGGAAGATAAGTTACCTTAAGGGTATTGTGGTAATTTTACACCGTTTCTTGGTTTAGCTACATAACCTTATCCAATTGCCACCAAATTTTATGTATAATCTTAACATGTCATAATATGCTCATAATTAAAGTTTCATAGGCAGCAGACTTCATTTAGTGGGTTATTTTAATGTTACTTAAATCACAAGCAATTTGATCGGTTTATAGCCTTAACTCTTGATTCTTTATGTTTTTCTTTCATAATCGTTTAAATCATACTTAGTTCAGGGTTCATATAAAGATTCAAGTATTTCTTAAGAAAAGTCCATGATGGGTACTTACCTCGTCGTCGATGTTCGGGACCTCCGTTCTCGAGCTTCTAGTATCTGAATTATTTGAATTTTTTTTTTTACATAATCCTTAGGGTGTCTAGTTTCTGAAACTATAAAATATTTCATGAGAAATGGTCTGGAAGAGGGTTAAAATTGAGAAAAATCAATGGAGAGTCATTTTTTTTATTTGACATCGTCTAGATAGGAAGAAGACGCACGCAACGCATAATGCTGCCACCTGAATATTCTCCTACACAACTCCGATCACGAGATTTCTCCCCTCGATTTCTTCATGAAACTTGAAGATGGTGTTACAAGGAAGGGCTTGAGATTGGTTTGATACCTTCTCGGGGATCGTAGCCTAAGTTATTAATCTCCAAAGTTCGTCGAAAATCTTTTTCCTCGTCGGAGCTCTACCCAAAAAAAAATTTATGGGGCAGCCGTTTCTAGAAGTTATTAGGATCCGATTTCTTCATGGAACCTCTTCCTTATTCTTCCCTCAAGCTAAAGGAATTGATTTAGAGGAACTTTTTGAGTGTGTATGTAACAAACACCCAAGGTCTCTAATAAGAGTTAATGTATAGTCCCTAATATGTTGTACAAGGTTTTGGAAGCAAAGAACAACAAAAATTGGAGAAAATTTTAGAAAATGGAATTTTTTACAATTTTTATCAAACTTTCCGAATATTTAACTTCTTATAGAGGAAGAAATTCAAGGTGCTCATGAAGGGAAAAATGATCGGTAAGGGTATAGAAGTTTTGAAAGAATTCTAGATTTTTCTTTTGAGAAAATAATATTAAAATATTCAAAAATGGCCAAATTACCAAAATGTCCCTGAAAAATATGGATAATTACAAAAATGCCCTTTTGTCCAGAATCGGAACTTTCACAGCAACCCTCCACACAAAATCCATCGAATCTCAAAATCTAGCCGTTGGATCTCCTCCAAAATTGGACACAATCTAGAACGTTCATAGATCATCTCATTCAACGGCTAGAATTCAAAACTAAGGTCGGAAAGACTCTAATCGGAGTAGATATTTCCGGCGGAAGATCCAAAAAAAATCAAGAATGGAATTATGACAATTATAGACATGTCAATGGTGGTGGATCATCCATCTATAAATTATGAAGTAGGGACAACTAATGAGAGCAAGAAGTTAGCTTAATCGAGTCCTCAATCGTGAGTTATGAGCGTTTAGATTTTGGGTATCGTGTTCTTGGATTTTTCTCGAATTTAGGAGCTACATTCTGTCATTCCTCCTCGAACTTTTTTCTTCACCACGTGACATACGGTGAATTCTGTTGGTATGAGAGCTCTAGGCTTATAAATTCTGTCGACTAGCCTAAATGTAGGTCCAGAATATTTTCATGGTCTTGCTGGAGACATTTTGTCATCGTCAGATATGCTCTATGAAAGATAATGTTCTCATATTATATCATGATTTATTAGACATCAAATGTAAATGCTATTTGAAAACATGTTTATATTTAGTAAGGTTTGTATTGTGATTGTGGAGATATATAGTCAAATGAAAAGAACTTAGTAAACTATTTAACACTAGAATATGGATGAAAATCATTCTTGTCGAGGAAGGTTAGATGTTTGAGTTAGATCTCAAAACATAGAAAAATTATGTAATTTTATCTATAGAGATGAAAAAAAATGTACCCACGTATCCTAGTAAATTGATTCAAATAAAAATAACCAAGGAGGCACTATTAGTAATATCCTATAACGTGCTATAGATATTGAGAGTGATAGTGTCAAAAGAAAATTTCGTTGCTACAAAGTACATAACTATGAAATCAAAGGGTTGGTATGAAAAAAAGGTTTATACTTGACATGAATTTCTTTTTAATGTCACAAGCGCCTATATTAGAGTTTGAGCTTTGAAAGTGTTGAAAACCTTTACATCTTGGCACAAACTAAAAGGTTTAAAGCTAAGTTTGAGAACAATTAAAGTGTTGGAGTTATGGAGTGATTTAAAGTTATGTTTAAAGTTTTATAGAAATTTGTAGAGATAAACTACGAGAGGCTTCCAAGATATGTCGTAAATTTAGAAAATCATGATTTAAGATTGAGTAGAGTGGAGAATTCACAAAGACTTAAGTATAGGAATTATTCCCAAACCAACTAGGCGACATATCTATGATAACCATACTCATACTCCTACATGAATATGTTTCAAAAGCATAGTGTGATCTAATTTACTGTCTGGCATATCGAGGTTGTTCTATGCCCGTATGACCGACCTTTAGGAAGTTAGTGATAAACTTTTTAGCTATATCATAATGTTAGACTTTTTAACTATATCATAATGTTCCAAAGATCTTACCTTAGTTAAGATTTCATGTTGTTTACTCAAAACTCAGTTTTTTTTAAGTAGCTTTAGTCTCCCCATATACAAAATTAATGATTTCAACAAAGAGTTTGAGTCATGAACCCGCTTCAAATTTTTAAGATTATGGATATAATGATTTTGTATAGTTGAAGTACACCAAGCTGCAAACATATAAGTTAATAAATCAAGAATTCATAAGAAACATTTTTTCGGTGAGTGCATTAGCTCAAATCATTAAGAGGAAAGAATTGACTCATGTGGCGATATAATGAATATCAGGAACTGATTAAGGTAGTCATGAAGAACATGTATTCTTCCAAAAACAAAAGTTCCCTCAAGTATACAAGTGAAGAACGAAAATGTTTCAAAGAATTTCTCCATGTTGAACATGTTCGTTATGAGTTATTGTGATATCATTGACTCACTTATACCCCATAGATTATTCTCTTGAATCAAATCTTCAAAAAAGTTTCTAGGCTTGTTTTATAGAAGTGCTTACATGTAACACCCGAGCCTCGACGAGACATTTAAAACCTGATTTTTTATTTTCAAGTTAAAATTTCATGATTTTATTGAGAATCTTACAAAATTTTAAGATGAAGTAGAAGAGAAAAATGCTTATAAAAATCTTAGATGTTCAACAAAAATATAAAAATAAATAGTGAAAAACCAGAAAAATTGGTCAAAGTCAACCAGATCGATAAATTAGTTATTCTGACCCTTGCCTGTGTCTCGGTTAGTGCTAAGAGAAAAATGAAATGGCGGTTTAAGGTTCTTGAGAGAGAGAGTTATAGAGAGAAAGTTTAAATCTGCTTCGAACAGCCATCTGGAGTCGGAATTTTGCTAGACTTCCTTTACAAGAAATGTTTCGGCTATTTGAGGAACCATTCTAGGCTTTTGAATAACTCAATTCCATTAAGAATCTAGGAAGAACAGAAGGTATGATTTTTGGGTTCTCGATTTTAGTTTTCGTTCGATTCGAGAGTTTTTTTTTAAATTTTTAGTATGTTGTTATTAGAGGGATTCTGCATAATTTTTATGAAGGAAGTTGAAATTTATTCAGATCGAAAAGTTTAATTCCAATGAACGTCAAGAAGCTGAAATGTTTTGTAAGTTTTGGTTTTGAGGATCATTGGACTCGATTATTTCTTGGTGTGATTGACTAAAAATTATGAGAAAAATGCATTAGTAAAGATGGATTAAAGTTTAGTATTAATTCCAGTTGTGTAGAGAAAGTTATGAAAATTAAAAGAAAATAGAAAATAATCGAAAACTGGTTTGAAATCTGGAAATTTTGACGAAAGAGTCGAATGCGCAGGTGACAACACCTGAGAGAGAGATTTTAGAATTTTTGTAGCTTCTAACACACCGAAAAGCTAGCTCGAGAAGGCATGTGTCATCCATGTAAGTAACCACACAAACTTTTGGCTAATAATACTTGTAGGTATTGCTAGAACATGCTAGCATGCAAGCATTCCTTACCTTAGGTGGTTAGATAATGCATGTTTGGACTTGAGAAGAGCATTTTTGGATGAGTATGTATTGTATATATATTATGGTAGATTACCATTATGCCCCATTGGTTAAGATTTTCGAGGACCATGATGTTTTATGTATTATGCAATGCTAGAAAGAAAATATGCTTGATTAATATATGAGTTGGGCTATATAAATGAGTGTGGTATGCATTATATGAAATTACAAAAATGCGCCAATGATGAGATTTGTGATAAATGATGTTTTAAATGCTTTCCGTTTTGTAGAAAGAAAGATTGGCTATTGTGATTTTTGCCCTCGTGATTAATGGATGTTATCTCCTCATTGAGCTTGTATTAATTGTATGTGTGCATGATATAATATGTGTTAGCTTCAGGTGTTTGACTGTATGTTCTCCCTGTGGATCGTGTTTATCTGCACAAAGCTAGGGTGTTAAATTTATGTTGGCTAGACGATGAGCTAGGTCAGGACATCTCCAGTAGACTGAGCACTTTAGGATCGTGGGCCACAGTCAGAGGGTCCAAACCCTAGTGCTCCCAAACCAAGAAAGACTTGAGGAGTCAAAATAGAACAACTTGGAGTCAGAATTCTGCATTAAGCCACCTAGCCACCCTAGAACCCAATACACCTCTTCAGCCCTCAGATTTGACCAAGACGAAGTTTAAATTATGGCTTACGAGCTTAGGTGATCGATAGGTATATCTCTCTAGTAAAGCATATATGAGAGAACTCAGTTAAGATTAGAGCGCTACCACTAGCGTTTTACATGTTGACCTAGGTCAAAATATTTTTTGTAGACCCTATACCCAAGATCGTGAGCAATGATCAAAGATCTATATCTTAGTGCACCTAGAGACTTGGATTACCCTCGATGAACTAACCCCGAGTGTTTTGAAAATGAGAGATGAGATTAAACCATCTAGAAGCCCCTAAGAACCTAGTAGGCCTCCACGACAACTAAAGATGACCAAGGTTATTCTATAGGCTGATAGTAGTATGACGGTGTCTTCAGACCCTCCACTACCCTTTCCACTTTAATAATGAGCTAGCTTGCTAGGGTAGTGTAAACTTAAGTTTTGTGGAATGACCAGTGATCTCTTAAATAGGGTCATTATGTTGTAAACCTATTCTTGATAGGGGAGCGTGGGACCATGATGGATAGCCTAGTAGTTGGCTAAGACATAGGGATCGCATCCCCCAAGCTTAGATGACTCTATGGTCCTGAGGGATGGGTCAACCAACCTACCTTGGATGATGTTCAGACTAGAAATCACCATATTGTCTCATCAAAATTTTATGAAGTCTCGCCTCAATTCAAGTCGTCGAACATTCACTACGTAAGCAAAGTAAGCTGCGAAGGTCAAAGAGAGGAAAGATTGTAGCAACTAAGGGAGACAAAGGTAGCCTTCAGGCCGTTAGCAGTTCATACGCTGTCAACAGAGCTTCCACTTCGATACCAATACCGTCGAGCCAGACCTAGCTCAGTTAGGATTGTGTGACTGATAGTTTAGTTGGATTACCCTGCACATTATATCCAGTAAGGGTTGAGTTCAAAAAAAGGGAAGAAATTTTAAAAACTAGTCGGAAATCGCACAACATATCTCGAGATTTCCGACGAGGTAAGATTTGCGTCACTAACCGACCCCAACTTCACCTTAAAACCTACATCTCATACCCCTCATTCACAAAACTATTTTCACTCCCGTTTTTGCCAGTGATACACACAACCATGAGAGTAAGAGACATATAAAGAAAGACAAAGAGAAGGAAAACTTACTCACCGCGGATCTCAACGATGACTCCAACCTCTTCCTCTCCTAGTCAATCTCAACAAGCAAGAAATTATGGTCATTTACAGGAGGAATCGTCATCATATTAATCATGGAACATAAGGAAAGACATGTCACAGGAGACAAAGGGAATTGCAAAAGTCATTATGCAGGTGAGAAAGACAGATAGTTAAAAGATATATGAGATATCTTATGACATTTAAATATAATTTGAATAATATATTATATCATAATATATTAGATATTCAAATATATTATTGGATGAAATTCTCTTAATATATTTATAAATATAACTCTTGAATTGAACCAAAATGTTTCCGACATTTTCTATGACGTGGAATTCTCTCTTAAACTCTATTCCTCTAATCACTTGAGGAATTTTATTTCCTTTATATCTGAGTCATAGTTAAGAAGATTTTATGGAGGAGATTCAATAAGACTTTATGAAGAGATTTGTAGTAACAAAAAAAAACAACAAAAAGAGTAAGTTGTCCCACATTGCTTATTTTGAAAGGTGGGGAGTTACTCCACTATAAGAGGGATGTCCATTGCTTCCTTTCATCTCACTTGAATAGGTTGAAGCCCGTCAAAGAATACATTTTCTAATGGTTCTAGACCAACATTTTGGCTGATCTGAAAAGTGGGGAGTTACTCCCCTATAAGAGGGATGTCTCTTGCTTCCTTTTATCTCACTTGAATGGCTTGAAGCAAGTTAGAGAATACATTTTCTAATGGCTCTAGACAAACATTTTGGCTGATTTGAAAAGTGAGTATTTCTTTCATCTCACTTGAACGGCTTGAAGCAAGTTAGAGAATACATTTTCTAATGTCTCTAGACAAACATTTTGGCTGATTTGAAAAGTGAGGAGTTACTCCACGAGGGATGTCCCTTGCTTCTTTTCATCTCACTTGAACGACTTGAAGTCAGCCAGATAATACATTTTCTAATGGCTCTATACCAACATTTTGGCTGATCTGACTTGGGTTTGATACGCTCAGACTCTACTCTTTCCTACTAGTTTCAACTCTTCATCTGACTTGGGTTTATGAAAAAATTACTTGAGTCACATATGAGAATTCTAATTTATGATTGTGGAACACCATAGGTGAAATTAAATTTTAGAGAGTAGAGGAACCTAAGTCAATTCCCATAGGTGAAATTAAATTTTAGAGATTAAATTTTAGAGAGTAGAGGAACCTAAGTCAATTCCCATAGGTGAAATTAAATTTTAGAGAGTAAGTAAAAATTACGTGAGTCAGTTCTCACATCATAGGTGACCCTACTATCGTGGACTTATCTTATGCAAAATTAGGTTTAGCTAGTTTAAATGATTTGGAGTAAGTTTAAATTATTTTATGATGAGGCAATTTCCATAAGAGAATTCTAATTTATGATTGTGGGACTCCTTAGGTAGAATTAAATTTTAGAGAGTAGTCGGTAGTACTTCAGCTTAGGCCAACAAAGTAAATGCCCCTACTATCGTCTCTATCGGAAGACTTATCTTATGTATGATGACACGTGCTCAGTCACTCCTGCACGTGCCATGTATGTTGATATGATATACTATGATGGTCTAATATGTTATGATGATACGTGCTCAGTCGCCCCTACATGTGCTCAACCTAGGCCAACCATGTATGTTGTACTATGATATGACATGCTACAACATTTATAATAATGAAAAGTTTTCTGATGCACAGCCCCTAAGTAATGTTATGAATGATGAATGCATGAAAGCTTATGCATGCCTGTTACTTAGGGTGATAGGTGAAGAATCGGGATACTTCCCCTTTTATGATGAATATGGATGCGTACACTCTGATGACGACGATGACTATCATGCTTGACATGACACACGACGATCGTTGTACCTCCGAACGTTTAGCTACAGTCAACTAGCCAAACCATGCAGGGCCAGGGGTGTGCAAGCTCGCCTGGAAGGCCCACATTCGCACATGTGGGTCGTGTGTAGGGAAGTACTACAAATCCAATTTGTTACGACTAGAGGCCACCTAAGAGACTATGGTTTTAAATGATAGATCTCTATTCATGATTGCATGTGTTTGCATTCCCAGACCGCATTAGTGGGAACACTTACTAAGTATTTCTTAAAATACTCAAGCCATGTGCTACTTTTATATTTCAGGTAAATGCAAGGCACCCTTGTATGGTTGATAGCATATCACATCAAAGATCATGAAACTTGCATAAGGTATTTGCATTTATTTTCGTAAATCTTAGGTTAGTAATAAGACATTGCTATTTTAATATTTTCCTTGGTTTACTTTAATTTACTTTGAATGTTTCCTTTGTATTATTTTAAGACCTTTTTCTTAAACCTATAAGTCCATGACATCGTTTTGTGACGTCGTTTTAAAAGAATGTTTCCCTATAACGAAGTTACATCATACATATGGTAGCGACTCTAGGTCAGTAGAAAACTAGGGTCATTACAAGATTTAACCATCGAAGAGGTTGAAGCAAGTAAATTAAAGACTATTTAGAACATTCTTCATGTCTTGTTTAATTCTAAATAAAACTAAACCCAATTATAACAATAAAATGAAGCGTTCATTCACAACAGTTACTCAGTCCCCTTGGAGCATGTCAGTATCCATTTGGTTCTCTACAATATCTTAGAGTCAATTGATTATCTGTAAGCTAAATTATTGCTCATATCACATACCCAAGTATCATGCATATGTGAGGTGCGACCTCGAGATGTTCCAACTATTGAGCTACTAGGATATTACAGGATTTATCACCTAATATTGATCTACTAAAAGGGATTATATTGTGTCTCCTTAATAAGCCACATAATATCATCATAATTTAGGAAGGGCGACCCTCGTGCTGGTTAAGCTACTCTAAGTTGTCCTATCGTCATTTGGTTATAATTGTGTGTTGTATGATGACATGTGCTCGTGGCTTTGCACATTGTAATAGCCCAAACTTACCGCTAGTAGATATTGTCCTCTTTGAGTTTCGGGATTCCCTCAAGGTTTTAAAACGCATAGAGAAATTTTCACACCCTTATAAAGAATGCTTCCCTCCCCTCTTCAACTGATGTGGGATCTCACAATCGACCCTCTTTTGATTCTCAGAGTCCTTGTTGGTATTCATTCCTCTCTCCAATCGATGTGGGATTTCATAGTCCACCCCTTTTCGAAGCCCAGCGTCCTCGCTGGCACATCGCCCGATGTTTGGCGCTGATACCATTGTAACAGTCCAAGCCCACCGCTAGCAGATATTCTCCTCTTTGGACTCTTCCTTTTGGGCTTCCCCTCGAGGTTTTATAATGTGTTTGCTAGGGAGAGACTTTCACACCCTTATAAAGAAAGCTTTGTTTCCCTCTCCAACCAATGTGAGATCTCACAATCTATCTGTCAACTACTAAATGAAAATCAATGCATACTATTGCCCTATCTTAACTTCCATGGCCATTCCAGCATTCGCTGTTATCCATTCTCGCCAATACACTGCCCGGTGTCTGGGTCTGATACCAACAATAACGCTCCTAATTTTCTTACCCTAATTAGAGACGTCACTACATGCATGCGTTAGTTAACATATGCGGACATTGAAATGAAACATTTACAAATGAAGCCATAGACTTACACATTTAATTTAAAACAAGAAAATAGAAATAACATTTACAAATGAAGCCATAGACTTACACATTTAATTTAAAACAAGAAAATAGAAATAACGTAGTTTTTAAACATGAAAAAGTTTTGCATATTCCCCATAGGGTCTAGACTTTATCCAAAGTAACATGTGTAAGCTTGTTAGTGCAACAACCCACCACTACTCGAATGGCAGTGTGACCTTTTGTTATCTTATGTAAACCTAGAAAGAATTCCATGACATAATCTCTAAGTTGTTGAGCCTTTCAGTACCGATCAGATTCACTAACCAATGGTTTGGGCATATCCTTTAACAACTCTCTATGTGACCGGCCACGTTAAAGAACTTAACCAACTTGGGATTCACTCACTATGCATCAGTAATTTAGTGTGATATCCACATTAAGGACGAGGCAAATAATCTCATGTTCCTTTGGTAAATATGAGCTAGGATGCTTACTTTTTGAGTTGTTTCAGTACTCTAACTAGTTATCTCTTCATAACATCATTAAACTTTATTGACTTTCATATATCATCTAGCACATCCTTATACTATAACTAAGGCCAGCAAATTCCTTAACTTTCGAATCACGAAATCATTGTAAGTGCGAGTTGTGCTCGCATGAATTGAATGAGTCAAACGAAAAACTTTTGAACAAACCTTCTACATTGTCAAAGGTAGGAAACTTACAACTTTATATCTCTTAATAAGTCTAGACACACAACAATTTGTTCCTCGTTTAAAATGAATCACTAAACCACATTCTATAATATTGAATGTCTAAGGGAAATGCTTTTGTAGTTTAATAAAACTCTACCAAGTTAGCTTACGAGTCTAGTAATGGACTACCCTCAGAAGATCCCCACCTATATCTAAAGTCATTTTTTTGGGTTAGTGACTCATTTTGATTCCAAGGAGTGGATATTAGACGTGATTAGACTGAGTTTATTCCCTTACTCTTTGCGGGATGGTGCTAAATCATGGTTGAATACTTTAGCACCGAGAGCAATTGATTCTTGGAATAGTCTAGTAGAGAAATTGTTGATCAAGTATTTCTCACTCACTAGAAATGCACGATTAAGAAATGAAATTGTTGATTTTCAACAGTTTGAAGATGAAACACTAAGTGAGCTTGGGAGAGATTCAAGGAGATGCTTAGAAAGTGTTCTCATCATGGCTACCCCATTGTATCCAAATTGAGACTTTCTATAATGGACTGAATATTGCTACTAAACAAGTGGTAGATGCTTCTACCAATAGAGTTATTTTGTCAAAGATGTACAATAAAACTTATGAGATCCCATAAAGAATAACATCTAACAATTGTTAATGGGCTGATGTGAGAAGCAGTCTAGAAAAGAAGACATGAGAAGTAGTTGAAGTTGATGCTTTGATCTTTATCAACGCTCAATTAGTTTTGGCGACTAATATTCTACGAACTTTAGCGTTGGGACAAGGCTCAATGACTAAAGCACCAGCCCAAACTGCAGTTGTGATGACTCAACCAGCAACTGAGTCTTGTGTATATTGTTGAGAAGAACACACTTCTGAAGCATCGCTGTATACTACAAAGCCTCCATCTCTTGATGGCACAATATGTATCAGAGTTGTCACTAACCTATGTTTAAGTTCTTGGAAGCTATCTTTGCACTAATCATTCTTGGTGAACGACTTTCCCTTCTTGGTCAACTCGATGAGGGGGGTGACAATCTTGGAGAAATCCTGCACGAACCACCAATAATACCCTGATAGATCAAGAAAACTTCGTACATCGGTCATAGTGGTCGGGTGAGGCCAATTCCTTACGACTTCAATCTCCGTTGGGTCTATGGTGATCCACATTCTTCGATAATACCCTACTAGACTCTTAATCGGAGAGTTTGGTATAACGCTCACTATATAGAAGTTTGAAGTTAGCCTAAGGGCTCATCTTGTTATCTTTTTTGTCTCTGATTAGCCTCCTATAATCGATATGAACACTATTATAAAACAAGTCTAGAAACCTCGTTAAATATCTAATTCATGAAAACTAGTTAAGCTATGGGAAATTAGTGAGCCCAACATCATCACTCTAACTCACTCACACAACTAATATACATCGAATCATCCACTTATATTTCCGCTTACATAAGATAAGAAAAGAGAAACGTTTTCGAAGGTGCCCCTATAAGATTGACGGTGGCATCGCGACTCTAGTTCAAGTGAAAATATTTTAATAAAGCATATTTGAATAAATGACATGAAGATTTTCAGTCCTCTACTACTCTATCAATTGAGATATACCCGTCCTTTCCAATATATTATACATATTTTAATAGCAAATTTGAACCCGCTACACAAGGATTTTCAATCCTTTGCTCCACCAACTGAGCTATACTGATCATTTCTGTCACATCATACTTATTTTAATAGATCTTGGTTTATGTCACTTATAAATAAAAAAAATGTATTCAAAAGTCTTATTTGGGAAGATCCATAAAATTTCATTTCACTATTTGGATAAGACTTTGAAAGTTTAAGTACAGTAGACAGTATTCAGTATTATTAATCATTCAAATTTTGCAATGCAGATTCCTTGCGCAAAGATGTCCGTTGATATGTGTATCATATATAGTATATATCACAAGTCTTATGATAAAAAATCTATTTCCGCTCAAATAGGCTTATAGTTAACCAATGCAAATTGATCATTTAAAGAATTTAATTAATTAATTTTATATCATTGGATTTTATAATCTGTATTTTTATAAGAATTTAATTAAAATTCTCATTCTCCAATCCCTTTAAATTTTCTTTCAAAGCCTCCCACAAGCAAGGGTCTTATATTGTCATAACAAAAAAGATGTTGGAATATATTAGGGAGGATCTTGGTCATTCCAATCCCTTTAGAATCTTGAAAACATTTTAGAATTCTTACGCAAGGTAGGTTCGTTATTTATCACCCCAAATCTTGGTTTAAAGCCTCAACATATTCTAATAGCCTTGTAAGTTGGCATAAGCTCTTTAAACCATGACACAAGGCTCCTAGTCAATGGTACATAATTATAAGGGCATTTTAGTCATTTTATACCTACCAATTGTTTAGCTCCTTATCATAATCTAATGATCACCAAATTTAATATATAACCTTATCATATCATACTGTTGGATCTTTACCAAATTTAAGTATGTTTTCTAGGATATACAACTCATCAAATCCAACGGTTGGAATTAAAAATGAAGAAGATATTTTCTACTAAAAGTATACAAGATTCAGTTTGTAATGACCCTAAATTTTCTACTTTAACTTAAGGTCGCCACTATATTCATATCATGAACATTTAATGTAGAAATACTTCCATGAAAACTTTATAATAAGAAACATGATCTTATTCTTACCTGTCGTTTCCAAGACCCTCAAATAAAATCATGAATATTGAAATAACAAGAAATAGCATAAAGTAAAAGGCCCTATACTAACCTATATGCTACTAAATGAAAATGCAACGAACCTATAGTCTAATAATTCAAAATATGAAACTACCTTAAGCATGTGCCACGATCTCCTAGTTGTGATGTCAACGTCAGCTGTACAGGGGAGCCTTGTCTTTACTTGAAAAATAAGAGTAGCACATGGTTTGAGTATTTTAAAAAATATTTAGTCAACGACCCCCCTATCGGGGTTATATGCAACTACATACAATTTCATGAGTGGGACCTATCATAACAGTCTATTTTTCAACGGTGGCTATCCTAAACAAACAATTTGGATGTGTACTTAATTTTCCTACACACGGTCCACACGTGCGAGTATGGACCCACTAGTTGATTCGCACACCTCCTAGACCCCTTTCTGGTCGGACGAGCATTCTCTGGTAGCTGTTGATACCGGACACCCATTAGGAATAGTGATCGTCATGGCAGCATTATGATAAACATAATGATCGATTTTCTGCCTTGTAGCATATGCATCCATACTATCATTTAGGAGAAGGGGTATCCCCCAATGCATGATTTCACAATAAGGCATGAGGTCTCAACATTTTTACATTTTTATTATCATATAATTCAATTCCGCTAGCGACTTCCTTCATATCATATCATACCATTTTTTCATATCATTTATCATATCTTTCATGTGTGTGTCGGGGTTGTATTTTATGCTAGTTCGTCGTTTTGCATGTCAATCATATCACATATCATTCATGTTACACATATACTATATCATAACTTATCATACCTTTGCATGTATCAATTCACATCATGCACGTATCGTACCATATCATATATCATAATAGTCACATAACCTAACTCATGCATGGTTCCAACATATCATATCCTAACATATCATGTCATAGACATATCAATTCATCAAATACAACATAACAATCACATATCATAACATATACATATTAATTCATAACAGTTTACATATACGGGCATATGACACGTGCGAGCCACGAGTACATGTCATCATACAATACACAATTATAACCAAACGATGGTAGGGCCACTTACTTGGTTGGTCTTAGCCAGTGTTTCATATGCAGAGTTAACGGGCCGAGGTGGTGGTTTATCGGATTTGGCTACTGGTTGGTCACTGCTCGGGTATCTAATCTGTATCTAACTCGGATCCACGGGCTATGTCTTCCCTACCCAGTTTCTTCATGATTCATCAACTTCTCCCTCTTTTTCGTTCTCTCTTATTTCCTCTATCTGTTTTTCCTTGCAGGTAAGCTCTAGAGCGTGTGGCTGAAGGATGGGGATGTTTGGAGCAATGTGGACGTCGGAAAGATGTGGCTGTGATGTGAGAACGAGAATTCTGACGCTCGTCAAAATTCTGGCGAGTTTTCTTGCGACCATTTTTTTATGTGGTTATTAAACCGTTCAAGTTCATGATGATTCTAGAGGTTTCAATGTTTGTTTAAGCTCTCTCTATAGAGTTTGAAATGTGGCCTTTCATTTGGAACAATAATCAAGCATGGAGGTAACATCAATCTCGAGTTACAAGTCTTTTTTTTTTTTTTTGGGTATACCTTTTGATAAGGATCACGGTGCTCCAAATGTCCCAACTAGACCTATTACACGATCTAAGGCCAAGAAGTTTCAACAAATAATCATTCTTCATCTCAAAATTGGATAGGCTCGGTTCAACCATTATTTTATGAAAAAGACCATTTGGAGCTTCAGAAATGAATATTTGCACGGTTGAAGTATCTGATGAAGTTGCTATAAATTAGACTGATAAGTTTAGAAAACTTTATTTATTATTTATAATTTCATAATTTCTTGGAGTGGGAAAATGGTCAAAAGTTACTAGTAAGAGTAAATTATGACCCTACCTTCTTTCGTGAGTGTTTGAATAGTTGAAAGTTTCTTTTGTGCAGAGACTATCCGTACCCACAAATTATTATGTAAAAGAAAGATCTGATCAATGAAATTTAGCTCTCGAATTGATACTTTCACACTTAGAAATTTGAGCATCATTTTTGCCGTTTCATGCAATTCTTGTGGTAGATTGCATCTGAACCATTCAATCAAGCCTTGATCAAGTTCGATTTTGGAGTGAATCAATTAAGAACAAGGTTCCAAATCTTGCTTCTAGATCTTAGATCTTAACGGGTAATCTAATTCTAGCCATCTCTCAGTTGATTTGAATTTTGTATAAGGAGGTGTTAATTTCTTTGATTAAAGGATTCTTCCTTCAACAAAAGCTTGGATCGTTGGGTTGATGATTAGGGTTGCCTTATCCCCTTGGTTGGATTTCTTCTAAATTCGAAAGCTATAATCTACAATTTTCATTCAAACTTGTTTCTCCACCTTCTAAATAAGATTACCAGCAAGTATGGTAAAAAAAATCGAGTACAAAAAATGCACCTAACCTATGTACCCAATTCAATCCGCCATTGAAGGCACTCGAAGAAGCTTGAATTTCTAATTCATGGCTACACGTGAATCGTCAATTCTCATCCTTCCCATTGGATTTTTGAACCAACAAGGAACATTTTCATAGAAGAGCTCAAAGACCAATATTTCACAAAGAGTGCCCGATTTCTAGCTGTTCAAGAAATCTCATTTTCGCATTATGGGTAGTTGCAAACAGAGAGAAGAAATCTAAAATTAAGACCACACACATAGATTCGTCCCTCCAAAATGAATTTTTAAGCTCGAGGGAAGTATAAGGATGAACTTTTATGAAGAAATCGTGGCCTAAAAGTACCTCAATTGTTTCAACAAATTAGAAAATCCAGTGAGTTTACTCCATGCGCGAAACCCTATTTTTATACAAATTCGAAGAGCGATAACTCGAGCTACACTACACTTAATGGTAAGAAGTTAGTCCCTAGATCTACCTTGAAATTATATCTTTAAGTTTCATGAAATTAAGGGGAGAAACGCTCAAAACAGAGCTAAGATGATTTATTTTCAAACAACAGCACAACGGTTCATACGTATCTTCTTTCTTTCAAAGGAAGAAGATGATGGCATGGGTGATGCAATTGAACCGGCCACGCAAGCCTAAAATCCAGTATTCTCTTAGTTTTTTTTCTAAATTTTAACACTCTTCCTGACTCATTCTTTAAAAATAAAATTTATAGTTCTAGAAACTAGAGACTAAAGTGTTTGTCAAAGAAAATTTGGAGTCATTCAAGTATCGAAAGCTCGAAAACGGAGATCCCGAACACTAATGATGAGGTATAGAGTTATCTTAAACTTTTCTTAAGAAATACTTCGAACCATTTGATTTTTAGTATGAACCTTAGGTTAAGCATGAATTAAGGAATATGAAAGAAAAATACTAAGAACCATAAGTTAAGGTCACCAAAGAGCGTTTTTCTTCAGAAACAAGTAACATAAAAAAATAATTTACTAAATGAACACCGTTGTCCATAAAATTTAAAGGCTGAAGATAATATTACATGTTGAGGACATATATTAAATTTGGTAGTCATTGGATAAACATAATTGGCTAAACCAAGAAATGATTCAAATGACCAAAATGGCCTCATGACGGTTGCCTTTAGTTCAAAACCTAAATGACCTCCAAATAACATGAAATTTTGTAATCGACCTTGTTTCACGATGATCAAGGATTATGTAAAGTTTCAAAAAAGTTAGAACACGTTTAGAGGCTAAATCAAGACTTCTAGATAAATTGACTAAAATGCCTTAGATTACGTTTAGATATTTCAAAGTCGGTTGCCTTTTTTGCCCTTAATCTCATTTTAATTAATTTTAATCAATTAATTGATGTTTTGATGATAACAAACCTACTTCCAATTATTAACAATTTTCAGTATTTTGAACGGTCCACATTATAAGGTTGGGAATAACGATTTCAACGACTTTTCAATCACTCCAATCACAGCTAAAACGAAATAATACAGTCGAGACAACATACTTGACGTGATGATGTGACAGCTAAATAAAAATGATGGACAAATCAATGTATGACACTTATAATGTTGGAAGAGTGGAGTTTTTTCTTATTATTATATTTCTAAATAAAATTATTTTTACATAATACAAATTTGAATCTAACCGGTACTTGATTTTTATTATTACTATATTATATTATTATATTATTGTATTTTAAAAATTTTATGGTTTCTCACATACTTTTTATTATTATTATATTATTATATTTATAATAAATTTTGAAATTTTAATTTAACCCTTACTCACATAACTTTTTATTATTATTATATTATTATATTTATAATAAATTTTTAATTTGTTATTTGACGGTTACTCACGTTCGTTTTATTATTTTTATATTATATTATAATTATATTATTATATTTAAATAATAATAGTAATAATAATAAATTTAGAAAATTTCTTATTATTTACTTTTAATCTCCACTTTCCATTTCTCTCTTAACACAATCCAACGGTCAATATTAATTCCTACTTTTTGCCACTTTTCTTCCCTATTTATACTTATCTTTCCCACATTTTCAACACACTAACTTCCATAATTCTTCATCTTTAATTTTCTAAAGCTCCATTGTTGTTCTCTCCAAGCTTCCAATTTTATTTTTATTCATCTTATTCTTGAGATAGATTTTTTATTGTATTGTAAGAAAATAGTTGTGAGTGCTCCAAATTGTAAATCTACTCTTTGAGAGAGTTGTGGTGTGTTACTACCAAGTTAAAATACTTGTACCGGTTTGATCCTGCGCCGTGGAAACGATTGAGTTTGCTCTTGAACTCGTAAAAAGAGCGGTGTAGCGGTTTGACTCTGATCCGTGGAAAGAGTCGAGAAAGTTCTTTAGTCAAATTCCCAAGAGGTGCTTGAGGAGTGGAGTAGGTCGAGTTTGACCGAACCACTATAAAATTATGGTGTCATATTTTCTAACTCTTTCCTATTTCATTTCAAAATTATTATTGTGATTTATTGCATGTTGTAAGTGCTTATTTTTTGACTTGAACTATCTTGTTGTATTACTTATCATTTTTTACTTATCTTTAAAAAGTTTCATAATTAGAAAAATTAATCACGCTTAAATACTTTTATCATTGAAACCCTATTCACCCCCTCTAGGGTTGCCATACCGATCCAACAAAGTCCACGTACCCTCTAAATAACTTTAGACTTTAATCAAGATTTATGCCGGAGGACATAAAAATCTATATGTTGGGGTTTAAGTTACTTGGATCAAATTTAGAACTAAAACCAAATTAGGGGGAAAGTTAAGGCTTAAAGGAAATAATCCTTGTGACTCTAATGAAGATCCGTTACTATGATGAGTTCTTAATTTATGAGATTTGAGTAGGCCATAAGAAAGTATTTTATGACTTAAGCCTCAAGAATTAAGAACCTAAGAACCCACGAAACTAATGGAATATTATAAGGACAAAAACCAAGGAAAAGACCAATACAAAACATATATGAATTAGGAAAAGAAGAATGCTTGGTCCTCATGTCCTATGGTATAATATGCTCATGACTCATACTACATCACTTGTAGCATATGTGTGTGTTCTTCTGCATATAAGAACGAATTGTCCTCTCCTCAAATCACTTAAAAGTGCAAGTGGAAGTGATGAAGAAATGCAAATTTTTGCTTCATGGCTCATAGTGACAAAGAGGATGAACAAGAAGATGAGGTAATTCTTGAATCTCTTTCTTATGATGAATTATTTAAAGTTGTTGAGGAGATGCAAATTGATTTAGAAAAACTTGGTTCAAAGTATGTTGTGCTTCAAAAGAAACAAGACTTCAAAAATTTAAAATAAGTCTTTATTAAATGAAATTTCATGATTAAAAGAAAATGATCATAATATTGTTAAAATTGATGTATCTTGTGAAAAACATGTATTTGATTGTGATGAGAAAAATGCATTAATTGATAAAGTTAAGTTTCTTGAACATGATTGTTGCTAAAAAGATCAAAGAAAATGAATCAAATAATTTGCAAGAACTTGATAGGGCTAGAGAGTCCATTAAAAGGTTAACAATAGGGGCTAATTTTTAGGGGCTAAAAAATTAGATAGGTAAGCCATATGGTGATAAGAGAGGATTAGGCTAGATTGATGAATGTTCTACACCTTCAAGTTCTAAAACAATATTTGTTAAAGCATTCCCTATCATGTCTAAGTCTAACACATGTAAATATGATAAATCTAGATTTGTGCCTATATATCATTATTGTGGTGTTGAAGGTCATATTAGACTTAAATGCTTTAAATTGAAAAATTCTCAAAATATTCATTCTAGAAGAAAATGTTCTAATTTAACAATGTCTTAAGAAATAATTTTTCCATTGAAAATAGAACACATAAATTTAGTCCAAGAAATAAATTCTTGCATGATGTTGTTTGTTTCTCATGTGGTAAGTTTTGACATAAAGATTATTCTTGTTACTTATCCAAATACAATGTCTTTAATATGAATGCAAACATGAAATGGATTCCTAAATTTGTGAAGACTAACTTTCTAGGACCCAAACAAGTATGAGTACCAAAAGGTCAATTTTGAATATCTTTATTTTTAGGTTTGTTTGAAAGCCTCCAAGAAAAATAAGTGGTACTTGGATAGTGGTTGCTCAAGGCACATGACGGGAAATCAATCCAAGTTTGTGAATCTTTCCAAGAAGGATGGTGGCTTAGTAACCTTTGGTGATAACAAGAAGGGTAAAATAATTGGTAAGGGTACTATAGGTAATGACTATTGTACTCTCCTCGAAAATGTACTTTTAGTTGATGGTTTAAAACATGATTTACTTAGCATTAATCAATTGTGTGATAAAGGTTTTAGAGTTGTGTTTGATAAGAATAATTGCATCATTGAAAATGCTAGTGATAGAAAAGTTGTATTTGTTTGAAATAGGGATGACAATGTGTATACTATTGATTTAAATGATTGTCCTACAAATGACAAATGTCTTTCGGTTTTACAGACAATTCTTGGCTATGGCATAGAAGATTAGAACATGCTAGTATTCAAATATTTCAAAAAATTCATTAGTTAGAGGTCTTCCTAAATTTAAATTTGAAAAAAGATAAAATTTGTGATGCTTGTCAAATGGGTAAACAAACTAAGTCCTCTTTCAAATCTAAAAAATGTGATTTCTACTACTAGACCTCTCCAACTATTACATATGGACTTATTTGACTTTTCTAAAATAGCTAGTTAGGAGAAATTATTGAGCTTGTGTGATAGTGGATGATTTTTCAAGGTTTACTTGAGTTTTGATGATAATTCTGTGTTGAAAAGATTTGCTAGTTTTGTCAAAAGAGTTCAAAATGAAAAAGGTTTTTAAATTACTAAGATTAGTAACAATTTTCAGTATTTTGAACTGTCCACGGTATAAGGTTGGCAATAATGATTTCAATGATTTTTTCAATCACTCCCATCAAAGCTAAAACGAAGATATTATAGTTGAGACAACATACCCGACATGATGATGTGGCAACTAAATCAAAATGATGGACAAATCAAAGTATGACACTTCTAGTTTTGGCTCGAGTTCCACTGTTCCGACCCTCTCGAACCTATTTTCAACCCCAATTAAGGTAATTGAGGTCGTTGTAAAGTCATATTTCACATTATTAATTAGATTTTTAATTTAATTATGAAATACTAACGGAAGGTCACGGATAGTGTGAATGGAAACAAACCCCGGCGACCTTTGGAGTAGCTCTCGAGGAATAGGAGCTTACGTTTAACATAATTAGGGAGAACTCCGGCTAAGGCTAACCAAGTAAGTGGTCTTACTATAAAATAGGTTAGAAATTGTATGTGCTACAATTTATGATGTATGAGTTGTGTCGTAGGATGTCGTATACTAGTATATGATGATGTATGAGCATATGGTGAAGTATGAGTATATGGTGATGTATGAGTTACGATGCTTGATGATGTGCATAATATATATATTTCGATGAATGACGTACTTGATATGCTTGATATAGTTTATGATAATATGATGATTATGATGATTGCATGACTTTTGTCTTAATATGTTGATGTTTTCCATATTAAGCATGTTATATGATGCTGAGTGCCATATTGTATCATGTCGATAGACCGACATAGGACACAACCCTAAGAACATGAAACTGATATTAATATAAATATCCAATGAGCATGTGTTACTTAATGTAACAAAGAGATGAGACTAGAGGGTTTTGTCAGAAGAGATGATACGATGGAAATTAGAGATACCTCATGCATGTTGTGTGTCCATAAGCATAGGGATACTTCCACAAAGACGATGAGTGCGGACGCGCAATGAGGGTGTTCATGGAGAGCATTAAACCAACGGATTCCGCTGACCTCCGGACATCGCTACAGATTAGCTTGATTAGAGAGTGTCCATTGGTGTGCGAGCCCCCTGGGGATTCACACTCTCACGTGTGGGACGTGTGTAGGGAAGTACTACACATCCATATTAGTCCGAGACTTGAGGCCACCCCTAGAGAATAGAGATAGGTCCCAAGAGCACGACTGCATGTGTTTACATTTGCATGACCCCCTATAGTGGGGTCATTTACCGAGTATTCTTTGAAATACTCAGGCCGTGTGCCACATCATTTTTCAGGTAAAGGAAAGACGCACATGTACGGAGGACGGCGGCATCGCGAGCAGAGACTGTGGCACGTGGATAGGGTAGACTCATATTCAAATTCCTAGTCTTATGTTATAATAGGTTGTTTTTCATCTCATCCTTTTAAATTATTTTGTATTTGTTTTTATTTTTTCTAAATTTCAGTATTTTGTATTTAAACTCGTAAGACCATGACTGAGTTCGTATTTAAACGTGTAAGACCATGACGGTGTCTTCCAGAGAAGTGGATGTTTTAAATGTTTTCGAGTTTTATATTATAGATGATGTTTTCTTTTAAGAGTTATATTTCTACATTAGAGATGAGCATGAGACATTAGTAGCGACTCCGAGTATGTAGAAATTTAGGGTCGTTACAATTGGTATCAGAGCTCAAGGTTTTAGATTTTATAGACTAGCCTACGATGTAAGCTTGACACGTTCTATGGTCCCAACGTCGATGCTCTGTCACCGTCAGGTACGCCTTGTATAAGATAAGAAAAAAGAAACGTTTTCGAAGGTGTCCTTGTAAAGGGGACCGAGGCATCGCAACTCTGAGACTGTGGCACAAGCCTTGTGCTACTACATTTTTAATATAAAGGCAAGGTGCCCCTGTAAGGCTAACGGAGGCATCGTGACTTTAGGTTAAGTTAAAATTTAGGGTCGTTACACAAGCTATCCCGATCATTTTTTACACATTATCCTTATTTTAATAGCATAATTAACAAATGAAAATTGATCAATTAAAGAATTTAATTAATTAATTTTATTTATTGGATCTTATAATCTATATTTTCATTAGGTCTTCTTGGTAGCTCATATTTTCATAAGGTCTTCTTGTAGCTCATAGTAACAAGTTTCAATTTAGTTGAAAAATAAATTTCAAAGGTTCAAATTAAAATTTAATATATTATATAAATATAAAGAAGAAAATAATTAAAATTTAATATATTATATAAATATAAAGAAGAAAATAAATTTAATTTGAAGTATTAAATAAATATTTAATATATTATATATATTATATATATTAAATAAAAAGGAAGAAAAAATATTTAATTTAAAGTATTCAAATTAATATTTAATATATTAAATATGCTAGGTATAAATAAAAAAAAAATTAAATGTTTAAATTGATATTTAATATATTAGATATATTCACCGTCTTTGATATTTGAAAGAGATTCATATTAGTTAAATATATATTAAGATATGTTATGAATAGTATCGTATCTTAATCTATTAGATATTTAAATATATTATTGGACAAGATTCTACTAAAGTCTTTGTAAATAGGACTCTTGTATGAGCAAAAATTGATCCCACACTTTCACTAATAATTGTCTCTAAAATTCTCATTCTCCAATTCTTTAAAATTTTCTTTCAAAGCCACCGACAAACATTAGTCTTATATTTGAGTCATAACAAGAAAGATCTCGTAGTAGGGGACTGAAAACATTTATTATGAAGTTGGAATATACTAAGGAGGATGTTGGTCATTCCAATCCCTTTAGAATCTTGAAAACATTTTAGAATTCTTATAAGGGTATGTTGGTAATTTACCACCCCAAATCTTGGTTTAAATCCTCAACATATTCCAATGCATTGTAACTTTATATAATTTCTTTAAACCATGACTTAACTCCTCATCAAATTCCACGCCATTTAGAAGTCACTTTGGTCAAGTGGTACATAATTATAAGGGCATTTTGGTCATTTTACACCTACCATTGGTTTAGCCCCTTATCATAATCTAATTCTCACCAAATTTAATATATAATCTTATCATAGCATTATTGAGAAAATTTTGCGTTCCATGACTTCAAAGTTTGATTACGTAGCTTGCTCCATTGAAGAATCCAACGATTTGGACATCATGATCATTGATGAATTGCAGAGTAGTCTACTGGTTCATGAACAACGTATGCAAAGACATACTGTGGAAGAGCAGGCATTGAAGATCACTCTTGACAGCAATACAGGAAGAACAAATCGTGGAGGTGGCGCAATTCGAGGTAGAGGACGAGGACATGGGAGACTGGGTTTTAACAAAACTCTTGTTGAGTATTTTTATTGTCATAACCTTGGTCATTTTCAGTATGAATGTCCTAAGAAGAGTAAGGGAAAAGAATCACAAGCTCATTTTGCTGAAACTTCTAAACCGCTACTTCTCATGGCATTGTTTAAGTGAGGGTAGAACAAAAGAAGGACTCAACAGATTGTTTGTCCGAAATAGAAGCCTTCAGAATGTTCCAACTTTTCAAAACAAAGGTGGAGAAAGAAACTGGGACAAATATTTTAGGTTTGAGAACGATAGAGGTGGAAAGTTCACATCTACTGAGTTTATTGAGTTCTGCTTAAATCATGGAATACATCGACAACTCACTGCAGTCTACACACCAGAACAAAAAGGAGTGGCAGAAAGAAAAAATCGCTTGGATGAAGAGGTTTATGTGGCATGGAGGATCGAAAAAGTACATCAGGCAAGGGATTAGTAGAGATGCAGTCAGGTTTCACTAGGGGTGGACCTCCGGATTTGCAGAATCTGGACTTGGAGAAGAAGAAGATGATGAATCATCGCCTTCAGGAGTTGGAGAAAAAGCTTCTTGAAGATAACAACGATGATGATGGAATTGATGCTGCGTCTGTAATTACGAGTTCGACTAGCGCTTGGTGTGAGATGATGTATAATCTAATCAATTTGATGGCGCCATCGAATCAGAAGCCGATTTCGTCTTCGCCGACTACCTCTGCTTCGTCTTCTTGTTCTTCGTCTACGTCGTCCTCTGTAGCTTCTCCGTCTTTCAATTCTTGGAAACAGTCGGTAATCGAGGCTGCGACAACGATTTTTTAGGGGAAATTAGAAATTGTGGATGAGATTCTTGCGCCGGTGGTTAAGATTTCGAATGCGAGAGATAGTTTTGTATAGAGATTGATAGAGTATATGGTTTTCACGCTGAAATCGCGGGTAAATCCAGCGGAATTTTTGCCTCCTGTGGCGGAGATTTTTGGAGACGAGCACTCGATGGCGACTCAGTTGCTTTACGATGTTTCTCCTTGCTTTAAGCTTGCTTTCATGGTGGCAAATCTCATGATTCTTGAGGCGATAGAGGAAGAGGATTAGAAATTGCACATTGTGGATTTCGATATCGGGAAGGGAGGTTAGTATATGAATCTAATCCACCTTCTACTTCAAATTGATGATTCATTAAACTTGGACTAAGATAGACAATGTTCATGAAGGAGTCATGACCTAAGGATTTAAGGATCTAGCTGCTCAAGAAATCTCATTTTCGCGTTATAGGTTGAGTTGCCGACCGAGAGAAGAAATCCAAAATTAAGGCCACACACATAGATTCGTCCCTCAAAATGAATTTTAAAGCTTGAGGGAAGTATAAGGACGAACTTTCGTGAAGAAATGGTGGCCAAAAAGTATCCCAATTGTTTCAACAAATTAGAAAATCCAATGAGTTTACTCCAAGCGCGGAACCCTATTTTATCCAAGTTTGACGAGTTATAACTCGAGCTACACTACACTTAATGGTAAGAAGTTAGTCCCTAGATCTACCTTGAAATTCTATCTTTAAGTTTCATGAAATTGAGGGGGAAGAAACGCTCAAAACAGAGCCGAGATGATTTATTTTCAAACAGCGGCACAACAGTTCTCACGTATCTTCTTTATTTCAAAGGAAGATGACGATTGCGTGGGCGATTCCTGACTCGTTCTTTAATAAATTTTTTTTTATGGTTTTAGAAAATAGACACTCTAAAAGAGTTTGTCAAAGAAAATTTGGAGTCATTCAAGCTCGAAAACCAAGGTCCCGAACACCAATGATGAGGTATAGAGTCATCTAGAATTTTTCTTAAGAAATACTTATAGGAATCGTTTGATTTTTAGTATGAACCTTAAGTTAAGCATGGATTAAGGGAATATGAAAGAAAAATACTAAGAACCATAAGTTAAGGTTCTGAAGGAGCGTTTTTCTTCAGAAATAAGTAACATAAAAAATAATTCACTAAATGAAGAATGCTACTCATAAAATTTTAAGGCTGAAGATAATATGATATGTTGAATGCGTATATTAAATTTGGTAGTCATTGGATAAAGATAACGGGCTAAACCAAGAAATGATGCAAATGACCAAAATGCCCCCATGACGGTTGTCTTCGGTTCAAGACCTAAATGACCTCCAAATAACATGAAATTTTGTAATCGACCTTGTTTCAAAATAGTTGGAACACGTTTAGAAGCTAAATCAAGAATTATAGATAAAAAGACTAAAATGCCTTTGGATTACCTTTGATATTTCAAAGTCCAAATACCCTCCAAATAACTTAAGATTTTAATAAAGGTTTATGTATGTGGACATAAAGATATATATATTGGGATAAAGTTCGAATCGGGTACCAGACCTGTTTCCAAAGCCCCGCTTGATGTTACGGTTGTACTTTTTCAACCATGTGACGTTGTGATCTTGACACGCTCATGACCAGTCTTAAGGGGAACCTAATGCCAATATTCATTTTTCACCCACTTTGTGCCTTTGTCGGATCTTAGGCGAAATTTATCTTCACTCACCGTCCATCATTTGTGTAGAATTTAAGTTTGTACAACCACACATGATGCATGCACGTGCATATTCAATCGTCTATGACATAACTACCTTACCTCTACACTAGACCAAGTCATTTGGCTTGACCTTACCATCGATCGAGGTCAGGGTCTCTCAATGCAACACCACATCCAACATCATCTTTGTAACAACCCAAGTCCACTACTAGCAGATATTGTCCTCTTTGGGCTTTTCCTTACGAGATTCTTCTGAAGGTTTTTAAAATGTGTCTGCTAGGGAGAGGTTTCCACACTCTTATAAAGGATGTTTTGTGCTCCTCCCCAACTGATGTGGGATCTCACAATATCTTAATTCCTAATTAACATGGACCATATTTCTTGACACCTTCCAAAGTCACGGGGTGTCGTTGGCCATTGCAGCTCGCTCGGTTATGCCATCAAGAATGAGTGAACGTGTTGTTCAGAACATTGGGACATCCTTAACATCCATCCATCCATCTGGGTTCTATAGAGGCATTGGCCCTCTCGTGTCTATGCCATGTCATTTACGGATCCCATACTAGATAGCGAGTGCATAATCAACCTCTGACACATGGTCTGGGTGCAATACTGGCACACCCACGTCTCCCGATATTGTCCATGAAAGACCCATTGCAAAGGAAGTCGCCTGAGACACTCGTCTCAAAATGCACGCCCTCACTATGACACAGGCATGTGTCACAGGGTAGCATACTTAGGCCACAGGGTTCAGGGGTGGTGGAGAGCCAACACCATGATTTTGGCGAAGGAACATACGTTGTCGCGAAGCATCCATATGGTGTTCAATTGACACCAAATTTGATGAGTTTTCATATTTCATATGGATAAACTTGACTCTAGAACCACATGTCCAAATTCCCTTCGGAACCTAACTTTTGAGGTTAAGGCTCGGTGCCCTACCTGTTGGGTTTTATGTCCTAAAACTCATAGTTTGTAAATAAAAACATATTCTATTTTCAATAAAGTTATTATTGATGTTTATTTAGTAAAGATTGTTATTGTATAAAGTGAATTTTACGATCATTAATCTAAATCCAATAAACTAAGAATACTCTGGCTATAGTATGATTACTTGAACTATATGTAGAGACATAAGAGTGGATCAAGTTCAAGTATATAGTCAAAATGATCTATAGTACAGGGATAAGGCTGAGTACCTTATCCTGGGGACACTATGGATGCGGCCCACTTTTGTATATGATATAAACAATGTGATCACTAAATTGTACATGTGGAGACATGTGAGTGGGGGCGTCCTATGCAATGAGTATTGCATAAGATCGGACCATGAAGAAAATCACTCTCACTTTATAATGTCGTTTACTGTTGAGACTGATTTTTTCATGCGATGACCTAAGTAACTCGATCTTAATCCTGAGCAAACTATGAACTCCTGTTTATTCGGAATTATCCTTAGACTTGCATGGGTGAGAGTGGCCCGAGTTCACCGACTCAATAAGCCTCCCATTTCAGGGGTAAGACTAGGTGAATAGCTGGGGACATAGGGTGTAAGATGGAATTCACTCCTGCCCGCTTTTAGGGATAGTAGAGAGGTTGTTCCCTTAAGTACTGACTCCAGGTCTTGAACAAGGGGCTCCGCCCTCTCATTGGCCCGAGAGGGATTCGGTTTGGTGGTTGGACCACAAACCAATTGTTCATTAGAGGACATGTGGGACTTAAGGAACAAGAAGTAACTTTAGGGGTAAAACGGTAAATTGACCCAGCTCTAGTTACGAACAACCTGTGAATGATCGACTTACTAATCATGGTTATATCAAATGGACAGAAATATATCTATAGTGGGAGGAGTGCAACTACTAGGATATAGTGGAATGTCCTAGTAGTTAACGAATGTTGGTTAACAAGGTTAATGAGTTTAGCCGGTTAATCTCGGATCATTGGAGTCCATGATCTATAGGTCCATTAGGTCCCTCTACTAGCTCATATCAGACTAAACCTTAGAACGTTGTGACTAGTGAGTTCGAAGTGTTCGAATTCATATTAGGGAATATACGCTAAATATATTCGATATATTTAATCGCATTTTGTTTTTATTATGAATTAAACAAAAAGAGAGAATTGGAGATATTTAAATAAGATTTAAATATTTTAATTATGAATAGGGATTCATAATGCCCGAATTGAATGGGATTGACATTTGAATTAATATTAAATATTAATTAAATAGTTTAATTAATCATTTAATATTACTTTAATTTGAAATTAATTATTCAAATTAATTGTTGAATTAAAAGGAAGAAAGTCAAAATGTTGACTTCACTTTATGGAAAAATCCATGTTTGAATTAGTTGAATTTTGAGGTGTCAAAATTTGGTTTAATCAAACTTGCATACTTGCCAAATAAACCCCACAAATTTGAATGCAATTTTGAGTGTCAAAATTTGGTTAACTTAAACTTGCATGCTTGCCACGTAATCCCAAACATTTTAGTGAAATTTTGAGTGTCAAAATTTCGTGATCTCACATTTGCATGAACATGCAAATATGACTTTATAAATAGAGTGATCAAGGTACGTGGAAGCTATCCTTGGAAAAACTTTGAGAAAATCTCTCAAAACTCTCTATTTACATATACTAAATTTCTATCAAGTTTCGTCACTCACTGTATTCCACAATCTAGTTCTAAGGCTGGAGAATAGTAGGGAAGACAGTAGTGGTGGTTCGAAACCGGTTCGTGAGGAAAAAGGAATTTGTACTACAAAAGGTTAGTATTCAAACTCATTGAGTTTTAATGCTTTTGAACATGCTAGCTAATTTACTATAATGAATGTACTTAGAGTGGCTAAGATCCAAATTGCTTCCGCATGTGTTATAGTAACACCATCAATTGGTATCAGAGCAAGTTTTAGGCACTTTATTTACATTAATTTGAGAATGGTGGGTACCATTTCATGAATGAAATTTTGTGGTTGCTAAAGTGGATGTTTTTGGTTTTGGCATTTTTTTTATGCTTCCATTTGATACAATTATTGTAATAAGCCTAATGTGTATGGGCTTTAATTAGTGAAGAAAGGTCTGTATTTTTTATGGAGTCATTAGAGTCCATTTTAGGTTGTAATTGATCGAAAATGGAAGAGATAGTAAGCTGAACCGAAGAAGAAGGTGGAAGAGGTGGTTCTGGTGTTTTTTCTGCCGTTGGGGTCCAGTTCAACGTTTTTAAGGGTTGGTTCGCCCAGTTCGTGATCCTCGGGACCGGTTCAAGTTATTTTATTATTAGTGTAATAATTTAGTTAATTACTTGCTTTAAAATGCGGAAACCAATCCACTTTAGTGTATTTAATTAATTATGCATTATGAATGTATGTTTTAATTAAATAGAAAAGGTATATGCATAAAGTATGTCATATAGATTTAAAATCCCACCATAGGCTAAGCATGTTTCATGCATTCCAAGTATGTTATAAGTGTTATAATGTATAGTATGCATGTTTAGGGCTCCATGAATGATAGATATAAATTGTTATATTATTGCATGGAATGGATGATTATATAATTGTTATATAAAGCATGTTAGATGCATGTTATAGGTTATTTTCAAAGTCATAAAACGAGATATACATTAAAATCTATAACAAAGATAAATGCATGCTCACTTAAGGTTAACAACCAAGCACGATCAATTTTAATAGTTAAAATAGGTCGATATCTTGTAAAACTGCGGTTACAAGAAAGCTCATCTGGCACGATCTTGTCTAAGGCTGGAGGTACTTAAGTTAACGGTTTACGGAACACCTGCTACCTGGAGATCGAGCCAGTACTTGAGCTTAGTTAGCCCAATTTTACGAGCATGCGTGTGATGTAAGGATTTCTTTTTTAAATGAAAAATCTCCTAGACATCATAGGTACAAATCTAGTATAAATGTTATACTTGAAAAAATCACCTAGACTTAGGTTATATTTAATTAGCCGGAATATAGCTAAGTAATAAGTATACCCAACCGTCTAAAATACTTAGTGGGAAGAAAAAGACATATGAGATACATCGTTTTCTTTTTACGCTCTCTGGAAAATTCACACCGTGAGATTCATGCTCGGCCTCATGTCGCCCTAGGAGCGGCCTCCATTCGGAAGGTATTTGCATGAGTCAATAACAAGGTGAATAGAGAAAGTATTTATAATAAGTGGGAGAAGGAAGTATATCAACACATCCTATGGCCTCCACCACTAGGTTGCACCGTGAGATTCCCATGTTCCGCCTGCATGTTGCCCTAGAGCAACTACCCATTCGGAGGGTCGTAAAATGGGAGTCGGAACAATGCAAACTCCAGAAATGGATAGGATTTCTTAGGTCCATTCCCAACTTTGGCTTTTTCATTCGATAGCATTGTTGGGGCCGATCTCTGAGGTCTGAAAATTGCGGGTCACACTTACGAAGAATTACTAAGAGTTAGTATATTCTTGACCAAAGTGGCAATAACTAAAACACTATAGGAATAAGAGTTATTATGGGATTAGTGTTTTAAGTCAAGAATGTCTTGGTTTAGTGGAGTGATTGACTGCCCCTCGGTAGCAATTGCTCTAACTCACTAAAGTATTGTTGCAAATTAATAATTTTTGGGTACATTATTAAATTTTCTAAACCTGATTGGATTAAAAAGGATTAAGTCAATTCACTAATAGAATTTGTTTTAAATCTCAGCATGTCAAGCTCAATAGTACAATTACTCGCTTCTGAGAAATTAAACGGCGACAATTACGCAATAAGGAAATCAAACCTAAACACAATACTTGTAAATGATGATTTGAAGTTTGTTTTAACTGAGGAATGTCCCCTAAACCCCGGCTCAAACGCAAACCGAATAGTTTGGGATGCATATGACAAAAAGGGTAAGGGAAAAGACAAGATTCCTACCGACCGCAAACGCAAGGTTCAAAATATAGACAATGGAAAAGGTTTCCATTGCAATGAAAACGGGCATAGGAAAAGTGACTTCCCAAAATACCTTGCAGAGATGAAAGCTGAAAAGGCACAAAAAAGTAAATATGATTTACTAGTTGTAGAAATATGTTTAGTAGAGTATGATACTCAACCTAGATACTTGATTCAGGGGCCACTAATCATATTTGTTCTTTTTTTTCAGGAAGCTAGTTCCTGGAGAATGCTTGCGGAAGGCGAGATAATACTCAGGGTTGGAACAGGAGAAGTTGTCTCAGCAAGATCAATTGGAAATTTAAAGTTGTTTTTTGGAGATAGATTCATTATATTAGATAATGTACTTTCTGTTCCAGGAATAAAAAGAAATCTAATATCTATCTCTTGTTTATTAGAACAATTGTATAAAGTATCTTTTTAAATCAATGAAGTGTTCATTTGCAAAAGAGGTATTCATATTTATTTTGCAAAACTAGAAAACAACTTATATATGTTAAAACCGAGTGAAACAAAAGCTATTTTAAATACAGTGATGTTTAAAACACCTGAAACTCAAAATAAGCGACAAAAGATTTCTTCTAATACCTATCTTTGGCACTTAAGACTAGGCCACATTAATATCAATAGGATTGAGAGATTGGTTAAAAGAGAACTTCTAAATCAGTTAGAAGACAACTCTTTACTTCCATGTGAGTCCTGTCTTGAGGGTAAAATGACTAAATGATCATTTTTCGAAAAAGGTTATAGAGCCAAAGAAACCTTAGAACTCGTGCATACAGATCTCTGTGGTCCAATGAATGTCAAAGCACGAGGAGGGTATGAATATTTCATCAGTTTTATTGATGATTATTCAAGGTATGGCTATCTTTACCTAATGCATCACAAGTCCGAAGCTCTTGAAAAGTTAAGAGAGTATAAGACTGAGGTTGAGAATCTATTAGGTAAAACTATTAAAACACTTCGATCAGATCAAGGTGGAGAGTATATGGACTTAACATTCCAGGACTATATGATAGAACATGGAATAACGTCTCAACTCTCAGCCCCTGGTATGTCTCAACAAAATAGTGTATCAGAAAGAAGAAATAGAATTCTGTTAGACATGGTTCGGTCTATGATGAGTTTCGCTCAATTACCTGATTTGTTTTGGGGATATGCAGTGGAGACTGTTGCATACATTTTGAACATCATTCCTTCTAAGAGTGTTTCAGAAACACCTTATGAGTTATGGAGAGGGCGTAAAGGTAGTTTACGTCACTTCAGAATTTGGGGATACCCAGCACATGTGTTGGTGCAAAACTCCAAGAAATTAGAACGTCGTTCAAAATTATGCCTATTCGTAGGATACCTCAAAGAGACGAAAGGTGGTCTATTTTATGACCCTCAAGAAAACAGAGTGTTTGTATCAACAAATGCTACAGTTTTAGAGGAAGACCACGTAAGAAATCATCAACCTCGCAGTAAACTAGTATTGAGTGAGATTTCTAAAGAAGCTACTGATAAAACAAAAAGAGTTGTTGATCAGGCTGGTCCTTCAACAAGAGTTGTTGATGGAGCTGGCACTTCTGGTCAATCACATCCTTCTCAAGAGTTGAGAACGCCTCGACGTAGTGGGAGGGTTATAATTCAACCTGATCGTTACTTGAATTTGGCAGAAACACAGGTCATCATACCTGATGATGGCGTTGAGGATCCATTGACCTATAAACAGGCAATGAATGATGAAGATAGAGATCAGTGGATCAAAGCTATGAATCTTGAAATGGAGTCAATGTACTTCAATTCAGTTTGGAAACTTGTAGATCAACCAGATGGGGTAAAATCTATTGGATGCAAATGGATCTACAAGAGGAAACGAGACCAAGCCGGTAAGGTACAGACCTTTAAAGCTCGACTTGTAGCAAAGGGTTATACCCAAAGAGAGGGGGAGGACTATGAAGAAACCTTCTCTCCTGTTGCTATGCTTAAATCAATTAGAATACTCTTGTCCATTGCCACATTTTATGATTATGAAATTTGGCAAATGGATGTCAAGACAGCCTTTCTAAACTGCAATCTTGAGAAGAGTATCTATATGGCTCAACCAGAGGGGTTCATTGAACAGGATCACGAGCAAAAGGTTTGCAAGCTTAAAAGATCCATTTATGGGTTGAAGCAAGCATCTCGATCTTGGAATATAAGGTTTGATACTACGATCAAATCTTATGGCTTTAAACAAAATGTTGACAAACCTTGTGTTTACAAGAAGATAGTCAACTCTACAGTAGTTTTCCTGGTGTTGTACATTGACGATATCCTACTCATTGGGAATGATGTGGGATTTCTGACTGACATTAAGCATTGGCTACCGACACAATTCCAAATGAAAGATTTGGGAGAGGCTCAGTTTGTTCTTGGAATCCAAATTGTTCGGAATCGCAAGAACAAAATACTAGCATTGTCTCAGGCATCGAACATCGACAAAATGTTGGTTCGATATAAGATGCAGGACTCCAAGAAAGGATTATTACCTTTCAAGCATGGAGTTCATTTGTCGAAGGAACAAAGTCCTAAGACACCTCTAGAAGTTGAGGATATGAGACATATTCCCTATGCATCAGAAGTCGGTAGTCTGATGTATGCCATGTTGTGTACCTGACTCGAAATATGCTATGCTGTGGGAATTGTCAACGGGTATCAGTCCAATCCGGGACATGCTCATTGGGCTGCTGTTAAAAATATCCTCAAGTATATTAGGAGAACGAGGGACTATATGCTAATGTACGGCGCTAAGGATCTGATCCTTACAGGGTACACTGACTCAGATTTTAAGACCGATATCGATTCGAGGAAATCGACATCGGGATCTGTTTTCACTCTAAACAGAGGAGCAATAATATGGATAAGCATAAAGCAAGGTTGCATTGTTGATTCTACCATGGAAGCTGAGTATGTTGCTGCTTGTGAAGCAGCGAAAGAATCTGTATGGCTTAGGAAGTTCTTAACTAATTTGGAAGTCGTTCCAAATATGCATCTGCTTATCACTCTTTATTGTGATAACAGTGGAGCAGTTGAAAATTCTAAAGAACCAAGAAGCCATAAGCGAGGAAAACATATTGAGCGCAAATATCATCTCATAAGGGAGATTGTGCAATGAGGAGATGTGATCGTCACACAGATAGCTTCAGAGCACAACATTGTTGATCTATTTTCAAAGCCCCTCACGGCTAAAGTGTTTGAAGGGCACCTAGTGAGTCTAGGACTACGAGTTATGTAATCTAGGGCAAGTGCGAGAAAATGCATGGGTATGTGATGCCCTAGTTCATTGTATTTATGTCTTTCTCTCTACTCAACATTATAAAACCCCACTAGAGTTTTAGTCCAAGTGGGAGTTTGTTTGGTTTCATGTTCTAAAACTCATAGTTTGGAAATCAAAACATATTCTATTTTTAATAAAGTTATTATTGATGTTTATTCAGTAAAGATTGTTATTGAATAAAGTAAATTTTACGATCATTAATCTAAATCCAATAAACTAAGAATACTCTGGCTATAGTATGATTACTTGAACTATATGTAGAGACATAAGAGTGGATCAAGTTCAAGTATATAGTCAAAATGATCTATAGTACAGGGATAAGGCTGAGTACCTTATCCTGGGGACACTATGGATGCGGCCCACTTTTGTATATGATATAAACAATGTGATCACTAAATTGTACATGCGGAGAAATGTGAGTGGGGGCGTCCTATGCAATGAGTATTGCATAAAATCGGACCATGAAGAAAACCACTCTCACTTTATAATGCCGTTTACTGTTGAGACTGATTGTTTCATTCGATGACCTAGGTAACTCGATCTTAATCCTGAGCTAACTATGAACTCTTGTTTATTCAGAATTATCCTTAGACTTGCATGGGTGAGAGTGGCCTGAGTTCACCAACTCAATAAGCCTCCCATTTCAGGGGTAAGACTAGGTGAATAGCTGGGGACATAGGGTGTAAGACGGAATTCACTCATGCTCGCTTTTAGGGATAGTAGAGAGGTTGTTCCCTTAAGTACTGACTCCAGGTCTTGAACAAGGGGCCCCACCCTCTCATTGGCCCGAGAGGGATTCGGTTTGGTGGTTGGACCACAAACCAATTGTTCATTAGAGGATTATTGGGACTTAAGGAACAAGAAGTAACTTTAGGGGTAAAACGGTAAATTGACCCAGCTCTAGTTACGAACAACCTGTGAAGGATCGACTTACTAATCATGATTATATCGAATGGACAGAAATATATCTATAGTGAGAGTGCAACTACTAGGCTATAGTGGAATGTTCTAGTAGTTAACGAATGTTGGTTAACAAGGTTAATGAGTTTAGCCGGTTAATCTCGGATGATTGGAGCCCATGATCTGTAGGTCCATTAGGTCCCTCTACTAGCTCATATCGGACTAAACCTTAGAACGTTGTGACGAGTGAGTTCGAATTCATATTAGGGAATATACGCTAAATATATACGATATATTTAACTGCATTTTGTTTTTATTATGAATTAAACAAAAAAGAGAGAATTGGAGATATAAATAAGATTTAAATATTTTAATTATGAATAGGGATTCATAATCCATATGTGCCGGAATTAAATGAGATTGACATTTGAATTAATATCAAATATTGTTAAATATGTGTCAGAATTACTTTAATTTGAAATTAATTATTCAAATTAATTGTTGAATTAAAATGAAGAAAGTCAAAATGTTGACTTCACTTCATGGAAAAATCCATGTTTGGATTAGTGGAATTTTGAGGTGTCAAAATTTGTTTTAATCAAACTTGCATGCTTGCCAAATAAACCCCCACAAATTTTAGTGGAATTTTGAGTGTCAAAATTTGGTTAACCTAAACTTGCATGGTTGCCACATAATCCCAAACATTTGAGTGGAATTTTGAGTGTCAAAATTTGGTGATCTCACATTTGCATGAACATGCAAATATGACTTTATAAATAGAGTGATCAAGGTACATGGAAGCCATCCTTGGAAAAACTTTGAGAAAATCTCTCAAAACTCTCTATTTACATATACTAAATTCCTATCAAGTTTCGTCACTCACCGGATTCCACAATCTCGTTCTAAGGCCGGAGAATAGTAGGGAAGACACTAGTGGTAGTTCGAAACCGGTTCGTGAGGAAAAAGGAATTTCAAATACAAAAGGTTAGTATTCAAACTCATTGAGTTTTAATGCTTTTGAACATGCTAGCTAATTTACTATAATGAATGTACTTAGAGTGGCTAAGATCCAAATTGCTTCCGCATGTGTTATAGTAACACCATCACTACCCAACCCTTCAATAAGCCTATCTGTGACGCTCATGTCTACTCGTTGTTCTTATCTTACTTATGCCTCGTCTCCTCTTCAATTCACACGTTATATGGTGCGTTGGATGATGCACTATCCTCCTCAGATGCATCATGCAATTCTTCTATATTGGGCATCTTGTGGCGGATGTGCGCCACTTGAGGGTCGCCGCATTGCTTGTCTCGACGTGAGGGTCAAAGTCTTGTTGACGAGGGTTTCATCTATCTTGAGGTATCCTCAAAGTGCTCCAGTGTTGTTTGTCAATGTGAGTTCCTACAACAGTTGTAGAGAGGAATAAAGAATTTCTTATAAGGGTGTGGAAACTTTTCCCCTAATAGACACGTTTTAAAATCGTAAGGCTGACAATGATACGTAATGGGTTGAAGTAGACAATATCTAGTAGTGGTAGGTTTAGGCCATTATAGTCAAGAAGAATGATGGATCAATGTGTTTGTGCATGACTTTAGGGAATTGAACAAGAGATCGGTGAAGAATAAGTACCATTTTCCCCGTATATAAGATATGTTTGACCAACTCAAGGAGGTGACAACGTTCTCCAAAATTGATCTCTAATCAGGCTACCACTAGATTAAGATTAGAGAAGAAGATGTGTCGAAGACAACATTTAGAATGAGGTACGACCACTATGAGTTTTTGGTTATGTCGTTTGGACTCACCAATTCCCCTACGTATACATGGAGTCAATGAATCTAATATTCAAGAAGTGATTCAACACATTTATCTTCCTGTTCATAGACGACATCTTGGTGTACTTGAAAACGGATTAAGAACACAAGGTGCATCTCCGGAAAGTCCTGGTGATCTTGATGGAAAATAAGTTGTATACTAAGTTCTCCAAGTTAGAATTTTGACTACGACAGGCTCATTCTTAGAACACATGGTGTCAAAGGATGGGGTTTCAATTGACCCAGCAAATGTGGAAGTTGTCACCAAGTGGGCTCACCCAACTGTAATTACTAAGGTACACAATTTCTTGGGACTGGTAGGGTATATCAGAGAATCGTACGAGATTTTGCCAAGATTGCCTCATCGCTCACGCAGTTGACTAGGAAGGGTGTTTCATTTATATGAAATGAAGCATGTAAAGCTGGCTTCGAAGATCTAAAATAGAGGTCAGTGTGGCCCTAGTGCTCACAGTTCAAGAGAGCTCAGGGGGTTATGTGATTTATAGTGACAACACTAAGAAGGACTAGGATGTGTAGTGATGAAAAAAAAAAGGTGATCGCTCATGCTTCCCATCAGTTGAAGGTCTACGGGCAGAACTACCCCTCCCATGACTTGGAGATAGCTAAGGTAGTGTTTGTACTTAAAATCTGGTGGCTACTTGAATGGAGAAAATTATCATATCTACACTGACCACAAGAACATGAGTGTGTTGAGACGAGGTAGGTGAATGGGAGTTGTTAGGACAAGAGATAGTTCAAGCTATCAATGAGGCCGTGAAAAAGATTAGATCAAGAATGTCTATGACTTAGAGTAGATAGAGGAGTTACACTGACATGAGACATATGAGTTTAGGGGACATGGTATTCTTGAAGGTGATGCTAGAGAAGGGCGTCCTAAGGTTCGGACAAAAAGGAAAGTTGAGCCCATGCTTTATCGAACCATTCAAAATCTTAGATCAGATCTGTCACGACCCGTTTTTCGAGATTTTGAAAACTTGGACCATGACCCAAAAGACGAATGCAAAAACAAATAAAAATAAAATAAAATAAAAGTAAAGTAAAAGTTAATAATACCATTTAAATAAAAGAGAATAAAGAGGAGTTTTGTTTCAAAATATTACAAAGGGGATACAAAATAAATAAGGAAATACAAAAGACTCCAAAATGACTGAAAAGGGACTGACGCTCCGGAACGACCCCCTCTATGACCGCACAGCTCTCAAACGCTCCTCAACCTCGACCAACAGCCTGGAACACTTGAAAAAAATAGGAAAACTGGGATGAGTATAAATATTATACTCAGTAAGCCACCTACTTGTAGGCTCTCATTGCATCCTAAGCTTAACAAGATTCCCACGGACTTCTCTTTGGCTCTAGGACGTATGGTTCTGATCTTAAGCTCTTGGGGCTTCTCTGGTTCTCAATCCTTTTATTTAAACTCTAAGAGTTTCTTATGCCGTGCTGTAAGGATCGATGTCTCTCTATGAGGCACTAACTCTGCATGGCATTCTGAGAATATATGGTATCTTTCTCAAGGGTGTGTCTCCTAGGCCCATGATAGTACCCCTTATTGGGGGGCACAACCCCTCCTTTCCCATGCAGCTAATGGTCTGTACGACGTGGGGACACATTTCTCATGAGAAACGGCTAGGAATAGTGAGAACTTATCAGGAACCTCTGGTCCTCCCACGAAGCTATAGATACCGTTCACACAACTAGTAGTCTAAGAACACTCCTAAGGTACTTCATTTGTCGTGGTGATCTGATAGGCTCACAGGGAAAAGTTAGATCTAGACTCAGTGACTTTCACTTCTAACCACAAATCCCTAGGCTTATCATATTATTGGGTCATGGAAAATAACTAAGTGTGCATACAACTGTCATCTAGCATTATCATACATAATTCATACAAAGTAAACATACATGCTCAATGGAGAGATAACATCCATCAAGCTCCCAGAGCGTAGAGTTCAAGAATTCTCATCCTCTTTTCAGCCTGAATTCAACATATACATAAATAGCAGAGGCTTAAAGCATACTTGCAACACTCAAATAACATTCATACTACTTCACATAATACATCCATACTCATAGCAATCAAATTAACTACATTCAATCATGGAAAGCTACCACCTAAGGTAAATACACTAGCATGCATGCATTCCAAGCGATCTCTACAAGTATTGCTTCCTAAGTACCATGTGGTGACTTTCATGATTGATGTGTGCCCTTCGTTTAGCGTTTCTACACAAATAGCATGTCCAAAATGTCCAATTAGATCCTAATTCACATAAAAATATGGTTAGGATTAGAATCGAGATAAAAATTGAGCAAACAGAAGTCAAACAGAACGGAAACTAACCTGCATGCGTGCAACATGTGCTTCCACTTGCCGGAAAGACGCTCCACGCGCCCGTACACAAGTCCCGGTGCTGCCATGTGGCACGCTCAGGTTGCTCAGTCACTGATGAGTCGTGGGTTCGAATCTGGAAGTGCGCGTTTGGAAGTGAAAATCCTTACGTTAACGCGTGGCACCGAGCGGATCGGGTCGAACATCCTTCGAGTCAAACTGGGTAAGACGTGGGCGTGGGTCGAATGAGCTACAGTGTGTCGCATATTGAGTGGAGCCACATCGTTCCACAACGCGCCTGATGCGTTGTTCCACCCAATCGTCGACATGTGTCCCTCAGGCTGTCAGACACGCTTTCCCTCCCGCAGGTTGACACGTGGCTTGCTGGAAAATTTTCTCTCTCCTCCTGGTAGTCGCAACATAGAATCCGATTTAACTTTTTCCTCTTTTCTCATTTTCATATCTTTTTATCTAGACTTCATATTGATTCGTTTTATTCAACAAAGTTTTAGATTATAATACAAACTTCGTCCTAATATTTTTCTTGAATTTTTCACACCATCACAATCTAAGTTATGAGCGTTCAAAGTCGTTTCATTCACCTCCTTCCAGTTCTTTGAAGAACTCTCAGAAATCCGCCTTCGTAGAAGAACATATCGAAATCAGAGACCTTAACTCGTAAGAAACGATTCAGATCTAAAGAAAAACAGTGAAAGGTTACCTCGCGGGTCTCCTCAGTCCTTGACAAAAAAATGGGACTCCGGCCACCCAAATCTTCTTCTTCCTTCCAAGTGAGTCTTCGGCTGCGGAAGGTTACCTCACGGGTTGACAGAAAAAATGGGACTCTGGCCACCCAAATCTTCTTCTTCCTTCCAAGTGAGTCTTCTCCCAAACTTTCTCTCTCTTTGTTTTTACTTTGTTGTAGGTACTTTGCCATGGCCTCTCATGAACCCTAAATGACTTTAACCCCGTATTATGAAAATATATTATTAAAAATTAATGAAATTGGCACATGTAGGTGTCAAACCTGCAACCTTCATGTTATTAGCATGAAGCTCTAACCAAATGAGCTAATAAGCCATAGTTTTATGCACATTCAAGATCATAGCTTCTAATCCATTCAATCGAGTTTAGCTTACATAATTTTATAGATTAATAATTTAAGAGAATTGATTAAATTGACCTATGTAGGTGTTGAAACTGCAACCTTCACATTATTAGAAGGACGCTCTAACCAACTGAGCTAATAGGTCATAGGTTTTATCCACATTGCAAATCAGTAGCTCCTAATCCAGTTAATTGAGTTTAGGTTACATAATTTTATGCATAATAAACTTAAAACTTCAAGTCATTATCTCTTAAAATTTATAGTGCTTTAACCCCGTATCATTAAATATATCATTGAGAATTAATGAAATTGACCCATGCAAGTGTCAAACCTACGACCTTCACATTTAGTTAGCACGATGTTCTAACCAACTTAGCTACAAGGTCAAAGGTTTTATACAGATTGCAGATCGGTAGCTCCTAATCTAGCTTATCTTTAAAGTTCGTAATGTTGTAACCCCGTATCATGAAAAGATATTATTAAGAGAATTAATGAAATTGTCCCACATTGCTTAAAACCGAGAAGTGGGAAGTTGACCTCAACTATAAAAGGGAGGTCCCTCACTTCATTTTATAACCCCACTTGAACTGTTTAACGTCATTTGAAGAATACATTTTTTGACGTCTCTAGGCCAATATTTTGGCTGGGGTTTGATATGCTTGGACCCTTTTTTTTCAATTTTCCAAAAGTTTAAGATTTGTATGACTACCTTTTGGCTAGTTAAATTTTTAGAATCGAGTTTAAATTATTTATGCATAAGTAGGTTGAGTTAGTTTATATTATTAGGAGTAAGTTTAAATTATTTTATGGAAAACTATGAGCTAATTTCCCTAGTAAAATTTTAATTTATGATTGTTGGACTCTTTAGGCAAAAAAAGAAAATTTAGAGAGTAGCATTAAGCTAACGTTAAATGGTCGTAGTAGCTTTGGTTTAGGCCAACCAAGTAAGTTGCCTTACCGTCATTTGATTATAATTGTGTGTTGTATGATGGCACGTGCTTGTGGCTTTGCACATTGTAATAGCCCAAGCCCACCACTAGCAGATATTGTCCTCTTTGAGTTTTCGGGATACCCCTCAAGGTTTTAAAACTCATAGAGAAATTTCCACACCCTTATAAAGAATGCTTCATTAAGTTGTCAACTTCTCCCTACCCGATAGTTATATGTTGTAAGTCATTGTTATTGCCTTTTTGCTTGCATCACATCTTTCAAATCTTGCTTTCAAAACTCTCTTTCGAAATCTCTCTGCCCCGTTTTCTAAAACTTTCTTCTTAAACCGGGGCCAGAGACTCGAGCATACATCGCTTGGCCATAGGCGACGTAAGAAAGAGTTGGATTAGCTCACTTGTTGCTGGGAAGTGAGTGCTGCACAATCGCAAGTCCGCTGCCATCAAAAAGTGTGATTGTGAAAAGTGCGATTGTGAAAAGTCCGCTGCCACCCTCTTTTGAGACTCAGCGTCCTTGCTTGTACTCGTTCCTCTCTCCAAACAAGGTAGGATCTCACAATCAACCCCCTTTCGAGGTCTGCTGGCAGATCGCCTGATGTCTGGCTTTGATACCATTTGTAACAGTCCAAGCCCACCGCTAGTAGATATTCTCCTCTTTGGACTTTCACTTTCGGGCTTCCCCTCAAGGTTTTAAAATGCATTTGCTAAGGAGAGGTTTTCAAACCTTTATAAAGAATGTTTCGTTTCCCTCTCCAACAAATGTGAGATCTCACAATCCATCTGTCAACTACTAAATGAAAATCAATGCATACTATTGCCCTATCTTAACTTCCATGGTCATTCCAACATTCACTGTTATTCGTTCTTGCCAGTACACCGCCCAGTGTTTGGCTCTGATACCAACAATAACGCCCCTAATTTTCTTACCCTAATTAGAGGCGTCACAACATGCATGCCTTAATTAACATATGCGGACATTGAAATGAAACATTTACAAATGAAGCTATAGACTTACACATTTAATTTAAAACAAGAAAGTAGAAATAATGTAGTTTTTAAACATGAAAATATTTTGCATATTCCCCATAATGTCGAGACTTTATCCAAAGTAACATGTGTAAGCTTGTGAGTGCAACAAGCCACCACTACTCAAATGGCAGTGTGACCGTTTGTTATCTTACGTAAACCTAGAAAAGAATTCCATGACATAATCTCTAAGTTGTTGAACCTTTCCGCACCCATCACATTCACTAACCAATGGTTTGGGCATATACTTTAACAACTCTCCATGTGACCTACCACGTTGAAGAACTTAACCAACTTGGGATTCATTCTCTATGCATCAGTAATTTAGTGTGATATCCACGTTAAGGACGAGACAAATAATCTCAGGTTTCTTTGGTAAATATGAGGTAGGATGCTTACTTTTTGGGTTGCCTTAGTACTCTAACTAGTTATCTCTTCATAACATCATTAAACTTTATCGACCTTCATATATCATCTAGCACATTCTTATACTATAACTAAGGCTAGCAAATTCCTTAACTTTTGAAAGCTCTTCTCACAGGCTCATTGTAAGTGTGAGTTGTGCTTGCATGTATTGAATGAGTCAAACTCAAAACTTTTGAACAAACCTTCTACATTGTCAAAGCTAGGAAACTTACAACTTTATATCTCTAAATAACTCGATCTTAATCCTGAGCTAACTATGAACTCTTGTTTATTCAGAATTATCCTTAGACTTGCATGGGTGAGAGTGGCCTGAGTTCACCAACTCAATAAGCCTCCCATTTCAGGGGTAAGACTAGGTGAATAGCTGGGGACATAGGGTGTAAGATGGAATTCACTCATGCTCGCTTTTAGGGATAGTAGAGAGGTTGTTCCCTTAAGTACTGACTCCAGGTCTTGAACAAGGGGCCCCACCCTCTAATTGGCCCGAGAGGGATTCGGTTTGGTGGTTGGACCACAAACCAATTGTTCATTAGAGGATTAGTGGGACTTAAGGAACAAGAAGTAACTTTAGGGGTAAAACGGTAAATTGACCCAGCTCTAGTTACGAACAACCTGTGAAGGATCGACTTACTAATCATGATTATATCAAATGGACAGAAATATATCTATAGTGAGAGTGCAACTACTAGGCTATAGTGGAATGTTCTAGTAGTTAACGAATGTTGATTAACAAGGTTAATGAGTTTAGCTGGTTAATCTCGAATCATTGGAGCCCATGATCTGTAGGTCCATTAGGTCCCTCTACTAGCTCATATCGGACTAAACCTTAGAACGTTGTGACGAGTGAGTTCGAATTCATATTAGGGAATATACGCTAAATATATACGATATATTTAACTGCATTTTGTTTTTATTATGAATTAAACAAAAAAGAGAGAATTGGAGATATAAATAAGATTTAAATATTTTAATTATGAATAGGGATTCATAATCAATATGTGCCGGAATTAAATGAGATTGACATTTGAATTAATATCAAATATTGTTAAATATGTGTCAAAATTACTTTAATTTGAAATTAATTATTCAAATTAATTGTTGAATTAAAATGAAGAAAGTCAAAATGTTGACTTCACTTCATGGAAAAATCCATGTTTGAATTAGTGGAATTTTGAGGTGTCAAAATTTGGTTTAATCAAACTTGAATGCTTGCCAAATAAACCCCACAAATTTTAGTGGAATTTTGAGTGTCAAGATTTGGTTAACCTAAACTTGCATGGTTGCACATAATCCCAAACATTTGAGTGGAATTTTGAGTGTCAAAATTTGGTGATCTCACATTTGCATGAACATGCAAATATGACTTTATAAATAGAGTGATCAAGGTACATGGAAGCCATCCTTGGAAAAACTTTGAGAAAATCTCTCAAAACTCTCTATTTACATATACTAAATTCCTATCAAGTTTCGTCACTCACCGGATTCCACAATCTCGTTCTAAGGCCGGAGAATAGTAGGGAAGACACTAGTGGTAGTTCGAAACCGGTTCGTGAGGAAAAAAGAATTTCAAATACAAAAGGTTAGTATTCAAACTCATTGAGTTTTAATGCTTTTGAACATGCTAGCTAATTTACTATAATGAATGTACTTAGAGTGGCTAAGATCCAAATTGCTTCCGCATGTGTTATAGTAACACCATCACTACCCAACCCTTCAATAAGCCTATATGTGACGCTCATGTCTACTCGTTGTTCTTATCTTACTTATGCCTCGTCTCCTCTTCAATTCACACGTTATATGGTGCGTTGGATGATGCACTATCCTCCTCAGATGCATCATGCAATTCTTCTATATTGGGCATCTTGTGGCGGATGTGCGCCACTTGAGGGTCGCCGCATTGCTTGTCTCGACGTGAGGGTCAAAGTCTTGTTGACGAGGGTTTCATCTATCTTGAGGTATCCTCAAAGTGCTCCAGTGTTGTTTGTCAATGTGAGTTCCTACAACAGTTGTAGAGAGGAATAAAGAATTTCTTATAAGGGTGTGGAAACTTTTCCCCTAATAGACACGTTTTAAAATCGTAAGGCTGACAATGATACGTAATGGGTTGAAGTAGACAATATCTACTAGTGGTAGGTTTAGGCCGTTATAGTCAAGAAGAATGATGGATCAATGTGTTTGTGCATGACTTTAGGGAATTGAACAAGAGATCGGTGAAGAATAAGTACCATTTTCCCCGTATATAAGATATGTTTGACCAACTCAAGGAGGTGACAACGTTCTCCAAAATTGATCTCTAATCAGGCTACCACTAGATTAAGATTAGAGAAGAAGATGTGTCGAAGACAACATTTAGAATGAGGTACGACCACTATGAGTTTTTGGTTATGTCGTTTGGACTCACCAATTCCCCTACGTATACATGGAGTCAATGAATCTAATATTCAAGAAGTGATTCAACACATTTATCTTCCTGTTCATAGACGACATCTTGGTGTACTTGAAAACGGATTAAGAACACAAGGTGCATCTCCGGAAAGTCCTGGTGATCTTGATGGAAAATAAGTTGTATACTAAGTTCTCCAAGTTAGAATTTTGACTACGACAGGCTCATTCTTAGAACACATGATGTCAAAGGATGGGGTTTCAATTGACCCAGCAAATGTGAAAGTTGTCACCAAGTGGGCTCACCCAACTGTAATTACTAAGGTACACAATTTCTTGGGACTGAACCTATAAGCAAATTCATCAAGAGACCTATCCCATTCGATTTTCACACCTCCAACGAATATTTCCATAGAAGACCACGAAGGTTAACAAGACTCAGAGCGTGTCAAATTAAATAAAATTATTTTCATGCAAAATTTGGAGGTAAGGATCGAAGTCTTACTTCCAATCCATTTTCTTCAAAATTGAGCCTTTCTTTAGCTTTAGAAGATTAAGTTGAGCATTTTTTATGAAGAAATCGGGAGTTAAAACATCCTAGATCGAGTTGTCTAAAGAAATCAAATTCTGCGTTTTTGGATAAGTTGCATGTCGAGGTTCAAATTCCAAAATTAAGACCACACACTTACAGACATCGCTCCAAATAATCATTTAGCTTGAGGGAAATATGAGGAAGAAATTTTGAGCGGAAATCAGAAACTGAAAAGCTCTAGAATTGGCTACCCAAGAAAGAGTTTCTAGATTTGAATTCTCGCAAGGATATGTTTTGGAGCGAAATTTAGAAGGGTATAACTTATCCATGAGAAGTTATAAAATAAATCTTTAACTCTTCCCTGTAGCACCATTTTTAAGTTTCATGAAGAAATTTAGAGGAGAAAACTCCCAAAGCTAAGCTTGGGAGACTAGATTTCAGACGGCGGCGCAATCTCCTAATATACATTGATTTCATCTTTGTATCTAATAGATCATAGATGCTCATAAAATTTATATCTTATAAGTGAAATTTAAAAAATAAATACACTTTCAAGTTTAATATATTATAGACCTCGGAACAATATTAATTTGTTATTGCTTCCATCTTTTTCCGTATAAAATCAATTACTTTATTAAATATAAAATTGAATTTTATATCTAACATCATAAACTTTGAATTTTATATCTAGAAGGTGAATTTTAAGTAAAGAAATATAGAAAATGTCAAAAATCTATTAAATTTAAGAGTTTGAGAACCTATAGATGATACTAACAAAAAAAATTTGTGACATAGGTATGAAATCAATTCGTCATATGTCTTCCTATTCTGCTGTTCGAAATCAACGAATTCATTGGACAACGCATGAGTTGTAAAAACTAATATTCTTAATATAGACAATAATTAATTTAATATATACGTCATGCTTAGATTTAAATCTCGGGTTAGTGGATTCAAAGTCTAATGTCCTAACCATTAAACTATGGGACCATAAATATTAACAAGATTTGTGTGTAATAAATATATGAACTTATAAAAACAATAGTATCTTATTTGTTTCTGATAAATCTCTCAATTTTGAAAATGATTAATGTGTCTTCGTTTTTAGTTTTGTATTTGATAGGGTTTTAACACAATAAAATCAATTAATTCATTAGATCATGTGTACAATTATTCGACCATTCTTCTTCACTCATTTCCATCCTACTTTAAAAGAGTTGATCGAAAGGTTATTTTGAAACAAATTTAACATTAAAAAATATACTTATTTAATAATTTTGTCCCTCATCCATATTTTTTAAAAGATTATTTGAATATTCTATGTAACATTATCGAATTAAAAAAAATCAAATTATTTGTGTTTACTCTATTTTTATAAAAAGAAACAATAATGAAACTCATATGCTACGTATAATATATGGTTGACTATTTAGATCTAAACAGCTACATAGTGTGGTCATTCTCAACTTGTTAATACAACCTCTAATAACAACAAAGTTAACGGTGAGAACAGAAAAAATAACAAAAGTTATTCTAATTCCATGTAAATAAAATATAGATTGTCAAGACTTAGATATGATATTTATCCGTCATGATATCATATTTTGCACTACTACCTACAATCTCATGTATGTACCTCGAATATGAAAGGAGAATTAATAAGAGAAGATAAACCTAAATAAGGTTTATTAGAAAAAAGTTAAAGACCTTCCGCACCCAAACCGAGAATCATACTACTAGACCAAATGCTCATTAGATGACAATTTTTTTTTTTTATAGAATATATAATTATTTCATTCCTTTATTTGATTTGGATATTAATGAAATCCATGGGTGAGTATTATTATTATATCTTTTTGTTTTAAATGGATGCAAAATTTGATTATTCTAAAATTATTTATACGAATAGGTGTAATAACAATATAGAACAGAAAAAATAGTTGAAGTTATTATATCTTGAACACACAAGTAAAACAATAATAAAATGCAATGTCAATGGATTAAAATCTAGATTTCTTAGTACCCAAGTGGTTGTTATTGATTCACGACTTATAGTCCCATATGTTCAAATTCTTTTTAGCATACTAAATTTGTGAAATCTATGGGGTACTAATTTATGTGATCCAATCGCAAAAAAATTATGTTTTTTATTAAAATAAATTTCATCGTGTGAACTTATAACCGTTAGAAAGTTAGATATTTATCCATATAGTTCCTATTTATTAAATGCATTACTGCATCAATAAATAGGGTTGAGTAACTTCTAGGGAAAAAATCATTAAGGGGAAAAAATAATTGATGTTATTTCCAAGTTAGCATGTAGGTTGATAGCTGTCTATATCGTGTCTACAAAGCTTCCACTTTTCTTTCAACTGAACCATTGAGTTCCAAGGTAGCATGCAGAAGGTCGTGAGTTCGACTCCCATTATGGTCGACTAAAACATTAGACTTTCATTTGGAGAACACATATCCCGACTAAAGTCCCTTCAAGCATTCATAAAAATGTAAACATTATCTAATTAATTCTAGCATAACAATCGAACAATTTAAATTCTTATTTTATCTTTCTTTTTAATTGGATTATGCTTTTTATAATATTATATCATAATATAGAAATAAACGTGTAAATCATCTAGTGGCGTGATGTAGTTGGTTATCACGTTAGCCTAACACATTACAGGTGTTTACCATCTATAGTACTACGTGGGAGGTGAAGACGAATGGGCAACAAAGAAGAACCGTAGGAAAAACGATAAAACTTGGCCCAAACACACAAACAAACCTGGCCCAATCTGTGCGTGCTCCGACCTACAACCCACGACCCAAACACACTATTGGCCCAAGCCTACAACACACTACCTACGTGCCTGCTGCTTGAAAACAACCCACGCCCGGCCTGCTACTCCCCAAAATCCGTTTCAACCAGACCTGCAGTAGGCAACTAAGCACCCGCGCTCAACCCGAAGGCGCCTGTACACGCTTCAGCCTCTGGCCTGCAACAAAACAACTCCTCAACTCAGTCGACTTAAACGGCTCGGCTTTGTGGCTAGGAACTCGCTCCTTCGGCTGAATAAAGGAAAAATTAGCAAATTCTCACCGTTTTGATCATTGTGAAGCTCACTTTGGCCTTATTTAAGGCAAAAGGTCAGCATAAGGGTAAATTTCTTAATACGTCGGCTAAGGCCAACCAAGTAAGTGGCCTTACCATCATTTGGTTATAATACGAGATGGCTATTCTAATAGAAAAGGACAACCAGCGATAATTGAAGCAATTTAGAGGAACGGGAGCGAACGTACTTAAGTTAGGAAAAATACCGGCTAAGCCCACCAAGTAAGTGGCGTACTCAAGTTAGGAAAAATGTTGGCTAAGACCAATCAAGTATGTGGCCCTACCGTCATTTGGTTATAACTGTGTGCTGTATGATGACACGTGCTATATACAAACTGATTTGAGATGATATGTGTATGTTATGTTATGTTATGTGATTGTTATATTGTTTTGAGTGAATTGATATGTTTGTGATATGATATGTTAAGATATGATATGTTGAAGGCATGACTCGTGATATATTATGTGGCTGTTATGATATATGAAATGATATGATATGTGCATGATGAGAATTGTTATGTTTGGAAGCATGAAAACGTTATGATATGACATATGTGTCTAATATGAATGATATGATATGTGCATGATGAGAATTGTTATGTTTGGAAGCATGAAAACGTTATGATATGACATATGTGTCTAATATGAATGATATGATATGATTAACATGCAAAATGATGGACTAGTAGGCATTGTATTGTATTATATGATAATGAAAATGGAAAAATGTTGGGACCTCATGTATTATTGTATGCTCATGCATCGGGGGATACCCCTTCTCCTTTCACGATAGTACGGATGCGTATGCTACGAGGCAGGAAAACGATCATTATGTTTACCATAATTATGCCGCGATGGTCGCTATTCCTAACGGGTGTCCGGCATCAACAGCTATAAAAGAATGTTCGCCCGACCAGAATGGGGCCAGGAGAATGTTCGCACGTGTGGACCGAGTGTAGGAAAATTAAGTACACATCCAAGTTGCCTGTTTATGATAGTCGTCGTAGAAAAATAGACTGTTATGACAGGTCTCATTCATGAAATTGTTTGTGTTTGCATTTAACCCCCTATAGGGGTCGCTTACTGATTATTTCTTAAAATACTCAAGTCATGTGCTATTCTCATTTTTCAAGTAAAGACAAGACTTCCCTGTACGGCTGACCGTGGTACATGCTTACGATAGTTTTAAATTTTGAATATAGTAGAATATAGGATAGCATAGGTTAGTTGCATTTCCATTTAGTAGCATATAGGTTCGTATAGGACATTTTACTTTATGTTATGTCTCTTCTTAATTCCATTTGTATTAATTTGTTTAAGGGCCTTAGATGAGACATGCAAGACTATGAGACATGCAAGACCAAAGTCATATTTCATTATGAAGTTTTCAATGAAGTATTTCCGCATTAAATGTTCATGATATGTATACAATAGCGACTTTAGATTAAGTAGAAAATCTAGGTCGTTAAAGTTGGCTAAGTTACAAATCTTGTAGACTAGCCAACGATGTAAGCTTGACATGTTCCATGGTCCAATAGTTAATGCTCTGTCACCGTCAGGTACGCCATGTGTCACAATCGCCTTTTCTTAACAACGGATTTGGCGATTGTGTGGCACTCGTTCTCAGCACTGAGTGAGTCAAGCCAACTTCGGATCACGTTGCATACAGTCGGACAACGTGTATTCAAACCTCGGGACCCGATTTGAAGAGAAGATTTTAGAAAACAGGGGAGAGAGGTTTTAGAAAAAGAGTTTGAAAGCAAGAATAAGAGAGAGATTGAGAGTTGTATTATATAACATGCAAGCAAAAACGCAACAACAATGGCTTAAACAGTATATAAATTTTCAGGCAGAGAGAATTTGACAACTAGTCGCATACCCCAATAGTACATTTTGAGGCATTTCATGTCTACCAGGCGTAGCCATGATTTCACCAAAACGTCATACTCTTAAAGAAAATAAGAAAGAAATAATACAACTTGAAAGCAGTAAAAGAAAGCGATAAAGTAGTACAAGGCAAGAGTTTCGGCGTGTCATGGCATGCGGCCATGGGCAACACGCATTGGACAAACATGACCATGACATCCTCCCCCACTAAATTGGTTGACGTCCCGTCAATCGTCTCATTTGTTCGAACTCTGTAATATGAGGTGCGGCTGTCTTCTAGTTGTCGCACGTTTCCAGTTGATTTCTTCTTCTAGAAGTCTTATCCACTTTACTAAAAATTCTTGTAAGTTGTGCTTTAGTTTGCCAATGCGACAGGTTCGCTCGGCTAAAATCTTTTCTACTTCCTTTTTACTCAAGTCCTTCATCGTCACTGGGGGTTGTGTCACTTGGTTGCGTCAATGGTCGTCATCGTCTGGATGATACGTTTTCAATACTATATGATGTCCTTCCGACTTTCTCAATGACTTTAATTGGTCCCTCATATCTTCGCACTAGTCTGAAACTCTAATGATCTTCATTTTTGGTCTGCCCACTTCTTCATTCTTAGTGAGGCTTTCTCCAAGTATGCTCGTGCTATTTCAGAGGTTTGCTTCCACTCTTTGGTGAAGTTGTACGCATGAGGGCTTCTCCCAGCATAGGGGTGGTCAATAACATGGGGCATAAGTGGTTGTCTACCACATACTATTTCAAAAGGGGTTTTTCCTGTCGACGAGCTTTGTTAGCAATTGAAGCTAAACTGAGCAACATCAATCATCTGTACCCAGTTCTTCTGTCGCGCATCAACGAAATGACGTAAGAACTCCTCAAGCATACTGTTGAACCTTTCAGTTTGTCCGTCAGTTTGGGGGTGATAACTTGAAGAGACATTTAGGGTCGACCCCAATAACTTGAACAACTCGGTCCAAAAATTCCATGTGAATCTCGGATCGCGATCGCTGATAATGCTAGTTGGAATGCCTCATAACTTCACTACGTGTCGAAAGAATAGTTGTGTGGTCACTTCAGCAGAGCATGACTTGGGAATTGGGATGAATGTGGCATATTTGGAAAACTTGTCGACAATAACCAAGATGGACTCCATTTCTCCACCTTTGGGAGGTGTGTGATAAAATCTAGAGAACACTTTTTCATAGTCGAGAAGGGACCGATAGAGGTTCTAGCAGTCCCGTAAATTTGTTTCGTTCAACCTTGTCTTGTTGGCGATAAGACAAGTCTTTGTAAACTGTGTTGCATCGTCACGGAGGTTTGGCCAATAGTACCCCTTTTTAGGAGGGCATAGGTTCTCTGTCATCCGTTGTGGCCTGCCCATGGTGTGTCGTGGAATTTTTTAAGTAAGAGTCTCCTCAGGTTCCCCAAACGGGGGCATAAAGGCGATTTCCCTTGGTGAAAGGTAAATTATCCTCGACCAAAAACTAGCGAGTCTTCCCCTCTCTAGCTAGCTACATGATGGCCTGGGCAGCCAGATCTTTTGGTAGGTGTTATTCAAAACTTTCTCATATTTTTCCGCTCAACTTACTTGCTAGTAGATGAGACAACATGCACAGGGCTGCATGTTCGCTCTTTCGACTTAAGGCATATGCAACTTGATTTGCTTTACCTGGCCTATGTTTGAACTAAAAGTTGAATTCGGTCACACATTCCAGTCAACGTGCTTGTTTCGATGATAACTTGGGTTGGTCAAAGAAGTGACATATGGAACTGTTGTTTGTCTTGACTACAAACTGAGCTCCGAGGAGGTACTTCCTCCAAGCTTGTAAACAGTGGACTATTGTCAGCATTTCTTTCTCGGATGTTGCATACATTCTTTCTACCTCATTTAGCTTCCGACTCTCGTATGCAATGGGGTGTCCCTCCTATACTAGGACGCCCCTAGGGCGAGGTCTGATGCATCCATTTCAACTTCGAAGGGTTTTCTCACGTCGGCAATCCCCAAAACTAGCCCTTCCATCATGGCGATCTTTAAGTTGTCGAAGGCTTCTTAACAACGTGGAGTCCACCTCCACTTGTTCCCCTTCTTTAGTAGTTCAGACAAGGGACTTGCGCGCTTCGAGAATCCTTCAACGAACTGCTGATAATAATTTTCTAACCCAAGGAAAGAGCGCACTTTTGTCACTAAAGAGGGGGTCTTCCAATCCTTGATGGCTTTGACTTTCTACTCTTCCATACCTACCATGTCTGCTTCTATTACTTGCCCAAGAAAGTTGATTTGTTGCTACGGAAACGCACATTTTTCCCTCTTCACATATAGTTGGTGTTCTCTCAACTTTTCGAAAACTAACCGCAGGTGGTTTTGATGTTCTTCCATGGTGGAGCTGTAAACCACTATGTCGTCCAAGTAGACTACCACGAATTTGTCGAGGTACTCGTTGAAGACTTGATTCATTAGAGTGCAGAATATTGCAGGGGCATTAGTCAGACCAAAAGGCATGACTAAGAATTCAAAGGCCCCATATTTAGTGACGCAATTCGTTTTTGGTTCATCTCCCTCGGCAATCCGAACTTGATATTATCTCGACCTTAAGTCGAGTTTCGAGAAGTACTTCGCACCATGGAGTCGATCGAACAAGTCTGTAATGATGGGCAGAGGGTACTTATTTCTAACAGTAATTTTGTTTAGGGCGCGGTAGTCTATGCATAGGCAAAGACTCCTGTCCTTCTTCTTCTGAAATAACATCGGGGCTCCGTAGGGAGCTTTCGCAGGTCTGATAAACCCAACAGTAAGTAGTTCATCTAGTTGCTTCTACAACTACGGTAACTCAGGTGGAGTCATTCTATTGGTATTCTTTGTTGGGAGTTTTGACCCCAGCATCAGTTCGATCTCGTGGTCTATGCTAGTAAAGTCTTTGGTAGACTCTCTGGCATTACTTCGCGGTACTCTCTAGTACGCGTTGTATTTTTATGGGAACAAATTCAACCATTCCTTCAGTTTCAACCACAGGGATGGCCATGAACGTTGGTTCGTTACGTGCAAGACCTCATTTAAATTGGAGCGTTGAAAACATCTTGATTCTATCAGGCTATTTGATGCTTGTCTGGACAATAGTAGGGGTTGATCCTGTTATAACTAGGCATTTAGCCAAAGGCATGGGGATCACTTTATGCTCCAATAGGAATTCCATCCCGAGTTCCACATCAAAGTCGTCCATTTTGATGATCACAAAGTCCACTAGACTACTCCATGTTCCTAACTTGATGGTAGTCTTTCTCGCTATTTGGAGGATCGGTAGGGCAACAGAGTTAATGGCCTTCATCTTTCCCAAGTCTCGATGCCATTTAATGTTCAACCGATTCTCTTCCGTCTCCGTCATGAAGTTATGGGTGGCTCCTGAATCGACCATTGTACTCTTGGCCAATTTGTGATGTTGACTTCTAGCAATTGGGAGAAGATGTCGACGAAAAAACGGCCGAAGGAAAATTTCTTTGAGAAAAAAATAACGGAAAGTAAAAGGAGAGAGAGAGATTTACGGAAGACTCGATTGTTTTTATTTGATTCAGTTTAACGTATTTAAATAAAAAATCTATCCTAAAAATGGGAAGGAGTGGAAAACTAAATTAAAGGGCTCCCACTCGACGTGGACTTCCCACTTACTCTGATTGTGTGGGTTGAACAGAAAAAAGTTACCTAAAACCTAGGAATGAATTTCAACATAGGGATTTACCTAACAATCTCTTCCTAAAGCCCTATGGTATATGTCTACCATATTGTTTGAACTTCGATCTTTGAGCGTAGTTCTTCAAATTTTACCCGCGCTAAGGACTTGGTAAAAATGTCTCCAAGCTGTTCCTTTGTTTGGATGAAATCAATCTTGATGAGCCCTCGATCTGCACATTCTCGGATGTAGTGGAATCTTATTTCTATGTGCTTGCTCCGGTTGTGCAAAACTTGATTTTTGATCAGAAAGATCGTAGCTTTGTTGTCCACGTATAGCATTGGTGGATCGCTTTCTCTTCCAATGAGTTCTTCCATCAGTCGCGCAAGCCAGACCCCCTGTGTTGCCGCCGTCGAAGCGGCGATGTATTCTGCTTCACAGGAAGACAAAGCAACTACCTTTTGTTTTGTTGATTGCCAGCAGATCGCGCCGCCTAAGAGAAAGTAGATCATCCCGCTAGTGCTCTTACGATCATCAACGTCACAGGCCATGTCACTATCACTGTAGCCGACCAGCTCAAGCTTCGTCTTTCCTTTCCCTGTGCTGTATCTCACACCCCAGCCTCTGGTTCCAGCCACATAGCGCAGGATGCGCTTGACAGCCACAAGATGTTCCTCCCGAGGTGCTTCCATGAATCTACTCACATATCCAACTGAGTAAGCAAGGTCAGGGCGTGTATTTACCAGATAGCGCAAGCTCCCGACAATGCTGCAGTAATTGGTGGCGTCGACTATCGTCATAGTGCCGGCCTTCCTTAGCTGGAGCCGGGCCTCCATTGGCGTCCTTGTAGAGTTACTCTCCACAAGCCCAGTTGTGTCCAGCAGCTTTTTCGTGTACGCACTTTGGCAGATGGTGATGCCGGTAGTACTCTGTTGCACTTCGATACCGAGGTAGTAGCTGAGTACGCCGAGATCGCTCATCTTGAAGTTCTTTGACATCTTCCTCTTGAACCTTCCGAGGACTTCCATGTCGCCTCTAATGATTATGAGGTCGTCAACGTACACTCCCACAATCAATCGTTGCTCACCGTGGCCGTGCGTGTACATGTCATGCTTAGAGGCACAACGCTTAAACTTCAGTGACAGTAGGGTACTGTCGAGCTTAACGTTCCAGGCTCGTAGTGCTTGCCGAAGCCCGTAGAGTGCCTTGTGCAGGCGTAGTACCTTACCCGGGTTGTCGTTGTCTAGGAAGCCAGGTGGTTGTCGGACGTAGACGGTCTCATGCAGCTCTCCGTTAAGGAAAGCGGACTTCACGTCCATATGGTGGACCTCCCAAGAGCAATGTGCCACGATTGCCAGCAAAAGGCGGACGGATTCTAACCTTGCCACTAGCAAATACCTCTTCGAAGTCCACTCCTTGCTTCTAGACGTAGCCCTTCGCCACTAGACGGGCCTTGTGCTTCACAACTTCTCCCTTTTCGTTGCGCTTCAGTTTGAAGACCCATTTGAGCCCCCTATGGCTCGGTGTCTCGGTGGCATATCCTAGACTCCACGTTTGGTTCTCGGTGATGGATGTCATCTCCTCCTGCATTGCCTTCAGCTAGCACGGTTACTTTCTACTTCGGCAAAGGTGTCCGGTTCATCTGCGCTGATGGCATGTAGTTAGGCCCCACCTCTTGTTTGAGTTCGCGAGCCGCCAGTCTAGGTGGTTCACCTCCTCCCACTAGGTCGTCCATCCTTCGATACCTGGCCACCAGATAATCATCGTGATCGGCATCCAGCGTCGAATCCGCAGTCTGTGGTGTTGCGAACTCCACTGGTTCAGGAGGTGCAGCTACTGGCGGTGTGACGGGTCCTGATGCTGGGCTCCTCCTTCTTCCAGCTCGGTGACGAGGTACTCCACCGTGAATTGATTTGGGTTGTGATCTGCTAGAGCTCGCCCCCCCCCACCCCGAAGGATCGAGCTTGGTGAGGTGGGGACGCGCTACCTTCATGTATGCAAGGCAACCGAACACTCGGAGATGATGTACCGCTAGCTTCTTGTGGTATCTTCCCGTCGAGACTTCACGTTGGTGATCGATTGAGGAGATAGGCGGCCGTCATTACCGCCTCTGCCCAGAATCTCCCGAGCATCCCGGCCGTCATCAGCAATGACCTTGCTGTCCCGACGATGGTCTGATTTTGGCGCTCCACCACTCCATTCTGTTGGGGGGGGGAGTAGGGCACCGTTAGTTGCCGCTGCATGCCGAGTCTCACGGTTCTATATTTTTTACCGTGCGGCGTCGTGATCTTGACACGACCACGACCAGCCATACGGGGAATTAAGCCCCATATATATTTGTCACCCCGGCTTTGTGGCTTCGTCGGACCTTAGGCGATGTTTGTCTTCGCCCATCGGACATCGCTTGTGCGGAATCCAAGCTTGTCCAACAACACACGCCACCTGCGCGTACATGTTCAATCGTCTGCGACACAACCGACTTGCCCCTACACTAGGCCAAGTCACCCGGCTCGACCTTGCCTCTGCTCGGGCCAAGGTCTCTCAATACAACGTCGCATCTTGTCTTGTCATCTCAATCCCCATCGATAGGGTCCATATGTCTTGACGCCATCCCGAGTCTCGGGATGTTGTCGGCCATCATGACTCGCTCGGTCATGTCATCGAGAATGGGCCCGCGTGTCTTTCATCTCATCGGGACTTCCCGAACATCCATCCATCCGGGCCCTCACGTGCCCATGCCGAGTCATTTATGAATACTGTACCAGATAGCGGGTGTATGTAGCAACCTCCGACATGCGGGCTGGGGCGCAATACCGGCACACCCGTGCCGCCCGGTAATCCTTAAAAAACCCATATCAAAGGAAGTCGCCCGAGACACTCGTCTCGGCACAGCGCCCAGGGGTGGTGGAGAGCTAACACCATGGTACCCCCTATAGTACATTCTGAGCCATTTCCAATCTACCAGGGAGTAGACATGATTTTTGTGAACGGTCATCGTCCCTCCTCGATCGCATCATGGCATTCTTCTACATTGGCCCGCATGTGGCTAGATGGGCACTTTGCATTTTCTTTTACTTTAACCTGAGACCTGTGTGTTATTAAGTCAATACTCTAACCACTTGAGCTATTCAACTTGATTGTTGAAAAAGTTGGCTCCTTCGCAATGATATACCACCGATGGATTAAACTTGGCTCTGATACCACTTGTTGACTTCTGACAATTGGTAGAAGACGTCGACGAAAAAACGGTCGAAGGAAAATTTCTTTGAGGAAAAAATAACGGAAAGTAAAAGGAGAGAGAGAGATTTACTGAAGACTCGATTATTTTTATTTGATTCAGTTTAACATATTTAAATAACAAACCTATCCTAAAAATGGAAAGGAGTGGAAAACTAAATTAAAGGGCTCCCACTCGACGTGACTTCCCAGTTACTCTAATTGTGTGGGTTGAATAGAAAAAAAGTTACAAAAAACCTAGGAATAAATTTCAACCTAGGGATTTACCTAACATGTGATTCACCCATGCTTCCACGTACATGAGACCTTTCTCAATCGACTCTCTTTTTCTCCCCAGTCTTCTTTTAAAGTGCAAATAGAAACTTTAGGGCTCCCATCCGAGGAGTTTCTGTGTTCAGCGCTTTTTTATCTTCTTCGCCTTCAGATTTTGTGTCTACGTCTAATGCGGCTTGGAATTCCTGTAGTGACGCCTTCTTTGGACACTCATATACCCTATGGTTCCGTCTACATAGGAAACAAGAGGAAGGTGGCTGATTGAAGTTGTTCTGATTGTTAGGCCCCTTGCCTAAGACACCAGTCCCCTGTTGGGGTTGTCTTGTCCCTCCACCTCTGGTCCTCAATTTTTCCCTTCCTCCCATCCTGGGAGGGTTAGACGTATGGTTGTGATTACCTCCACTCGAGGAGGCTTGGTTTCGCCTTGTGTCTTGGGACTGCTCGTTGTTCAGATCGAACAATCGTTCGGCCATAACATAGGTCGTGAGAGGACTTCTATGTCATGTTTGTATAGTTTGGACTTCGCCCATGGCTTTAGTCCTTCTATGAACTGGAAGATCTTATCTAGCTCGGACATCTTTCGAATGTCCAACATGAGTAACGAGAATTGTTTGACATACTCTCGAATGCTAATCGTGTGTTTGAGATCTCGCAATTTCCTTCTGGCCATGATCTCGACATTCCTTGGAAAGAATTGGGACCGAATCTCTTGCTTTAGTATCTCCCAAGTGTCTACCATGCATCGACCCTCTTGAATGTCCACATACTTCGAACGCCACCACAATTTCGCATCTTCAGCTAGATGCATGGTGGCCACAGTGATCTTTTCTTCCTCTATCTCAATGTCAGTCGCCTTAAAGTACTGCTCAAGTTCAAAGATGTAGTTCTATAGGGTCTTGGCATCTCGAGCCCCAGAGAAGGGCTTGGGTTCAGGAAGTTTGACCTTGTTAGGTCTCGTTGTCCTCTGGGTAGGGGCTTGATTCTCCACCGCCCTTATGGCAAGGTTTACTATGGCGCTTATGTCCACCATTTCTACCCTAACTACATCGAGAGCTGCCTTCACATCTTCAGATAGCTCAGTGACCATCTGAAACATTGCTTTTTGGAAGCTGTCTAAGCCATCGACTCGCTCCTCAATCAGGCCGACAGAGCCTGTCGAGCTGTCAACTCGCTTGAAACCACCATTCTTTGTAGTTTTTGTTTCTAGGTTTTCCATTCGATACATTATTTCTTGAATGGACAATCCATCTAACCGACCATTTATTGCGTCAACGGTGAGGGTCTTGTTGTTCCTTCACTTGCTCGTCTAGATATCGAATACTATCGGGGACTTCCCGCAAGTATTGCATATGTTCTTCTATTTTGACTAATCTGTCCACGTGGGACTTGTTCAACTGTTTGGTCGTAGACATGTCTATCGATCACTTTGGTGCCAACTAGGCTTTGATACCAAGTGTCACAATCGCCTTTTCTTGGCAACGAATTTGGCGATTGTGCAGCACTCACTCTTAGCATAGAGTGAGTCAAGCCAACTTCAGATCACGTTGCCTACGGTTGGACAATGTGTATTCAAACCTCGGGTCCCGATTTGAAGAGAAGATATTAGAAAACGGGGGAGAGAGATTTTAGAAAAAGAGTTTTGAAAGCAAGAATGAGAGAGAGATTGAGAGTGGTGTTATATAGCATGCAAGCAAAAAGGCAACAACAACGACTTAAACAGTATATAACTTTTCGGGTAGGGAGAATTTAACAACTAGTCGCATCCCCCTATAGTACATTTTGTGGCATTTCATGTCTACCAGGCATAGCCATGATTTCGCCAAAACGTCATACTCTTAAAGAAAACAAGAAAGAAATAATAAACTTGAAAGTAATAAAAGAAAGCGGTAAAGTAGTACAAGGCAAGGGTTTTGGTGTGTCATGGGCATGCGCCATGGGCAACATGCCTTGGACAAGCATGACTGTGACACCATGCATAAGATAAAAAATAAAAAAAAATGGAAATGTTGTGATGATATTTCATGTGATTGGCTCTAAGTTTTAAATGTTACATAGCTTGAAAATTGACGAGCTTTAATTATATTATATAATGTAGCATGATTTTGAAGGTAAAGGCAAGGCGCACATGTACGGAGGACGGCGGCATCGCGAGCGGAGACTGTTGCACGTGGATAGGGTAGACTCATATTTAAATTCCTAGTCTTAGGTTAGAACAGGTTGTTTTGTATTTCATCGTTTTAAATTATATCATGACTGTGTTTTCCAGAGAAGAGGATGTTTTAAATATTTTCAAGATTTATATTATAGATGATATTTTCTTTTAAGAGTTATATTTTTGCATTAGAGATGAGCATGAGACGTTAGTAGCAACTCTGAGTATGTAGAAATTTAAGGTCAATTGGTATCAGAGATCTAGGTTTTAGATTTTGTAGACTAGCCTACGATGTAGATGATCTATCACCGTCATCGCGACTTTAGGTTAAGTGAAAATTTACGGTCGTTACACAAGCTATCCTGATCATTTTTTACACAATATCCTTATTTTAATAACATATTTGAACGAGTGACATAAGATTTTCAGTCCTTTATACTCTACCAACTGAGTTATACCAGTCATTTCTGACACATTATTCTTATTTTAATAGCATATTTGAACAAGTGACAAAAGGATTTTCAGTCCTTTGCTCCAACAACTGAGCTATACTCGCCATTTCATACAAATTATACTTTTTTTAATAGATAATTTTGGTTTATGTCAATTGTAAATAAGAAAAAAGGTATTCCAAAGTCTTCTTTTGGAAGATCCACCAAATTTCATTTCAGGACTTAAATAAGACTTTGAAAGTTTGAGTACCGTAGACAGTATTCAGTATTGTTAATCATTCAAATTTTACAATTGGATTCCTTGCGCAAGGATGTTCGTTGGTACGTGTATCATATATAATATATATAACAATTCTTGTGATAAGAAATTTATTTCCACCCAAATAGGTTTATAGTTAACCAATGAAAATGGATCAATTAAAGAATTTAATTAATTAATTTTATATCCTTGGATCTTATAATCTATATTTTCATAAGGCATCCTTGGTAGCTCATAGTAACACTAAAAGGTTCCATCTATATTTTTTGAAGGTGACTCCGGCTGAAGGGTGTCCTAAGGTTCAGACGTAAAGGCAAGTTGAGCCCATGCTTTACCGAACCTTTCAAAATCTTAGATCAGATCTGTCACGACCCAATTTTCGAGGATTTGAAAACTCGGACCATAACCAAAAGACGAAAGCTAAAATAAACAAAAATAAAATAAAAGTAAAAGTTAATAATATCATTTAAATAAAACAGAATAAAGAGAAGTTTTGTTTCAAAATATTACAAAGGGGATACAAATTAAACAAGGAAATACAAAAGACTCCAAAATGACTAAAACGGGACCGACGTTCCGAAACGATCCCCTCTGTGACCGCACAGCTCTCAAACGCTCCTCAACCTCGACCGGCAGCCTGCGAACACTTCAAAAAAATAGGAACTGGGATGAGTATACAAATTTTACTCAGTAAGTCACGAATTTGTAGGCTCTCATCGCATCCTAAGTTTAACAGACTCCCAAAGACTTCTCTTTGGCTCTATGACGTTTGGTTTTGTCTTAGGCTCTTGGGGCTTCTTTGGTTCTCCATCCTTTCATTCAAACCCTAAGAGTTCCTTATGTCGAGTTGTAATGACCGGTGTCACACTATAAGGTGCTACTTCTACATGGTATTCTGTACGATGTGGGGACACATTTCCCATACAAAATAGCTAGGAACAGTGAGAACTGATCAGGAACCTCTGGTCTTCCCACGAAGCTATAAATACCGTTCACACAACTAGTAGCCTAAGAACACTCTTAAGGTACTTTGTTTGTCGTGGTGATTTGAGCCTCCTAGGGAAAAGTTAGGTCTAGACTCGGTGACTTGTCACTTCTAACCACAAATTCCTAGGCTTATCATATTATTGGGTCATGAAAAATAACTGAGTATGCATACAACAGTAATCTAACATTATGATACATAATTCATACAAAGTAAACATACATGTTCAATGGGGCGATAACATCCATCAAGCTCCCGGAGCGCATAGTTCACAAATTCTCATCCTCTTTTCAACATGAATTAAACATATACATAAATAGCGGAGGCTTAAAGCATACTTGCAACACTCATATAACACTATAATACATCCATACTCATAACAATCAAATTAACTACATTAAATCATGAAAAGCTACCACCTAAGGTAAATACACTAGCATGCATGCATTCCAAGCGATTCCTACAAGTATTGCTTCCTAAATACCATGTGGTGACTTACATGATGATGTGTGCCCTTTGTTTAGCATTTCTACACAAATAGCGTGTCCAAAAATACTGATTTGTCCAATTAGGTTCTAATTCACATAAAAATATGGTTAGGATTAGAATCGGGATAAAAATCGAGCAAACAGAAGTCAAACAGGATGGAAACTAACCTTCATGCACGCAGCATGCACTTCCACTCGCCGGAAAGACGCTCCACGCGGCCGTACGAATGCACTTGAGGGAAGAGAAGACATGTCCTGGTGATGCCACGTGGCGTGCTCGAGTTGGTCAGCAGTTGATGAGTCATGGGTTCGAATCTAGAGGCGCGCAATGGGAAGTGAAATTCCTTACGTTGACGCGTGGCACCATGCGGATCGGGTCGAACATCCTTCAAGTCAAACTAGGTCAGACGCGGGCACGGGTCGGAAGAGCTACTGCGTGTCACATATCGAGTGGAGTGGGTCGGAAGACGCGGGCACGGATCGGGTCGGAAGGTTGACACATGGCTCGCCGAAAAATTTTATCTCTCCTCCTGGCATTCGCAAGACCGAATCTGATTAACTTTTTCCTCTTTTCTTACTATTATATCTTTTGATCTGGACTTCATATTGATTCGTTTTATTCGACAAAATTTTAGATTGTAATACAAACTTCGTCCTAATATTTTTCTTTAATTTTTCACACCATCACAAACTAAATTATGAGCGTTCAAAGTCGGTTCATTCACCGCCTTCCTGTTCTTAGAAGAACTCTCTAAAATCTGCCTTCATACCGGAATTTCGGCTAGGATTCTTCATGAATACTGTGGGGAATCCTTCCTAGAAGAACATATCAAAATCTTAGATCTTAACTCGTAAGAAACGGCTCAAATCTGAAGAAATTTCGGCGAGGATTCTTCATGAATACTGTGGGGAATCCTTCCTAGAAGAACATATCGAAATCTTAAACCTTAACTCGTAAGAAACTGTTGGTTTTTTTACCCTTAATCTCGTTTTAATTAATTTTAATAAATTAATTGAGCGATGTTTTGATGATAACAAACCTACTTTTAATTATTAACAATTTTCAGTATTTTGAATTGTACACAGTATAAGATTGAGAATAACGATTTTAACGACTTTTTAATCACTCCAATCAGAGCTAAAACGAAGATATTACAGTCGAGACAACATACTCGTCGTGATGATGTGGCAGCTAAATCAAAATGATGGACAAATCAAAGTATGACACTTATAATTTTGGAAGAGTAACAAATGGTGGAGTTTTTCTTATTATTATATTTCTAAATAAAATTATTTTTACATCATATAAATTTGAATCTAATCGGTACTTGCATCGATTTTTATTATTACTATATTACATTATTATATTATTATATTTTAAAATTTTGATGGTTACTCACATCTTTTTTTTATTATTATATTATTATATTTATAATAAATTTTGAAATTTTAATTTAACCGTTACTCACATAACTTTTTATTATTATTATATTTATAACAAATTTTGAATTTGTCATTTAACGGCTACCCACATTGGTTTTTATTATTTTTATATTATATTATTATTATATTTAAAAAATTAAATAAATGAATTTAAAAAATTTTCTTATTTATTTACTTTTAGTCTTTACCTTCTATCACTCCTAACACAATCCAATGGTCAATATTAATTCCTACTCTTTGCCACTTTTCTTCTCCGTATAAACCCATGAACTTCCCCTCATTTTTAATACACAACTTCTATAATTCTTCAAAGCCTCCATTGTTTGTGGCTCTCTCCAAGCTTTCAAGTTTATTTCTCTTCATCTCATTCTTGAGAGGGATTTTTATTGTATTGTAAGGAAATAGTTGTGAGTGCTCTAAATTGTAAATCTACTCTTTTAGAGAGTTGTGGTGTGTTCCTACCAAATTCAAATACTTGTATCGGTTTAATCCTGCGTCGTAGAAAGAATTGAGTTTGCTCTTAAACTCGTAAAAAGAGCGGTGTAGCGGTTGGGCTCTAATCCGTGGAAAGAGTCGAGAAAATTCTTTATTCAAATTCCCAAGAGGCGCTTGAGAGTGGAGTAAGTCGAGTTTGACCGAACCACTATACAACTACGGTGTCATATTTTCTAACTCTTTCCTATTTCATCTCAACATTATTATTGTGATTTATTGCATGTTGTGTTTATTGTTTTGACTTGAACTATCTTGTTGTATAACTTATCCTTTTCTACTTTTTTTTTTTTCACAATTAGAAAAATTAATCACGCTTAACTACTGTTATCGTTGAAACCGTATTCACCCCCTTCTAGGGTTGCCATACCGATCCAACAGAAACAGCTTATCGGTTCTTGACAGAAAAATCTTCTTTTAAGTATGGACTCCGACGCGTTATTAGTACGACGCTCTAACCAACTGAGCTAATAGGCCATAGGTGTGTTATTAGTACAACGCTCTAACCAATTGAGCTAATAGGTCATAGGTTTTATGCACATTGTAGATCGGTAGCTCTTTAAGTCGTTATCTTTTAATGTTTGTAGCGCTTTAACCCAGTATCATTAAAGATATCATTGAGAATTAATGAAATTGACTCATGCAAATGTCAAACCTGCCCTTCACATTTTGTTAGCACGACGTTCTAACCAACTTACCTAATAGGCCAAAAAATTTATCCACATTGCAGATCGGTAGCTCCTAATCTAGCCAATCAAGTTTAGGTTACATAATTTTAACTTTTAAATTTTAAGTCATTATCTTTAAAGTTCGTAATGTTGTAACCTCGTATCATTAAAAGATATTATTTAGAATTAATGAAATCTGCCAATGTAGGTGTCAAACCTGCAACCTTCGCCTTATTAACACGACACTCTAACAACTGATATAATGGGCCATAGGTTTTATGACATTGCAGATCGGTAGCTCCTAATTCAGTTGAGTTTAGGTTACATAATTTTATGCATAATAAACTTAAAACTTTCAATTTTTAAGTCATTATTGTAAGTTTTGTAGTGCTGTAACCGCACCTTGGCATTATTAGTGTGATGCTCCAATCAACTGAGCTAATAGGTCATAGGTTTTATGCACATTGTAGACCAACCGCTCCTAATCCAATCAATTGAGTTTAGGTTACATAATTGCATGCATTTCAAAACTTTCAAATTTTAAGTCATTATCTTAAAATTTTGTAGTGGTGTAACCTCGTATCATGAAAAATATTACCAAGAGAATTAATGAAATTGGCAAATGTACGATAACCAATTGAGCTAATAGGCCAAAGAAATTGGAAAAAAAAATAATAAAAGGAAATAACCATATTCATTTTTTGCCCCGCTTTTTGGTATCATTGAACCTTAGGCAAGGTTTATCTTCACCCACCGGACATCACTTGTGTAGAATCCAAGCTTATTCGGCCACACACGATGTCTGTGCGTGTATATTCAATTTTCTGCGACACAACTGACTTGCCTTTACACTAGGCCAAGTCATTCGATTTGTCCTTGCCCTCGTTCGAGGCCAAGGTCTCTCAATGCAATGCCGCATCCAACATTATCTTGATTCTCAAGAAACATGGCCCATATGTATTGACGTCATCCCAAGTCATGGGGTCATGGGGTGTCGTCAGTCAACGTAGCTCGCTTGGTCATGCCATCGAGAACGGGTTCACGTGTTGTTCATAACGTCGAGACATCCCAAACATGTATCCATATGAGTTATATTGATGCATTGGCCCTCCCGTGTCCATGTCATATCATTTACATACTCCGTATCAAAGAGCGGATGCATAATCCAACCTCTGACACATGGCCTTGGGCATAATACCAGCACACCCATGTCGCTCAGTACTTTTCTTCAAAGACCCATTTCAAAGGAAGCGCCTGAGATACTTGTCTTGGAATGCTTGCCCTCACTGTGACATACATATGTGCCACAGGGTAGCTCACTTAGACTAGAGGACCTAGGGATGGTAGAGAGCTGACACTATGTCTCCCCCTATAGTACATTTTGAGGCATTTTCAAACGGGTGGGTGTAAACATGATTTTGGCGAATGAACATTGGTGTTGTGGAGCATCGGTTTGGTGTCTGATTGACACCAAATTTGGCGAGCTTTCATATTTCATAGGGATAGACTTGACTTTAGAACCACATGTCTAAATTTCCTTCAGAATCTCAACTTTTGAGGTTAAGGCTCGGGGCCCTACTCGACCCTTTAATAAGCCTATCTGCAATGCTCATGTCTACTCCTTGTTCCTATCTTACTTATGTCTTACCTCCTCTTCAATGCGCACATTATATGGTGAGTTGGATGATGCATCATCCTCCTCAGTCACATCATGGCATTCTTCTATATTGGGCCTCGTGTGGTTGGATGTGTGCCACTTGAGGGTTTCCGATTTGCTTGTCTCATCGAGAGGGTCATAACCTATTCTCTTCATAGTATGGTTTTCACACATGGCAATAGCAGAATTAAAAGAACTCAAGGAGTAACGGTAAGTCTTGTTAAACAAGGGTTTCATCTTTCCTAACGTATCTCCTTGGAGTGCACCTGTGTTGTTTGTCAATGTGAGATCCCACATTTGTTGGAGAGGGAATCAAGGCATTCTTTATGAGGGTGTCACCTCCCCCTAACATATGCATTTTAAAACCTTGAGGCTGACGGCAATACATAACGGGCCAAAGTGGAGAATATCTACTAGCGGTGGGCTTGGGTTATTACAGTCAAGAAGAAGGATGGATCAATGTATTTGTGCATCGACTATAGGGAATTGAACAAGAGAACGGCAAAGAATAAGTACCCTATTTCCCGTATAGAAGATATGTTTGACCAACTCAATGAGGTGACAATGTTCTCCAATATAGATCTTTGATTAGGCTACCACCAGATTAAGATTAGAGAGGGAGATGTGCTAAAGATAGCAGAACGATTATGAGTTTGTTGTTATCATTATGAGTTTGTTATTAAGTTGTATGGACTCACCAATGAACCTGTGGTATACATAGGATCAATGAATCGAGTATTCAAGGAGTATCTCACACATCTGTCATTTTGTTCATAGATGACATCTCGGTGTACTCGAAAACGGATTAAGAACCGAAGGTACATCTCTAGAAAGTCCTTGTGATCTTGAGGGAAAAATAAGTTGTATCTAAGTTCTTCAAGTGAGAATTTTAACCACGACAAGTTCATTCTTAGTGCTCGTGGTGTTGAAGGATGGGGTTTTAGTGGACCCCGCAAAGGTTAGTTGTCACCATGTGGGCTTGCCCGATTTTAGTTATTAAGGTACATAGTTTCTTGGGATTGGTAGGGTACTATCAGCAGTTCGTACGAGATTTTGCCAAGATAGCCTCATCACTCATGCAGTTAACTAGGAAGGGTGTTCCGTTTTGGAAAGAAACATGTAAGGCTAGCTTCCAAGATCTGAAATAGAGGTTAGTGTCGGCCCTAGTGCTCACGGTTCCAGAGAGATCAAGGGGTTATGTGATTTATAGTGACATCTCTAAGAAAGGACTAGGATGTGTATTGATGCAACACAGAAAGGTGATCATTTATGCTTCCCATCAGTTGAAGGACTATGAGCAGAACTACCCCACCCATGACTTGGAGTTAGCTACGGTAGTATTGCACTTAAAATTTGGTGACTACTTGTATGGAGAGAATTCTCATATCTACACTAACCACAAGAGTCTGAAGTATTTCTTCACCAAAAAAGAACTGAACATGAGACAGTGAAGATGGCTAGAGCTAGTGAAAGATTACGGTATAGACATCTAATAGCGCCTCGAGAAAGCAAACATAGTCGTTGATGCCCTAAATCGGACGATGGCCCACTCGTCGTCCATGATTACTAGAGAGCCACGACTGCAGACAGACTTTGAGCAAGTAGAGATAACAATGGTGACTAAAGGAGTTGTAGCATAGATGACTTGACTTACAGTTTAACCCACACTTCGACAACGAATTATTGATTCTCAACAATGGGACCCATTTTAGCCAAAATTTTGGGCCAATTAACAGCAAGTCCAGTAAACGGTTTCTCCAAATGGACAGATGGTGGTCTATTATGCCAAGAACAATTATGCATGTCATCGATGGAAGAGTTGAAGAATGAGATATTAACATAGACCCATAACTCCCAGTTTTCTATGCATCCAAGTAGTACTAAGATGTATCAAGATCTGAAACAACATTTATGGTGTGTAGTATGAAGAAGGATATAGTAGAGTTTGTAAGTGAGTGCTTAGTGTGCCAACAAGTGAAGGCACCTAGACAGAGAATGACAGGATTATTGCAACACTTGAGTGTGCCCGAATGGAAGTGGGAGAATATAGCTATGGACTTCATCGTAGGTCTACTCAGGACATTGAAAGAATATACAGTGATTTTGGTAATCGTTGATAGACTGACCAAGTCAGCATACTCCCTATCTTGCAAGAGAAACTATACGGTGGATAACTGGGCACAGTTGTACATGAAGGAGATTTATGTGTCGTCATGATGTTATGTGAGCCCTTCTCTCCATGGTTTCCAACAACCTGATAATGAGTGCTAGCCCGACGAGCCTGGCTCAGGAGTATACGATCTCGCCTAGGGAGTCTATGTTCGCGTGCATGGGCCGTGTGTAGAGAAGTACTACACATTCAACTTTTCTCCGGCTGAAAAATTGTCTAAAGTATGCGATATTTTTTAAATGATAGATCTCACCATATTTGGTACTGATTTTATTGTAGTAGAAAAATAGGGATTGTGCATGACCAAAAACCTCACAGTAGGTAGTTACTGTTTTGAAAGTAAATATATTAAAATTAATAAAAAGATCATTTGATTTTCCACGTGAAAAAATAATTAAAAAAATTTGATTATGGAAAAATAAAATATAGTGATTAAATATAGAGTGAGAAAGTTCAATTAAAGGTTAGTATGTGATCCTATAGTTAATTATAAGTGAACTTTTAACTTCTTTTTTTTTATCTAAAAAATTTCAAAATTCAAAAATATGATTCTATACTTTCAATATTACAATATTAAGTTAATAGGTGTATGGCAAATGTGAAATTAAAAGAAAATAATTAATTAGATAAAGCATTAAATTTTACGTAAACTTTAATGCTTAATAATTTATGTCTAATATTAATAAAATTTTAAATTAATAAATTTCCTATTCATGCACACACAAGATTGTAGTGAGTTGTAATGTTTAAATAGATAAGTTTTAAAGACATGGTAAATCAATATTTTAATGATATGATATATACGAAATATAATTTTTTTAAAATAGTTTAATGGTAATAATATTGTAAATTAATCATTTAAACATAGAATTTTTAGTGAATTAAATGTAAGATTATGAATTAATTTTGTACCCAAAAAAAAGTACTTCTAATTTGAAATCTAATAGAAATAAGAAATTATGCAAAAACCAAGGGAAAATTAGAAATGGAGGCCTAGCAGAGAGTTCAAACAAGTGGTGGCCATAAGAGTCACACGTGGCTAAACAATAATAAAAGTAAATAAATACAGATTAACTAAAAATAAACAATAATAATAAAAGTAAAAAAAAAAAAACATAATAGTTTAGTTAGTTAATAGTGTTAAAAAAACTAAATCAAACCAAACCCTCTCTCTTTTCTAAATTCATTCTCTTCTTTCCATTCATTTTATTTTAACTCACACGAGATCAAGAGACCGCCATGCCGACTCCGACCAATAACCTAGCAGCGCTTTTTACGGCGGCGTTTATTATGACCACCGCGGCGCCGTTTGCCATAGCGGAGACGCACCATGTCGTCGGCGGCGACAGGGGATGGGACGTGGATTCGGACATTGCGTCTTGGTCGGCCGGTAGAATATTCAGAGTTGGAGATAAGATCTGTAAGATCCATTCGTTTTCTTTTCTTTTTTTTTTTATGCGATTTTTTGTGTGAGAAATTTTGTTTTCGGATTCCCGGAAAATGGAAATTAAAAAAATAAAAAGTAATGTTGGGGGGTAGGGTTCGCGTACTCTGTGGCACACGGTAACGTGGTGGAGCTGGAAAGGAAGGAGGAATACAAAGCGTGCGATGTAAGCAGGTTCATCAGGGAGTATAGGGACGGCATAGATATCGTGGCCTTAAACGGAGAGGGAATCCGGTACTTCGCGAGTAGCAAAGCAGAGAGGTGCAAAAAGGGCCTGAAACTGCAGGTGCATGTGGAGGCCCAACAGAAGGCGGAGACGACAGGAGTTGGAGCAAGGAACGACGTGTCGGAGGAGGAGGATGGTGAGTCAGCAGCAGTTCCTCCATCCCCTTCCACGTCTTCAACACCCTTCGCCATTTCTTATCTCACTCTCTCCCTTTTGCTGGCTGGCCTTGCCTTTACTTATTGGATCAGCTAAGCCCTCTTTTTTTTCTTTTTTTTCTTTTTTTTCTTTTTTTTTGTTTATTTTGATTTGTTTAATTATGTAACCAATTTGATTTAGATTAAGGTTACTAAAGCTTCAGACATATAACAATACAAAACTCACTTCAACTTGCTTATACGCTCTAAGAAGAAGAGGTACAACTGCACTTGCAACTAGACATGCATCGCTTGCAAGTTGACAGCCTCGGCCATGCACCACCGCCATCGCACTGTTTAACACACCTCGACCTTGAACCGCCGCCCCACAGGCACTGCGCCATGCAGCGTAGAGGCGGTGCGCAGGCTGGGCAGTGGAGCGCCATCCTGTCCCTGATGCAGTCCCCGCACAGCTTGCCGTCGGCCGGGCAAGGGGAAGTCAGCCAGATGGCCGTCATAACAATCACCGCTGCCGTGATTGCTGAGTGAAAGCGTAGTGATATCTCCATGTCTGGAACTGGTTTGGATGAGGAAGAATTGGGAGGAAATTAATAGAGATGGGAAGTGATGAGGAAGGTGGGGGTTGTGGTCTGTATTTATGGGTATTATTAAATGGGGTCAGCCATGCATTTCTTGGTTTCCTCAATTCTTTCTAACACCCCTATAGGAAACACCCCTATACGAAATGTGTGATTAGCGTCGACCTTGATCCATGGAAACAAACCAGAAAATCAATAGACACAGATCCAAGAATAGATGATTCTCTATAGATATAACCTTGTACGTTTAACTCCTCCAATCTAGACGATGTACTACTAAATTCAGATTGCGTAGAAAAATTGCTAAAAGAAAGAGCTGACAGTGGCTTTGTCATGATATCAGCGACTTAATCCTTGGAAGATATGAGCCGCACATCAAGCTAACGAGTCGATACTCGTTCACGAACGAAGTGATAATCAACCAGAACATGCTTCGTTCGTCGATGAAAGATTGGATTGACGGACAAATAGGTGGCACAGCAATGTTGCCACATCAGGCTAGGCGCTCGCACTTAGGAAATTCCGAGCTCATGCAAGTGGACTTGGATCCAGATTAATTCGATAGTGGCATCAGCAACCGTCTTGTATTCGGCCTCCGTACTAGAACGAGAAACTGTCGATTGTTTCCTTGAACTCGCATAGCCTCTAGTGCTTCAAAGGTCATCAGGATTTCGACTCAATCATATCCGAGAAGGCACTAAGCAAATCAGTGTTGGACTTTGTAAAACACAAGCCCATATCAATAGTGTCATGTAGATAACAGAGAATCCGTTTGACTGCCGCTTAATGTAGAGAAGTTGAGAGGACATGAACTGACACACTCTGTTGACACAGAAAGAGATATCAAGACGTGTCCGAGACAAATATTGGAGAGCACCAATGATACTCCGATAGATGAGCTGATGATAATAATGTCATCAACATAGATGAAGATACACATCCGAATGCCCGCCTAGTTAAAAATGAAAAGAGAGACATGACCATTTGAAGGTGTAAAACTCAGTTGTAATAGTTTGGAGCTAAGGCAAGAAAACCAGGCACACGGAGCTTGTTTGAGGCTATAAAGCGACTCATCCAACTTGTAGAGATAGCCAGGATGTTAAGAATCTATAAATCCAGGGAGCTGCTTCTTATAAACATCTTAATTAAGAAGGCCATGAAAAAAACATTCTAAATATCAATCTGCCGAAAAACCCAACAACGAGAAACAAGAGATAATAAGAGTCGAATGGTAGTGGGCTTAACAACCGGACTGAAGGTATCATCATAATCAATGCCATGCTGCTTTTTAAACCCTTTAGCAACCAAGCGTGCTTTGTAGCGATCAATAGAGCCATATGGCTTTTGCTTGACTTTGAAACTCATTTGCAATCAATAACGTTAAGACCAACACAAGGAGGAACTAAGTGTCATGTCTTATTTTTTAGAAGTGTCCAAAATTCATCATTCATTGCCTGACGCTAGAGGGGATGCTCCATAGTAGTAATATGTGAAGTAGGTTGAGAGGCAAAAGACCGGACCACAGAATATGTTACTGTTCCATCTGTACGCACCTTGGGTTGCTTGATATTGTACTTCAATCGAGTACCGTATGGATGAGCAGTAGGTGCAGGATCCACAACTGAGAGGACAACCGTACTAGCCGTTGCGAGGGGAGCAGCTGGTGCTACAACAATCGGTCGACCAGCGGCCGAGGACTTGACCGAGCATTGCGCACTCTGAGGGGAGCCAGGAGACCAATCCCTAGGATCAGAGCCCAGAGAATCCAAGTGGGGCCTAGGCGATGAAGGAATAGCATCTGCTGGCAGAGGATCTAAGGCCCCAATCATTGGCAAAACAACCGATGCCGATTCGCGCGGCAGCGACGCAGAGGATTGTGGCGGCAATCCCGAAGCTAATGTGGGCACCGAATTTTCTACATACAAAGAGTTAGTAGGCACAGATATATGCATATGATCATGCTCCAAATTAGTACAACTATTACCTACATGCAAGGTGCCCAAATCAGGGGCATTGTGCATCAGTTGCAAGGTTGGTGAAGAACTGTGTGGGGCTCTCTTGAACAAAAAAATATTCTCATCAAATATGACGTCTTTAGAATTATAGACACGACCAGAATCGGTGTCAAGGCACTTATACCCTTTATATAAAGAACTGTAGCCTAGAAAGAAACATTTCTTGGATAAAAAAGAGAGTTTTTGTTTGTTATAAGGGCGAAGATGAGGCCAACAAACACACCCAAAAACTTTTAATAAGGAGTAATTTGGTGGGGTATGAAAAAAGACGCTCTAAGGGGCATTTGTTATCGATGACACGAGTAGGAAGACGATTGATGAGATATGTGGCTATAAGGAATGCGTCATCCCAAAATTTAATAGGTACATCAACATGAGCTAGAAGTGCTAGGCCAGTTTCAACAATATGACGGTGCTTGGGTTCAGTAGACCCATTTTGTTGATGTGTGTGAGGGCACGAAACACGATGAGCAATTCCAAGGGAACGAAAAAATGTGTTATGATTTTTTGGATATTCTCCACCCCAATCAGACTGAACACACTTGATTTTAGTATCTAAAAGGCACTGAACATGAGTTTGGAACTGCAAAAGTATACGAGGAGCTTCTGTACGATCATGCATCAAATCGATCCACGAAAATTTACTAAAATCATCAATGAAGCTGATATAATATTTAAAGCCCCCAACAGATGGAGGTGCAGGACCCCAAACATCAGAAAAAATCGGTTCCAAAGGTGACGAAGACTGATGAAAAGAACTAGTGTATGGTAACTGATGATTTTTTGCTAACTGACACACATTACAAACTAGAAAAGGTGACTCACTATCACACGAAATATTATTGAGACGCAAAATTGACTTTACTACTTGAGATGAAGGATGTCCAAGACGTGCATGCCATTGGGCGTGAGTAGTAAATTTGCTCACTAAGGCGTACTTGAGATTATCGACATGAGATGGCTTGATAGGATAGAGACCAGACTCACACCTTCCGTCCAGAAGACTTTTCCTCGACCGTCGATCCTTAATAGAAAAATGGCAAGGATGGTATTCAAAGAATACGTCATTATCACAGGAAAATTTATGAACAGAAAAAAGATGTTTTGAAATTTCAGGCACATGCAAAATATTATGCAATGCAAGAGGACGAGCAGCAATATTAATTGAAGAATGACCAGTATACAAAATCTGCAAACCTGCTTCATTGCCGACTTGAACTTGTTCACCTCCATGATAGCGTTCATGCACAACGAGACGATCCAGGTCACTAGTGATATGATCAGTGGCGTCTGTGATGTTGTACCAATTTGGATCAATCTTGTAGGAGGGAGTAGCCGCCAGTGCTGCAAAAGGAGGTTCATCTTGATAGGACTCATCCATCCTATACCAGCAGCGAACGACAGTTTGCCCCACTCTGCCGCAGATCTGGCAGGAAGGATGAGCAGAAGGATCATGACGATCACCAGCATGACGATAGGGCGCGCCACCTTGAGAACGGCCACGAGCACGATCCCCACACCCACGGTTCTTCTGTTGACCACCACGATCAACATAATTGGTCGAAGATCTAGGATTTAACTGAAGTTTAGCCTGGTGTTGTAGTTGGCGAGCTTCAAACGACAATAGATATGCAAACACATCATCAAGCGTGAGGACTTCACTCTTGGTAGTCATCAAGGTAACGAAGGGATCATAGTCAGGACCAAGACTAGCGAAGAGATACGCGATCACGTCATCATCCCGTAAGGCAGAGCTGGTGGCGGTCAGCCCTTTGATCTTGCGAAAATAATCTGTAGCAGACAGATCACGTTTCTTGGACGTGGCGAGCTCAACACAGATCTGAACAGTGCGAGCATGAGTTGACGACGAAAACATTCGCTGCAGGGTATCCCACGCCTCCTTGGATGTAGTAATGGCAACCACATCACGAAGAATCTCCTCAGACATGGAGGAGAGAAGGCCGCTAAGGACCTGTTGATCCTGATCATACCACCGATCATAAGCCGGATTAGAGATCAGGTTAGCACCAGCAGCGATTGAGGAAGGGACCAGCTTGGTAGGTGCAGCAATGGTGCCATCGAGGTAGCCCATAAGCTTCGTACTCCATAGATAGAGGAGGAGCTGGGCGCACCATATGATGAAGTTGTTCTTGGTGAGACGAATTGTGACAACGTGGTGGAGAGGGATTGGGGCAAAGGTCGACGTCATGGTAGATGAGATCGTGTTGGAAATGGTGGATGGGAAGGAGGAGGAAGAAGATATGGTAGACATTGCTAATGAATAAACCTATACTTTGAGGGTCACAACCTCATATATATATATGAGATGTGTACAGTAAAGATTACATGTGTGGGCCTTGATCCACAACAACACACCAGAAATCAGGACGCAACTCCAAGCAACAAACCAATAAATCAAGAGACGTAGCTCCAAGAATAAAGAATTCTCATACTATGTATACCTTTAACAAATTTTATAAATAAAAATGTTGGTGTGCCCATTCATACTAACTAAATGATAAGTTTTAATAACTGAATTCCGGGATAATTTTAAAATGAAGAGGTATTATAACTTAAGAAATTCAATAAATTTTTTACTAATAGTGTAGGCTCCACTTTTTCAAACAAAATCTTATAAAATAGTAAATTAATATACTTATAAAAATTGAGAATTTAAATTTAAATTGATATGACCAATTTCAAGGAAGGATTTTAAAATGTTAATAAAAAAGGTGTTTTAGATTGAAAAGTTTGGTGGGTGAACTTAATAACTTCACTCTTACCTTCCTTTCTCCAATTTTTTTTCCTAATGTTTTTTATTCTTAATTTACTAATTTTTTCTTATTTTTTTATATAAATTTTCTCATATTATTAGTAATTAATAATTATTAAAAAAATATTTTCATTCTTATTGTAACAGCCGTTAATTTAAATATAAAAAATATACTCACCGGAAAAACCACAAAAATTCCGACGGCGTTGGAGTTCCCACAGCCTCAACCCACCACACACACTTCCCATCTCAACCCCAAACCCATTCAATTCCACACACCAAAATCTCCTCATTTGAAATCAGAGGTGAGTTGGTAGGAAAATATAGGTAATACGTGGCTTGAATATTTTAATAAATACTCAGTAAGTCAATGAAACGACCCTAGTTTTCTATTAACCTAAAGTCGCTACCACCTGCATGACGTAATACCTTGTGCGGAAATATTCATTTAAAACGTCTCTATAAAATAACATCATGAACTTACATTTTGAGAAAAAGGTCTTTAAAACAATACAAAAGAAATATTAAATAAACTAAAGTAAATGTTAAATATAACCTGCCCTATACTAACATAAAGTCAAGAAATTTAAATACATGTCCTCTATACATGTATCATGGTCTTTACTTGTGATGTCGTCGTCAACCATGTAGGGGTGTCTTGTCTTTACCTAAAATATAGAAGTAGCATGTGTCTTGAGTATTTTAAAAAATAACTAGTAAGTGATCTCGCTATTGGGGTTAGGAAATACAAAGACATGCAACATGAATGAGACCTATCATTTTAAAGTCGTATTCCCTTAGGTGACTATTTTAAGAAATATTCATGAGGTGACTATAGGTTAGTATAGGGTATTTCTACTTTATTTTTACTTATGTCCATTTTAATTTTCCGTTGTTTTGTTTTAAAAACCTTTTTATTAAACATGTAAGTTCATAGCAATGTTTTATGAATATGTTTCAAATGATTATTTCTGCATAAAACGATTGTGAAGTATACGGTAGCGACTTTAGGTTAGTAAAACTCTAGGGTCGTTATAGTCACCCCATTGTTGGGGTTAGTAATGCAATCACACACATAACATGATGAGACATATTCTTTAAAATCGTAACATGACCTTGGACTCTTTCCAATTTCGGGCAGGGTTGGATGTGTGGTACTTCCCCACACACGGCCGACGCACGCGCACGTGAACCCACCAGGCGGGCTCGTATTCATACCCTTGGGCTTGACTTGGTCAGGCACAACGCGTTAATATGCCACTAGATGCCACAGAAAAGGAAAGGTCCGCATGATATCATGGCGAACATAAATATCGAAAGTTTGCGTTCGTACTAACATAATATAACGGAGAAGTATCCCGATGCACATGACATACATACATGCATGAGGACCACATGATTTTCATTCATAGCATAACATTAACATCATTCTCTTTTTCATTTCATCCATGACATAATACATATGTGCATCATGTATACATGGCAGTCTATCACATAATCCATCACATAGCTTTACATGACAATACATAACATGGCAGTACATAATATTTCATTTTATTTACAACATGGCATAATGGATATCACGTGCATATATAACATAACATCATATTTCATAATATAAATCGCATAAATATAGCATACAATAATATGGTGCATGCAGGGGTCATGGGGCATGCACCATCCTGCATCATTCAATTATCCAACTCCAACAGCAAGGTCACTTATTTGATTAGCCTTCACAGAAGTCCGTAACTATTTAATAGCTGCTTCGAAACTATGCTGCAACATTTAACTTCATCTATATCAATCCTTACCACATTCTTAGAACATATTAATAACTTATTCTAGTCAAACATAGTGATTACTCTCGATATGAATCCTAAAACTATCTAAAATTATGTAAACGAGATTCTTACTGACCTCAATTGCCCTTCATTCGGTCAAAAATGGCTTCAAAAGGGTCGAAAGCTTAGAAAATGGTATAAAATTTGTATACCGAGCCGTCTAAGCCGCCAAGCTGCATAAATGAGCCGACAAGCTGAGCCGAGGTGAGCTGCTAAGTCGAGCCAAAACTGAGCAGTCAAGTCAAGCCGACATTGAGTTGATGCTAAAGCAAAACACGTGTCGGGAACATGCAGAGTTGAGGGAGGGTGCGAGCCTAACAAACGCGGGCTCGGCTGGGTTGTTTGTGGATTGGAATGTGTGTTCGATACAGATCGCAGGTTTTTGGGCCATGAGCTGTTGGACTGGGCTGAATGGAGGCACGAGCAGTCCGCGGGCCGTACCTAAGTCCAAATGTTCAACCTGTGGATCACGTCTTCTTAAAATGACTCCCGACGCTTTTCTCTCTCTCGCAGATTCCATTACCAATGACAACAGTGACCACCGCTGTGAATTGAGGCTTCATTTACTATGTCGAGGCTATCTCAGAGAGGGATGAGAGCATACAAGTAAGTTGCTAAAGGAGTATTTTTATACTCACCCATTTCTCTTCTCTTTTTCAAGTGTTTGTAGGCTGTCGGTCTAAGTGGAGGAGTGTTCGAGAGCAGCAATCATAGAGGGTATCGTTCTAGAGCGTCAGTCTGTCTTTACATTTGAGTCTTGTGTATTTCGTTTTGTAATTATATCCCAAACCGATATTTTTCTTTTGGTCTTTGTCTTTTTAGTCACGGTTCAAATTTCAAAATCTTGAAAATTAGGTCGTGACAGATTGGTATCAGATGAGTCGAGTTTAGATCTTGTAGACATTTAGGGTAGAGAGTAGTAAACCTATGTGGCTCAACTCATCGACACGCCCCAGAAGGAAATTAACTCTTCATCCTTATAGTGGAAGCATTGGGAACCAATTTAATTTTATTAAGAATTAAAAGAAAGCATTCAGCATGAGAGCAAAAACTCTACCTTTTTAGAAATTATTAGATGCAAGTCGGTGTGTTCGAATGACATCAAAGTTTCTCATGTAAGTCTCCTAGGTATGTTCCAACGGAGTAGAAGTTCATCCACAAGATCTTCCTCGCAAGACTTGAATACAAGGTCAAGGTTTATGGGAACCTCTTAAACAAATCACCAAGGGATTGTTGAAGAAGAGTTTTAAAGATAACAAACGGTAGAACGGAGAGGTAATTTTCTCAACCTAAGTTCTTGTTTAAGGGACTTCAAAAAATCTTTACCCAATAATATATTTGAATATCTAATATATAATGATATAATATTTTATGTAAATTATATTTTAAATTTTTTTTTAAGATATCTTAATATATTTAACTAATTTGAATCTCTATGTATACATCAATTATTTTAATATTTAATGAATCAAATACAATAAATATATTTTTCATTTTTAATATATGTGATATAATAAATATTGATTTTGAGTACTCCAAATTAGATCAATTTTATCTTTATATTTGGTAACCATACGTAATAAAAATTATCCATTTCCCATCTCTCCACTAATCTCTCACAACTTTTCTCTAAAATACTTCAGCCAATCTCTCATTGAACACCATACATTATATTAGTAATTGTGCAAAAAGAAACAAAAAAAAATGGCCTTCAAATATAAGTCGATTTAGTCATTGGAGAGGGAGTGATGTCATTAGAAGATATAGTAAGTCATATTTTATATATTCATTTTCTTTTATCGAATGATATTAATTAAAAATTAAATGTCAAGAAAAGCACTTCACCATGAAAAAAAAAAAGAAAAAGAAAAAAAAAAGTTAAGAATAAATTAGAATTGGCCAAAAAAAATAACTTGTAAATTTTACTTATGATAAGGTTATAACAAATATATATATTTATTTATATAATAATTCTCAAATATATTATGAAATTATATTATCTCATAAATAGACCTTAGTAGACCTTATTTAATATTCAAGAAACATTGAATCTAAAGGAAAAGATTAAAAATTTATTAAATACTTAATAAAATTTAATAATTATATTAAGATATAATATTGGGAGAATATATTATAATAATTAGTTATGAATTATATTTTAGATATTCGTAATCCGTTAATATATATATTTTTTAATATTTTTAGGAGTTGGTTAGTAGTATTATAACGACCCTAAATTTCTATATATCTAGAGTCGTCACTAACGTCTCATGCTCATCTCTAATGCAGAATATAACTCTAAAAATGTTCATCTTTATTAGCGAAAAAATTTAAAACTTCAGAATACGTTAAAACACTAGAAAACACTGCCGGACTTACGTGTTTCAAACATCATACAAGAGTTCAAAATAAGATAAAACAATTACAAATTAAATAATTTAAATAAATGAAATGCAAGCACCCTATCCTAACCAAAACTAGGAATTTCAAATATGCAACTATCCTATGCACGCGCCACAGTCTCTAATCATGATGCTGCCGTCAACCGTACATGGGCGCCTTGCCTTTACCTTAAAAAGAATGTGGCACACGGCCGGAGTATTTCGAAGAAATACTCAGTAAGTGACCCCACTATAGGGCCATGCTAATGCAAACACATGCAATCATGAATTAGGGACCTATCTCTAATCATCTTAAGGGTGGCCTCCAGTCTCGGACAAATTGGATGTGTAGTACTTCCCTACACACGACTCACACGTGCGAGTGTGAATCCCTAGGGCGCTCGCACACCCCCTGGACCCTCTGGTCAAGCTAATCTGTAGCGACGTCCGAAGGTCAGCGCAACCTCATAGTGTCATGCACCTCATGAACACCCTCATCTGTGTGCATTCGCACCTCTGCGCATTCGCGCTCATCATGCGGTGTGCATCCGCACTCATCATCTCTAGGGGAAGTAGCCCTATGCTTATGAACATACAATATGCATGAGGTCCCTCTAAGTCTAATTATACATCTCTTCTGACACAACCCTCTAATCTCATCTCTTGGTTACACTATGTAACACGTGCTCATGGATATTTACATTAATATCATTTTTATACTCTTAGGGTTGTGTCCTATGTCGATCTAACGACATGATGCAATATGGCAAACAACATCATAAGGCATGTTCAACATGGAAAACATCATCATGTTAATAACACCGTCATGCATACATCATACTCATCATAGAAGCCATTAAGTGCATCAAATATAACATGTACATCATGCATCGAAACATAAATAACGTACATTTAACATACATCACAACACAACGTCATACTCATACATCATCATAATTCAAACAATCTTTAGTCTATCATATAGTAAGGCCACTTACTTGGTTGGCCTTGGCCGAAGCACTCCCTAAATAGCTAAACGTAAGCTCCCGTTTCGTGAGAGCTGCTTCCTACGTTGCCGGGGTTTGTTTTCTATCACACCGTTCGCCATCTTCCGTTAGTATTTCACAATTAATTTACCAATAATTTAATAAATATGAAATACGGCTCTAAAACAGCCTCGGATATCTTAATCGGGACCGAAAATAGGTCCGAGAGGGTCGAAATAGTGGAAACCAGGCTGAAAATAGGTGAGCCGAGCCGAACAGCCGCCAGAGGAAGCCCGAGCCGAGCCGAGGGACGCCTGCGCCATTGTGTGACACATGGTAGAAGCAGAGCCAGCCACGTCGTGCGGTAACGTCGGGTCGAAGCGCGGGTCGCGGGCTGTAGAAGGCTACTGGGCTAAGACTAATCGTTGGGCCTCGGCTTACTGGGCTGGACCGAAAGTGTTTGGGTTGCAGGGCGGTTTGATTGGACCGTGGGTCTGGTCTCTGATTGGTTCAACTGAACCGTAGCTTCTGGGCTGGTTTGAGTTTTGAGTCACCGTAGTTGGGCTGGGCCGAAGGCAGAGGCCGAGGGAATGGATCGGGCTAGCACACTCGAATCTTGGGTTCGGGTTGACCCGGATCCGTGGATCTCGTCTTCCTTACCCGACTTCAGCCGATTTTCTGGCGCGTTTTCTCTCGACTTCCCACGGCGTTTCCATTGTCGATTTCGGTCATCTTTCTTCCTTTTCCTCTTTGTTTGTCGTCCTTATTTCCTTCCTCGAAGTTTTGCGGCCTAAGAGTTCCTAAAACCATAGATCTACGAACGTTTAAGAAACCTCAAGACACCTTTCATAGGTGCCACCTTGAGGAATACTGGGTCCCCTATCTCAAACTCCAGGTTTTTACGCCTTACATCGGCATAGCTTTTCTGTCTACTTTGAGCGGTACGCATCCTCGCTCGAATTTTCTGGACAGCCTCATTGGTGAGTAGAACCAGCTCAGGTTCTACTAACTCTCTCTCTCTCCCACTTCATCCCAACATAGTGGGGACCTACACCGTTTCCCGTACAGGGCCTCAAACGGTGCCATTCCAATAGTTGCTTGGAAGCTGTTATTATATGAGAATTCCATCAGGTGGGGTTTGGAATCCCAACTTCCCTTAAAATCTAGTACGCAAGCGCGTAATATGTCCTCTAGAATTTGGTTTAAACGCTCTGTTTGTCCATCTGTTTGGGGGTGAAAGGCGGTACTAAAGTCGAGGCGGGTACCTAGTGCTTTTTGAAGTCCGCGCCAAAATGCTGATGTAAAGCGTGGATCCCAATCCGACACTATAGACACTGGGACTCCATGTAGTCTTACTAATTCTTTCACATACAGTTGTGCCCAATTGTCAACTGTATATGTAGCTTTCCCAGTTAGGAAGTGTGCCGACTTGGTCAACCTATCGACAACTACCCAGATCACTGTATAGCCTTTGGGCGTTTTGGGTAATCCTACTATGAAGTCCATCGCTATGTTTTCTCATTTCCACTTCGGTATGCTTTGGGGCTGCAACAACTCCGCCGCCTTTTGTCTAGGAGCTTTCACTTGTTGACAAACTAAGCACTTGCTCACAAACTCGGCCACATCTTTCTTCATGCTCTTCCACCAAAAGTGTTATTTTAAATCTTGGTACATCTTAGTACCTCCTGGATGCATGGCAAATGGCGAGTTGTGGGCTTCCGTCAGTATCTCTTTCCTTAGATCCTCTATTTTCGGAACACATAGGCGTCCCTAACACAATAGTCCTTCATCTGAGGACCTCGAGAATCACTCTATTGGACTTTCGTCTGGCCGTCCTAGGACTTTCTATAGGCTAGGATCATCTCGTTGGGAGGTAATAATTCTCTGCCTAAGCGTAGGTTGCACTGTGAGTCGGGCCAGTTGTGCTATGACTCCCTCGGTCGCTATAGCTATGTTGGCACGCTCGAATTCTCTTTGTACCCTTACTTCCCTCGTAATGAGGACCGACGAGTGGACCGTCTTTCTGCTCAAAGCATCCACGACCACGTTTGCTTTTCCAGGGTGGTACTGGATATCAACATCATAATCCTTCACTAACTCTAACCACCTTCTCTGCCTCATGTTTAACTCTTTCTGGGTGAAGAAGTATTTTAAACTTTTGTGGTCGGTAAAAATTTGAGTTTTCTCTCCATACAAGTAATGTCACCAGATTTTCAACGCGAACACTACCGCGGCCAACTCTAGGTCGTGGGTAGGGTAGTTCTTTTCGTATTCCTTAAGTTGACGAGACGCGTATGCAACAACCTTGCCGTGTTGCATTAATACACATCCCGGTCCTTTCATGGAGGCATCACTATAAATCACATACCCTTCTAAGCTCTCGGGTACTGTGAGTACCAGGGCGGTTACCAACCACTCTTTTAGGTTCTGGAAGCTAGCCTCACAAGCATCATTCCATATAAATGGTACCCCTTTTTTTTGTTAACTTGGTTAAAGGCGAGGCTATTCTAGCAAAGTCCTGCACGAACCTTCGATAGTATCCTGCCAATCCTAGGAAACTCCTTACTTCCGTTACCATAGTTGGGCGTTTCCACTTTGTGACAACTTCGACCTTGGTGGGATCTACAGATATTCCGTCCTTTGACACCACGTGTCCTAGGAAAGCGACTTATCGTAACCAAAATTCACATTTGGAGAACTTGGCGTACAACTTGTGTTCTCTTAGGGTGGTTAGGACTTTTCGGAGGTGTTCCTCGTGTTCTAGGTTTGTTTTCGAGTATATTAAGATGTCGTCAATGAACACGATCACGAACATGTCTAGACATTCCTTGAATACCCGGTTCATTAACTCCATAAACACAGTTGGGGCATTGGTGAGACCAAATGACATCACTACGAACTCATAGTGACCATACCTTGTCCTAAATGCTGTTTTTGGTACATCTTTTTCATTGATCCTAATTTGGTGGTAACCAGACCGAAGATCTATCTTGGAGAATACGGTTGCCTCTCTAAGTTGATCAAACAAGTCTTCTATTCTAGGCAGAGGATATTTGTTCTTTATGGTTCTCTTATTTAGCTCTCTAAAATCGATGCATAGACGCATCGATCCATCTTTCTTCTTAACAAACAACACTGGCGCACCCCAGGAGGACACACTAGGTCGATGAACCCTTTATCTAGTAAGTCTTGCAATTGCGCCTTGAGTTCCTTCAACTCTGCGGACGCCATGCGATAGGGTGCTTTAGAAATAGGCCCAGTTCTCGGCTCGAGTTCGATGACGAAGTCGGCCGCTCGAGAAGGGGGTATTCCAGATAAGTCGTCCGAAAATACATCCGAGAACTCATTTGCTATTGGCACGTTTTCTAGGATCTTTTCCTTTCCTCTTACGTCTACGACACATGCTAAGATAGCCCATCCGCCTTGTTGGACTAAGCTCTTTGCTTTCATCATCGAGACTACCTTGGAGGTAATCCCGGTACTTGTGCCTTTAAATTTAAAGGTAGGTTCTGTCGGTGGTGAAAATTTTACTTCTTTTTTATGACAGTCTATACTAGCTTAGTTTTCGGCTAGCCAATCCATGCCTAGTATGACGTCGAAATCCGTCATGTTTACTACCATCAGGTCAACGCTCAAAGTTTGGTTCCCTATGATTACTTGGTCATCCTTTACTCTATCCCTAGATACTAAGTCTACCCCCGCAGGGGTGCTTACAGACATTTCATGCAATAAGGGTTCTAATTTGAACCCTACTTGTACAACAAAAGGCATAGAAATAAAGGAATGTGTGGAACCGGAATCAAATAAGGTAAAAGAGAAATGACCTAAAATGGATAGTGTACCTGTCACCACGACGTTGGACCTCCCAGTGTCCTTGCTCGTTGACGCGTAGGCCCTAGCTTGAGCTCGCGGTGGTGCTGGTTGTTCCGTTTGCTCTACTACTCTAGGCGGGATTACTTGTGCTTCAACGTTTCCAGCCGTGCAGTTCACGGCGATGTGCCCCTCTTGACCACATCTGTAACACGCTCGGCTGCCAGCCATGCACCTCCCCCCGTGTAGTCTTCCACAGATAGTGCACCCTTTCTTTCTCCTCCCTCTAGCCCCATCTTGGTTCCTGGGGTTCCTGTCGGTACGTCGAGGAGGGTGTCGCTCATTCCATCTAGGAGCGGGTCTGTTATTGGAACGGTGCCTACGTGTTGGTGGCGGACGGTCAAAGCCTCCTGATTCATGTGGACGCTTCTGCCCAATTACTACCAGCTCCTCCCGTCGTTTCTCATCCTTTGGTTTCTCTAAAGCCTTGGCAGTTCTCAAGGCCTCCTCATAGGTCTTTGGGTTGAACGCCTCCAACATGCGGCGGATTCTTGGTTCCAGACCCAATACAAACTTCTCTGTCATCTTTTCCTCAGTGTCCACCATGGACGGCGCAAACCTCTTGAGTCTCTTAAACTCTCGGTTGTACTTCTCCATTGTGAGTCCGCCCTGTACCAGGTGGGCGAACTCCTGCTGTCTTTTAAGTCACTCTGACTTAGGATAATATTCTTTAAGGAAGGCCTCCTTAAACCGCTCCTAGTTCATAGGTCCCCCTTCTGGGTTAAGAAGGGTTTTGTATCTCTCCACCATATCTCTGCATCCTTTTGTAGGACGAATGTTGCACAGGTGACCTTTTGGTTCGCTGGGCACTCCATAGTCTCAAAGGTGGTTTCTAACGCTGCAATCCACATTTGGGATTCTATGGGGTCTACTAAGGAACTAGTGAATGATTGAGGGTCATATCTCTTGAATCCCTTATCCAGTTTGAACATCTAATAGGTTGTGGAGGGTTTACTGGGGCGTTGGCTCGAGCATCGGCCTGTGCCTGTGCCTGTGCCAATGCTAGTGCCTGAGCTTGGGCCTGTGCTTGTGCCTATTCCTGGGCCTGTTGTAGATTGGCTTGCTGAGTGGTTACCAAGGTTTGAATTAAGGCTTGGATGGAGTCACACATTAACCTAGTATTAGTATCTACTCCAGCCACTGGGAGTGTAGCCTCAGGTGCGGCTTGGGGTGGTAGAGCAGGCTGGGGTGGAGGTTCAGCTTGTGGTGGAGGCTCAGCTTGTAGTGGAGGCGCTAGAGGTGGTAGTTCAACTGGTGGTAAGATTGGGGGCGGCGTAACTATTACCGACCCAGTTTCTGATCTTTCTCGAGGTGGGCCCTCTACTGCCACACCTCGTCCTATTTCTCTACGACGGGGTCGCCCCGATCCTCGTCTTCCTCTTCTTCGTCCTCTGGGCATGGTTCTATAAACCAATATAAGGTTGCTTAAGTCTAAGACTTTAATACTATGCATATATAAATAACAACATACACACTATACAATACATCGTAACGCCACAGAAGTAAACATTCATCATGCTATACATCATATCATACTCCCAACAAAATTACTCAGCACGCAACATGTCACATCATACTCTTAAATAAATACGTGAAATATCACAACAATTTCAGTAATATTAACATAAAAATGCATGCGAGTTTTAAAACGTTTCTCTTTTCTTATCTTATGCAAGGCGCACCTGACGGTGACGGGGCATCGATGTTGGGACCATCGAGCGTGTCAAGCCTACATTGTAGGCTAGTCTATAGAATCTAAAACCTAGAGCTCTGATACCAACTGTAACGACCCTAAATTTCCACATATCTAGAGTCACCACTAACGTCTCATGCTCATCTCTAATGCAGAATATAACTCTAAAAATGCTCATCTTTAATAGCGAAAAAATTTAAAACTTCAAAATACGTTAAAACACTAGAAAATACTACCGGACTTACGTGTTTCAAACATCATACTAGAGTTCAAAATAAGATAAAACAATTACAAATTAAATAATTTAAATAAATGAAATGCAAGCACCCTATCCTAACCAAGACTAGGAATTTAAAATATGCAACTATCCTATGCACGCGTCACAGTCTCTGATCACGATGCCGCCGTCAATCGTACATGGGCGCCTTACCTTTACCTGAAAAATAATGTGGCACACGGCCGGAGTATTTCGAAGAAATACTCAATAAGTGACCCCACTATAGGGGTCATGCTAATGCAAACACATGTAATCATAAATTAGGGATCTATCTCTAATCATCTTAAGGGTGGCCTCCATTCTCGGACAAATTGGATGTGTAGTACTTCCCTACACACGACTCACACGTGCGAGTGTGAATCCCTAGGGCGCTCGCACACCCCCTAGACCCTTTGGTCAAGCTAATCTGTAGCAACGTCCGGAGGTCAGCGGAACTCCATAGTGTCATGCACCTCATGAACACCCTCATCTGTTTGCATTCACACCTGTGCGCATCCGCACTCATCATCTCTAGGGGAAGTAGCCCTATGCTTATGAACATATAATATGCATGAGGTCCCTCTAAGTCCAATTATACATCTCTTTTGACTCAACCCTCTAATCTCATCTCTTGGTTACACTATGTAACACGTGCTCGTGGATATTTACATTAATATCATTTTCATACTCTTAGAGTTGTGTCCTATGTCGATCTAACGACATGATGCAATATGGCAAACAACATCATAAGGCATGTTCAACATGGAAAACATCATCATGTTAATAACACCGTCATGCATACATCATACTCATCATAGAAGCCATTAAGTGCATCAAATATAACATGTACATCATGCATCGAAACATAAATAACGTACATTTAACATACATCACAACACAACGTCATACTCATACATCATCATAATTCAAACAATCTTTAGCTTATCCTATAGTAAGGCCACTTACTTGGTTGGCCTTGGCCGAAGTACTCTCTAAATAGCTAAACGTAAGCTCCCGTTCCGTGAGAGCTGCTTCCTACGTTGCCGGGGTTTGTTTTCTATCACACCGTTCGCCATCTTCCGTTAGTATTTCACAATTAATTTACCAATAATTCAATAAATGTGAAATACGGCTCTATAATGGCCTCGGATACCTTAATCAGGGCTGAAAATAGGTTCGAGAGGGTCGAAATAGTGGAAACCGGGCTGAAAATAGGTGAGTCGAGCCGAACAGCTGCTAGGAGCCGCTGGAGGAGCCACTAGAGGAAGCCCGAGCCGTTTGCGCCGAGCCGAGCCGAGGGACGCCTGCGCCGCTATGTGACACATGGCAGAAGTAGAGCAAGCCACATCCTGCGGTAGCGTCGGGTCAAAGCGCGGGTCACGGGCTGCAGAAGGCTACTGGGCTAAGACTTATCGGTGGGCCTCGACTTACTGGACTGGGCCGAAAGTGTTTGGGTTGCAGGCCGGTTCGATTAGACCGTGGGTCTGGTCTCCGGTTGGTTCAACTAAACCGTAGCTTCTAGGCTGGTTTGAGTTCGAGCCACCGTAGTTGGGCTGGGCCGAAGGCAGAGGCCGAGGGAATGGATCGGGCTAGCACACTCGAATCTTGGGTTCGGGTTGACCCGGATCCGTGGATCTCGTCTTCCTTACCCGACTTCAGCCGATTTTCTGGCGCGTTTTCTCTCTCCTTCCCGCGGCGTTTCCGTTTCTGATTTGAGTCCTCTTTCTTCCTTTTCCTCTTTGTTTATCGTCCTTATTTCCTTCCTCAAAGTTTTGCGGCCTAAGAGTTCCTAAAACCATAGATCTACGAACGTTTAGGAAACCCAAATTTTCTGACCTCGGTTACCAACGACGACGCTTACGAAAATGCACAAAACGTACCTTAAGTTATTGTGCTTTCATTAGGGATCCTTCTCGTGGTGGTGACTGATCGTTTGGTGTTTGTTTTCGGGTGGTTTGGGACTCGTCGGAGAAATTGGAAGCTCACCGACGTTAATCCAAAATCTCTCTCTCTCTCTCTCGTATTTTATTTCTCTTTTTCTGTTTGCAGGTACTCTGATGGGTTTTGGGAGTCGTGGGCTGAAGGCTAAGCGAGGTGTGGCTGCCGTTTCGCGTGGGATCTGCGAAACTCGGCGGTTGCAGAAAAACTCGCAAGTTTTCCGGCGACTGAGTTTTTTTTTCTTTCTTTTTTCTTTTTCTTTTTCCCGGGTCGTTACAAGTATATTTTATTTTAGGATTTGATTTAGTAGTATATTTTATTTTAGGATTTGATTTAGTAGTATATTTTATTTTAGGATTTGATTAATAGTATATTTTATCTCATTCTCAAGATTTAGTTCGTTGTATATTTTCCCTCATTAGGTATTAGTTGGTAGCTTGTATCTATCTAAAGTTGTGAACATGAATGAAGATCGCACTTTCGATCCCACCTCTGTTTCTCATTCTTAACATGGTATTAGAGAACCGATCTTGGTGTTCTTAAATATCAAAATTTTCTTTATGGCGGAATCAACCAAATCCAGCTTCAAAATTTCAGATGTTGATTTAACACATCCTTATTATATTTATCATTCTGATCATCAAGGATATTCATTTGTTCCAATCAAATTAAATGGAACAAATTACCAATCCTCGAGTAAATCAGTTATGCATGCTCTTATTGCCAAAAAGAAAATTGGTTTCAATCATGGAACAATTGAAGAACCATCTCAAGATACAAATTCAACCGAATTTAAACTCTGGAATCAGTGCAACAGTATCATAATGTCTTTCTTGGTTAACTCATTCAGTTGAAGCAGATATCGCTGAAGGTATTATTCACGCCAAGACAACTCATCAAGCATGGGTTGATCTTCACGATCAATTCTCACAAAAGAATGCTCCAGCAATTTTTCAGATACAAAAGTCGATAGCAATGATGTCATAGGGAACCATGGCACTGTCACCATATTTCACCAAGCTCAAAGCACTCTGGGATGAATTGGAAGCGTACCGCACACCATTTACTTGTACTCAACACCAAATACATATTGATCAACGCGAAGAAGACAAGTTGATGCAACTACTCATGGGGCTCAATGAGTCTCATAAAACGGTGAGATCTAACATATTGATGATGACTCTATTACCTAATGTGAGGCAAGTCCATTACTTGTACAAGAAGAAATGTAGCGTCAGGTAACTTCTGAACCTACTGAGAATTTCTCGATTGCATCAGCAATGTAGAAGAAAACAACATATTCAAATTTCACCAAGGAAAAATCATGTCAACACTGCAATAAAAGTGGTCATACAATTGATGAGTGTCGAATCCTTAAGTTTCACGGTAAATTTTGTGATAAAAGGGGACATACAGAAGATCTATGTCGATTGAAAAATAATTCTAGAAGAGCAATACAAGTCAATCAACGCAGCAATCGTGGATATCGATAATCTGTAAATATGGCCGATGTTTCTTAGTTAAATATAGCAGAAAAGTCAACAAATTTCATTCCAAAATTTTCTTCTGAGCAATTACAATAGATAGCACAAGCCTTATCTGCACTCAATCATCATCCTTCTAGTAATTCTGAAAATTACATCAATGTTGTAGGTTTGTTTTCAGTATCAGAATTATCTATTAACTCTACAAGTTCTAATCCATGGATTCTCGATAGTGAAGCTACGAAACATATAGTATCCAAAGCTTCTGTTATGACTGAACAAAAGGCTGCCACCATATCTATAATAAATTTCCCTAATAGAGGGACAGCACATGTGTCACATACTAGCAATGTTTCCTTTAATCCTGGCCTTAAATTAAACAATGTTTTATGTGTGCCTTCATTCAATTTAAACCTAATGTCCATCAGCAAACTTACCAATGACTTGAAATGTTATGTCACCTTCTATCCTGATTCTTATGTTATGCAAGACTTGGCTACGGGGAAGATGATTGGCTCAGGTAAACAATTCAGAAGTCTCTATCATATCTCATCATCTCCAATCAAATCTTCAGCTCATCAAGTATCTCATTCATCTAATTTGTTGCATTTACGCCTAGGTCATCCTTATTTTTCTCGTTTTAAATTTCTAGCTGATCAATTGCATCTTAATAATGCTACTTGTTCTCATAACTGTAGTATTTGCCTGTTAGCAAAACAAACTAGGTTGTCTTTCCCAAGAAACACAATAACAACTCATTTTGTCTTTGATCTGTTACATTATGATGTTTAGGGACCACATAAAATTCCAACTCATTTTGGTTTGCGTTTTTTCTCACTATTGTTGATGATTTTACTCGATGTACTTGAGTTTTTCTTATGCAACATAAATCAGAAGTACATCATTTGTTAATGAACTTTGTTAAATTCGTTCAAACTCAATTTCATACTACTATCAAAAAGTTAGATCAGACAACGAGAATGAGTTCCTTTCTTTACAATCATTTTTTACTTCTTGTGGCATTGAATTTCAGAGCACTTGAACAATAAAATGGAGTTGTAGAACGTAAGCATCGTCATATCCTAAATGTAGTTAGGTCTCTTCTCTTTCAGTCACAGGTTCCACATAATTTTTGGGGAGAGTGCATTTTAACTGCTGTTTATCTTATAAATAGAACACCATCACCATTGTTATCTAACAAGACACCCTTTGGAGCACTCTACATTTCATCATCTTAAAGTTTTTGGTTGTAAATGTTATGCAACTGTATATCCTAAGCAAAAATTTGAACCTTGGGCAATTCCTTGTGTTTTCGTAGGATATCCTTGTGGTCACAAAGGATACAAGTTGTATGACATGCAATCTCAGTAATTTTTTATCAGTCGTGATGTTAAATTTTGTGAAGATGATTTTCCTTTTTCATCATCTTCACAAAATTTGACATTAGATCCTTCGACTCCCATTTTACCACTTCCTGATTCATCTGACTCAAACATCTATTCTAGTCCTCCTCCACCTTTTATTCCTTCACCTACTACTTCGTCGTCTCCTCCACCTTCTATTCCTTCTCCAAATTCACCCACTAATTCTAATCATATCCTACCAGATACATCAGTTCCACTCCGACGTTCTACTCGTACCAAACAGCCTCCAGCTTGGCATAATGATTATGAGATGTCTTCTGGAGCCAATCATTTAACCTCTAGCTCAAGTCCCAACACTGGTACCAAGTATCCCCTTCATCATTACCTTTCATTCTCTCTTTTTTCTCCTACTCAACGTGCTTTTCTAGCTCTTATTATAGCCCAGACAGAACCTAAAACCTATGATGAGGCAGTTGGCAACCCATTATGGCAGCATGCTATGAATGATGAAATTGCAACTTTGGAACGTAATCTACTTGGTCTCATTGGCTGTCGTTGGGTGTAAAGATTAAATACAACTCTGATGGTTCTGTTGAACGTTATAAAGCTCGACAAGTAGCAAAGGGATACACTCAGGTTGAAGGTGTTGATTACAAATAGACATTTTCTCCTACAGCAAAACTTACTACATTTCGTTGCTTACTCACTATTGTTGTTGCTTGAAAATGGTTCACTCATCCGTTGGATGTTCAAAATGTCTTTCTCCATGGTAATCTAGACGAGGAAGTCTATATGTCTTTACCACCAGGTCTTCACCGACAGGGGGAGAATACAGTATGTCGGCTCCATAAATCTCTTTATGGATTAAAATAGGCTTCTCGCAATTGGTTCTCCCTATTCTCTACCACTATACAAAATGCAGGCTACACACAGTCCAAAGCAGATTACTCTCTATTTACTAAGAGTAAAGGTACTTCTTTTCACTGCCGTTCTTATCTATGTTGATGATATTCTGTTGACAGGCAATGATCTCAAATAAATTCAACATCTCAAGCCTATTCTTGCAAAAAAAATTCTTCATTCAAAGGCTTGGTGAAAATATCGGCTAATTGATTATTAGAGTTTACAAAATCAAGAATAATATGTCTATTTTGCACATGCTCTCTAATAAAATGATGTTAATGTCAATATGTTTAGTTCTAGAATGATGAATAGGATTTTTGGTTAAATTAATAGCACTTGTATTATCACAAAATATAGGCACACTATCAAATTTTAATCCAAGGTCACGAAGAGTTTGTTTTATTGAAAGAATTTGAGCACAACTAGTAACCGGATATTCTGCTTTGGTAGTAGATAAGACAACTAATTTTTTTCTTTTTACTCAACCAAGAAACTAAGGAGTACTGAGAAATTGACAAGTTCCACTAGTACTTTTACAATCGAGTAAGCTTCGGCAAAATCCGCATCAGAATATCCTACCAAATTAAATTCAACATTTCTAGGATACCACAATCCTAAATCTTTTAATCTACTTTAGTTTTATTTATATTTCACATTGAACACTTTTCGATGTTTTACTTTAAGACTTTGAATGCGAACGTTTAAGTCCATGACATCGTTCTATAAATGATTTTAAATGAATATTTCCACATAGAAAGGTTTATCATGTGTATGATAGCCGCTCTATTTCAATAAAAAAATTCCAAAAATCGTGTTCCAACTAAGTCATTTTTTATTTTACTCAACTAGCAAAGGATATATATAAAGTTAATTAATTAATTTTCATTTATTAATTAACCTATACCTACATAGATCCAGAGATGGGTCAAAAGGTTGCCAATCATAAAATCAGGGTAAAGTCTTATTGTTCAAGTCTCGAAATCAACACATCAACACATCAACACATCACGATTTAGCCATTAAAATGATTGTTATACATATATAATTTCACAAAAAAATTAAGTCAACCCCATAGTTGACTCATAAAAAGCATTAACTTTGTTTAAAAGAAACCCCCCACCAAGCCATGATAAGCAAGAAATAACAATCATTCAATCAATTGCCTAAATGAAAGGGGGAAATGAAATCCCTAATCCAATTAGTTGGATTCAAAAAGCCTAAAAAAAGTGGTGCATGTTCATGTGTCGGTTTAATTATTACCCTCATTTCTTCTCTCTCATATCTTCTCTCATGTTTGCCTAATCATACCATAAGATCTTTTTCTATTTGCAATCATCATTATTATTATTTTTTTTGTTTAGACAAAGAAATCATGAACGGTGTGAATCAAGGACCACCTTATAAGACTAAATACTCCTGGGTGACCAATAATAAAGTAGTGGGAAGGGTGAAAAGAACCCCTATCGAGGAGTGAAATAAAACATGAAACTGTAAGCTTCCAAGCAGTGGGAGGAGACTAGGACTCTGACTGCATGCCTATTGACTGCGTGCCTATTGAAGAATGAGCCGGCAACTCATAGGAAGTGGCTTGGTTAATGGAACCCACCGGAGCCGTAGCAAAAGAATCTTCATGGGGCAATTGTCACTATTTATGGACCCAAACCTGGGTGATCTATCCATAACTAAGATGAAGCTTGCTTGAGTGAAGAATCCATGACTAAGTGATGTTGAAGAATCCGTGGATGAGTTGTGGTTACTCGATCAAAAATATGGTTTTTGAGTGGAATGTGTGGGAAAAATTATAAATAATAAACATAAATGATATTTTTAAAGCTGAAAAACATAGAGAGGAAGTATAAGAGTGGGAAAAAAAGGACTGAGTTGAAGATTTAAGGAAAAAACCAAAGCTGAGCTTTTTTTATTGACAATACAGATCGAACCCATCTCTGTTTTTCTTTTTCTATTGTTAGTTCAAACACATCCTTCATCCTCATTGTCAAAATAATAAAGGAAACAAAAGAAGAAATAAACACCAACTTTGAGAAGATTAAGAATAAATAAGAACAGAAGCAAAATTAACGATGGAGCAGCAGCGGGTTCGGGGCGAATCGGGCACCGAATGATCGATTGATAGAACTCGAGGATACGATTAAGCAGGCTGTTCCTCCTTCCAGTCTTTCCTGATATCAAATGTGTAATTGATCTCCAAATAGCACTTGTTATCATCATCAACGAACTGAGCTCAAACAAACAAACAAACAAGCACCCATGATGTGCAAAACAGAGCAAAACAGATTAAAACAGAGCATTTTCTTTGCATCAACGAACTCACCCTGCTTCTGGCTGAGTAGGATCCCCTCGCAAAGATTCCTGATGGAGTCGTTTCTTCCTGCATTTCATGTTCATAAGGTTCAGGCTGAGGGCTAAAGGTTCCGATCATCTCTTTTGTACTGTCAACTGTGACATTCAAAAAACAAGAAGAAATCCGTTAATGGCAGACAGAGAAACAGAGATTGTTCTGTTTTGTTTTTGTGTTTACCTTTGACGCCAGTTTTCCACACGGTATTGGTGTATTTGAGACCAGATACAATGTTATTGCTGACCTGAAATGTAAACAAGAGGCTGTAACGACTGCCTTCCTTCAAAGTAAACCAGAGGCCTTTGGGATTTCCACTTTCAGGAACTGGAAGAACAATGTCAGGCCGCCCTGCTGACTTAATTGCAAGGCTTACAATCTTCACATCCGGCTCAAGAGTTTCTAATACAAAACCAAAACTCAAATGCACAAGGTTCTTATAATAAACAAAACATAACAAAAACAAAAAGAAAAAAACAGAGTATTCCATTCTATTCTATTCTGTTGTGTTGTGTTGTGTTGTGTTGTAGTGGTGGGATTACCTCCGACAGCTTCAAAATCGACACCACCCAGAAGCTGTTCCTTCCATCTTCTGAGGCTTTCATCATCCTGAGAGTGAGAGATGAAAAGGGTAAGGAGAAGAAAATGAAAAAAGTAAAAGGAGAGAGAGAGAGAGAGAGAGAGAGAGAGAGAGAGAGAGAGAGACCTTGTCCTTCTCGTTGAGTTCTTTCAAAGTGTACTGAGGACCCAACTCGATTTTCCTTCCCTCTTCGTCGTCCTCCTCTTCAGTGGCACAGATTGAGGTCTCACTCATTTTCCGACTCAGCCCAGAAGACGCATCAACGCCGGCTGTTTCATCCTCAGCATTTTTGGGGTCGGAAAGTTTGGGAGAATCGTCTTGTTTGGCGTCTTTGTCGTTGTCGTCGAACCCCATTGTGGCTTTTGAAGTGGAAGCGATTTGAAGGGCCAGAGACATCAACAGGCCATGAGCAGAGGGGAAATCGTACCACGACTAATGGTACAGACAGGGAACAGAAAAGGAAGAGTCAGAGCCACCAAAATGGCAGAAGAAGAAACAGAAAACCCTAAAAAGTGAAATAGGGAAAGAGAGAAGAAGAGAATTGTGTGGGAGAGAAATGGGAGAAAGATGAAAAGGAAAATAAGAGGGAAATGGGTGTGAGAGAAAGAAAAAGGCAGAAAGAGGAAAAACAGAGGAATGGAGGGAGAAGATAGAAGAAGAAGAAGAAGAAGAAGAAGAAGAAGAAGAAGAAGAAGAAGAAGAAGAAGGGGAAAGGAATTAGCCAAATCAGTTACAAAAAGTTGAATGCGGAGAAGGAAGGAGTCATGTGGTGATCCCTAATTTTATCTTCAAACGCACATTCTGAAGCTTACCGAGTCAGTGCCGTTACGCCACCACGACCAATATTCCAGGACCTGAGCCTCCTCAGCCTCAGCCTGAGTTTTTTCTTCTATTTTTTTATAAATAATTTTAAATAAACAGAATAATCAATTTTGATATTCTCCCTTATTCTCCATTCCTCCCATTTTTACGTCCATTTTTCAGCGACCAAACCCTACCCATACTGGGAGGGAGTGATCATGAGTTTATAAATAAGAAATACATTGTATGAGACGTTTTGGTAGCTTATATTAAAAGTAGACAATATCATATTATTATGAAGATCAATATCACTCCCATAATATAAAAGGTCAATAAACTAATATCACTCCCATAACATAAAAGATCAATAAACTAATATCATTTTTAATTACGAGGAACTTTCTTAATTAATCCCAATAAATAGTAAATAGTTTCTTTCTTAGTCTCGATATTCAAATCCCTCAAGTCCTGAGATCCATTAGTCTCCTTTCTTCTTACTATTTACTATGTACCTTGATTGATTAAGGGAGATTAAGATTAAGAGAGTAATGAAAGAAAAATTTTGTAGTAATGAAGCTTGAAGATCCATTGCTCAAAAAATAAAATGGAACAAGAAGAAAAATAAATTACCCATTAAAGAACAACCATACATAAGAATTGATCAATCTTCCACGACTTTGTTTGTGCTGTAAGAACACAATTTCATAAGCCAACATATACGTGTTTTGGGCACATCTTAGATGAGAGATTTCGAGAAGCAAGTTGACATTGTTGAGGTGATACTCATGTTTAGCAGTGAGCATGTCTTCCCAATCTCTTCTCAGGGTTTGCAACAGGTTAGGCGGTATGCAACTGATATCCATCTTTACATCTTCAAACTACATTCTAAACATTTTCCCATACCATTTATCAACTGCTTCACCCTTCCTCTTCTTCTCTCTCTCTCTCTCTCAATTATCTTCTTCACTTTTGTTACCTTCTTCCTTTTGTTTTTTTCTTTCTTCATTACTCAATATTTACGCTTATTTGTATTCATAAAGAGCCACTGTGGGACTATTGGATTATGATTAAGATTCTCATAGACGACTAATGCAAAGCTTTTCTCTTTGATCGATATAGAACGCATAAAAGTTAGTCCAATATTGAGTTCCATGGGAAGAACACACCACCAAAGACGGAATCACAATAGTTATGAAGCCCCAACATGTGTGGAGTTGTATAAGATAACAAACCTTTTTTTTTGTCCCGTAACCTCGTACTTTCCCTCTTAAACAAATCTTAATATAGTTGGCATGTGAAGGTAAAAAAAAAAAAAAGAAATTCTAATATCACTTGTGTTGATATTATCAATTTCATATCAGATATATGTTATATAATTTATGGGAGGCACACAAAAATACTTTCCAATGATTATTCGAACGAAATGGGCAGTAAAAGAAACTTTGCAACACGGTGAAAATTGCAAGATTCCGATGGAGGAATTAGGGAACATTGAAGACCGAGTGCTTGCTGATTCCTACGAATATAAATCAGAAGAAGAAGAAAGTTGTTGTTTCAAGTTGTATGAGGAGTGGTTTGATGCGTTTCTAAGTAAACATGGGTTGGATATGAAGCATTTGGATTTGAAGCACTCCTCAGTCCAAGAAATAGAGAAATTATGGGTTAATAGACAAGTTGCTGCTGCTCAGATGCGTTCCAAGGAGGCTGAAATTGATATCAACTTAATCAACACCAGATATGCCATTTGCAAACAATGCCTTTCTTCCTTACAACAAGGAGGCTGAATTTGATCTTGATTTTAGCCTTCTTTGGCGCACACAGTTGCCCATGATAAAGAAGGCCATCATTTGAGGCCATACACAAATCACCCTACTACTCTGATTTTAGTCGATTTTAGTTGGGCGGTGGCTTCTCCCGCTCTCTCGTTGTTATTTTAGTTTGTTTTATTCTTACTCACATGTTTCTTAGAAAAATTCTTAAGAGGTCATCGGATTGCTCCAAACAAAGATGATGTAACTTTCGAATTTCTATGATTGAGCAACTAAAAAAGTAAGGTGCATTTTGTTGGCACGAGTAATAGCTATCAAATTTTTTAAGCCTTTTTTAGTCATCCCATCTTCTAATCTCTCTCATTGGAATGTGATCTCAATTCATTCATGTACTCCTCCTTTATTCAAGTGTCACCACATCTTATTGGGAGAGGTACCACTCTAATACCATTTGTAACGCCCCATGCCTAGTGTTCAAATCAAGATTTGGAATTTGGATTGGGTACCTAATTGCTCGACATTTCTCTGCATTCCCTACAACATGGTCATATTACTTTTGACTTTTAAGAGGGAAGACTATCTCCATAAACTAACATGGGACATGTCAGCATGCTTTGTTCTCACTTATATGCTTCCCAGAACAATTCCTAGAAGGTCATCCAATATTGGATTGCTCCAAGGAAAGCATATTTAACTTTGATATTCCTATGAATGAGCGGTTCTTTTGAAGAAACCGGAAGATCAAGTTCTATTGGTGCCTCAGAAAGGTAACGTTTCACGTCAAAGAATATCTTTTTCCACAATTAATTGTATGATTTTTAATTGAAACTCTTCAAATAGGAAGGAAATAGAAAATTCGCAAAGGAGGCACTAGACCTAAGAAAAAAAAAAGGTGCGTTGCATTGAACAGGTTTCGAAGGCAGGTCGGGCACACGAGTGAAATCTAGAAAAAGAAGGATCTGCATTCATATACCATCAGATTCGTGCACTTGGGGCTTTGAAAATCCAAAATAAATCAAAATGCGTGTTGTTCATGCTGAGGTTCGAACCAAAGTCTGAGGCGTAACTGACCAAAATATACGTGCATGGATAGCCGCACATGGAACCGCGCGTAGAAGCCCCCCAACCGCACATGAAGTAAAGGAAACTCATCTAACATAAGGACTATAGTTTAAACATAAATCAACTATTTTAGCTTTGATTTTATGGTATCTACAGTGATGTCATCCGCAGTACATTTAAAGAAATCTCAGTAAATAACCCTACGGTTGAGATCGAAAAATACAAGCAGCACCTATCCTTTCATAAAAACATCATGCATGACCTTGAGTTTTAAATTCGAGTTTGGGAAAAATTGGATGTGTACTACTTCCCCAAACACATGGACCCATTGGACAGACTCAATTGGATGTGTAGTACTTCTCCACACACGATCCACGCACACATACATGGACCCACCATGCAGGCTCAAAAAAACCACGAAGAGAAAGGGTCCATATAATATCATTGCAAACGTAAATATGATAAGGTATATGTCAGTATCAAACACAACAGGAAAATATCTCGTTGCACGTGCCATAGATTTGGATTATGCAAGAGTCTAAACCTATTCTCGAAAATATTATAAGCAGGTTCCACGAAGTGACCTTGGCCAGAAAATGGCTCGTTGTGGTCAGATTGGAACACCCTCTATTATGACCTCATCTTCAACCGCTTTCGATCACCTGATTTTAAATGCCTCAGTGACAAACACAACTTTATATCAAAGTTTAAACCCTACAAACCATTTGATTTAGATAAACAAACTCGATTGCAAGTTTATTGAAGGAAACTGCAAAAATGTGTTTAACTTCAGCTTTGTACAATCGGATGTATGAGATAGAAATTACATGTTTCGAGTTTCTATCGGGTAGTCATTTTAAATTTACATCCAACCATTATTACCAAGTTTCCGAACACATTGGTTTCAAGGGAAAAATGCATTATTTGGCCAACCATCCTCCCCAAAAGTAGGAAGCTGAATGACATCATCCCCAATATTGAATCTCATTTGATGATCACATTCTTGATTCACCATCTCCATGAACCATGACGGCTCCACCGTGGCCACACACGGTGGTTGGTTCTCTTCCACAGCCACCGCAGACCTAAGAAACTCAATCCTTTTACAAATATCCGCCATCTTCTGATCAACCAGCCACCCAAGATCATTCAAATCAATCACATTCAAACTCGGCCGTGGAGCCCCTCCGGCGACAAGGCTCTGAAACATGACATCGGCGATCTCCTTCTCGCGATTCTCCCTCTGCAACTTCTTGAGCTGCTCGGCAGCCTTGGCAATACGGTGGCGGAGGAAGGTCTCTTGGTTAACCATCTTCTTGCACTGCTCCATCTCCGGCAGGGATTTGAAGTGAGAGATAACCCTCTGGACGCCCACAAGGGAGGGCCAAAGATCAGGGTAGGAATTGAAAGGGCTGAAGATAATGGCGCAGGCCTCGATCCCACAGAGGGTGGTGAGCTCAGTGAGCTTCTTTAGAAACCCCTTTTTCCTTTTCTTGAATGTGGCTTTTCTGGCTGCGTCGTTTGTGATGAATGTCAGTTTCACCTTCTTCCTCGTCATTGTTGTACCTCAGAGATCAGTTGTAGAGAATGTTTTTGGGTATTTATAAAAACTTTATATTATAAAACCCCTTTGTCACAAATAATTAATTTAGGATATGCACAAAATGATATCTTGGGGAGGGAGTATTTTATAGTAAGGTTATTAAAATGGTTTATTGGTTTGCATTTGACAGCTCATCACCACTTAATTCTAATAATTAAGTAATGAACCTTAGTTGTTTTTTTTTATTCCCCATAATAATTATGGATAATAAAATTTTGGCAATGACACAAGACATACAATTTTTGGAGTTTTAATTTATGTTTACATTATGCTTCATATAAAGTATAATAATTTGACGCAAATAAATACCAAAAAAACTAAACTTAATTCTATTTTTAAAATATTTTAAATATTTCAATGGTTTGTTATAATTTTGTAATTAAATATTATATATCAATCTACTTTAAGATTGTATTCATATGAATTTTAAACTACCAATTCGGGTTGGAATTTTAAATTTTTTATTTAATAAGTTAATAAATTGTCAATTTTGTGCCTTTAATTTTTAATGTGGTAATGCAATTGGTCTTAGACATATTAAAAAAATATATATTACGATTAATTATTCGGATTTAAAACTATTTATTATTAAAAATGTCAAATAAGTTAAAATTTTAATGAGTGCAATAGCTCGCCCTTTGTTGTCAAGAGATGAGTCGTTACTTAAAAGTAAACGTAAAAATAAGTTATTTGACTAATTCTAATTCGAGTCCCACGTTGCTAGTAGTCCTTGGTCCACTCTCTCTCTCTTTTATAGCTCATCTTAGTTAACGTTGGTCTTATACTCCAATGGTATTTGTAATACTCAAACTCTAAGAAGAATTAAATACCCAACTTTTCGGAAAATTTTATGAGGGAAAATCTCGAAAAAAATAATAAAAACATTAGAAAAATTGGTAAAAAGTCAACTTGGGATGTGTGGTTTGATAATTTTATAAGAGTTATTTAAAGAGAAAAAGAAAATAAAGAAGAAAAAGAAAAAGGAAGGAGAGAGAAAGAAGGAAAGGAAGGTTAGAGAGAGCGGGAGGGGAAGAAAAGCATCTAGTAACCACCCTTCTGGTCATTTAGATTCCAACCAAGGCATCTTCATAAAAATTGAGTTTTTGTTTGCTCTAGATCTGTGAAATTTTAGAAGACTTAGATTCTAAAATTTTGAAACAACTATCGTGAAGAAAGCTAGAGTAGAATCAGATTGAAAGTCGAAGTTAAGGCGAACTTCAAGAAACGTTAAGAAGTTAGCTTTCGACCAATTTTGGACTAATTTGTTTCTCTTCGTAGTTAACAAAATAAGATGAAAACAATTTTGTTAGCTAACTGGATCAAAAACTCTACAAATTTTGTGAAGAAACTAAGTTGATTTTAGTTAGGTAGAAAAAAATATAAAAATTTAAATGAAATAGAAAACATTCTGAAATCGAGATGAAATTAAACTCTGAAATCGAGATGAAATTAAACTGCAGGGGAAGAAGGGAGATGTGTCAGGTGAAGAGTGGAGTTGTGTGGCTAGCCGAGAGAACGACATGTGCCTCAGATGAGAGGGACGCGCGTTCGACAGAGGAGAAACCACACGTCACATCGGTAGAGGACCTGTGGATCGCTTTGACCCGACCCGTCCTGTCTGCCCATCCGACCTGCACTAGCCGACTCAAGCCAACGCTGTGACCCACGAGTACACCTTGCTATGTGCATGAAATCTGCGCGTAAGACCTCGCTAGTCATGCTTGTAGGCACTTGAGGGTGAGTTTTTGCCTCATTTGCCTCCCGTTTGCCCATGTTTCATCCTGATTTTGATACTGACTTTATTATGATTTGAATTAAAATTTTCTAGAGAAAATTTGAAAAATTTAGAGCTTCTAACAAGCAAGGTTGGAAGGCATGTGTCATCCATGTAAGTAACCATTCGCACTTTCCTCAAGTAATACTTGTAGGGATTGCTAGGACGTACTAGCATGCAAGCATATCTTACGTAGGTGGTTAGGATATGCATGATTGGGATTCTCAAAAGGAAAATTTTGATAAGAAAGATTTAAGTTGCATGTCTATTTTAATGTTTTTATCTGTGTTGTAAAGGAGGATATAAAGTTGTGATGATTAAGGGATGTTGTCTCTCCGAGTTTGTATGAATGTTTAGATTATGTTTTCAATAGGAATATTAACCTCAAACATGCAGGAGTGAACTAAGCTAAAAATAGGAGGCTAGAGTTAGAGTGATTTACACATTGACCTCATTCATCATGTTTCCAATAGATTGAGCACCCTAAGATCGTGAGCGGTGATCAGAGGTCTAGACCTAAGTGCATCTAGAGATTGGATTAGCTTTGAAGAGCTAACTTCGAGCATCCTGGAAATGTGAGATGAGGACTAGATCGCATAGACACCCCTAAGAACCTAATAAACATTCATGATATTATTTGTGGATGATTAAGAAAGCTTGATAGGCTCAATAGCTAAGAAAACAGTATTGCCAAAAATTCGAGGCCACATGAGTTAATATTGAGTGTAGGGTTAGGTCAAAGTTGACATTGAGATTTCGTAAATTGGTCTAAGGGGACTTAGTGTAATGGATGAAAAAAAAGGAGCCATTTACAGTCGCCGGAAATTGAACTGTGTACTTCACACACGACCCAGTCCACACCCTCCGTCACTGCCCATCCACACGTAAAAAAAAAAAAAAAACTAAATTTAATATACCATCCAAGTTATGTTCTATGATGAACTCAAACATCTATATAAATAGTTTTACAAAGCCATTGAAAATAGAAAAATTAGCTAATAGATAGTAACCACTCACTAATCAAATCAAATCACACTTCCTAAATAATAGTATTACAAACTAAATCTTTTAACATCATCCCTTGAACCGAATACTATGGGCATTAGTTTATACTTGACTCAAACCCCTAAGATATCAAAGATATCAAGTTTGGTCATGTCTTCAACTTGATTTTGTGTACGAATATGAATCATCCTCACAACTCCTCCATTTAGAGATTTTGACGGCTTCTGTGTAATGAATAGGATCACCTTCAGCAAATAAGGCTAGATATGTAATATTTTCGTCCTCAAAAAAACCTTCACCACTCTTATAATCATCCATCCATCTTAGTGACCTCCTAATTCTTCTTTCAGCATCAGCAGTTGAGTGTTCTTATGCTGACTCACATGAATCATCATTGTATACTTCATCCTCTGAGCTTTCAACTTCATTGCAGATATCATTACTCAATTCTAGATATACATAATACATCCAAAAAATTAGCAGTGGAGTGTTCTTTTGTTGTCTAAGACATAACATATACAATACATCCAAAAAAATTATGAAATGTAAAACTGATGGGCGACAAATGTCAATAAATCCTTAAACTTTTCGTTTGTAATAAATTTGAATAGTACCATCTTATAATTTATTTATTTTATTTTATTTTTGTTTTTGTCTTTTTAGTCTAGATCCGAACTTTGAAGTCTCGAAATTTGAGTCGTGACACTCGTTTTGTTTGTTGAATTTTAAGTGGCTTGTTAGTTGAATCACAAACATCTTTCTAACCTAGTTTCGGTGAATTTTATGAGGTATGATAATAGATTCCCAAACAATTTTTCATCTTAGTTCAAACCACTACAAGAAATAATGGATACGATAGCTTACGAAAAGCGCTATTATAGACTTTTTATAGTTTTTTTCATACGTCGTGACAGCCCATGTTATTAAAAATATGAGACTTTTTATAGCGTTTTTTAGAGTTATAATGGATGCTATAATAGAGTATGAAATTATAGCTTATATATGTTGCTATAAAAACATTTTATAACGTTTTATTAAAGTTATAATATGTTTAATATAACTAAAATATTGTGCTATCTTTAACCTATAATAACATTTTTTTTAATGCTGTCATATAATATTTATAGCTTTGATCTTATACTATACCATAATTAATATTTATAGCTTTGATCTTATGCTATAAGCATTTATTTTCCGTTATATAAATTTTATTATATTTCTTGTTCATTACTATAGAAGGTATAACTTTTTTTCTCAACAATTTTTTTTAATATAATTTACTATTGGCTAAATTTGAAATTCAAATACATGAAATGATATTTTGTACCACATTAAATACAAAAAAATTCCAATCGGTAATTGAAATTTCACAATCTAATTACACATTACAAAATAAAGAAGTTAGAAAGGATCAAAGATAGAATATTTGTTGTATGTAGTTACAAAAAAAACATAACTTAGTTCACGATTACAAAAGAAAAAACATAAACGACTGAATCTTCCACAAGTAAACCTACATTGTTCTCTTTATTAAAGTAGGTGCTCTCCCTAAGTTCTCTTTAAGAATATCAACCATTAGAAACATGTTTCCAAGCTTGTCCATCTACATCAACTAAAGGTATCACATATTTGATGCCTTGGAAAAGAAACTTGCACGCATTCCAACCATCTAAGTTACTATAAAATTGTTTTGTAAGAGTTTGTGTAGCCTAAGCTTGACTCTATTGTCCAAAGAAATCTATCATATTGGCAACAAAGAAAAAATGTTACGATATACAAATGAATTATCCTTCAAACCAAATATGGAAATGAATTATCATCGGTGCAAACTACTTGATCATCATTGCAAATATGGAAATAATGGAATAACTTGCAAACTACTTGATTTTCAATCATTCAAGTAATAAGGAAACAGAGCAAATATGGATGTCTGCCATGATTATGAAGGTTATACGAGCTAAGAATCCAATTTATATCAACTTTATATAGAGCAACCCAGATGGAACGAATGGAACAAATCTGAGGGCTTGCTTCAAACCAAATGATTTTTGAAATTGTAAGAAGAAGAAAGGAAACGTACCTATAATTAACTTGCTTAAGAGAGATTACCGACTAACATGATAGAGAGTCGTAAACAAAGTCAGAGAATCAGGGAGGAGTGGTTAAAAAAGAAGAAGAAGAAGAAATGGAACAAATATGTGGCTGGAAAGGAATGGATAAGCAAATGGCTTGAGCTAGACTTGCAACAAACCTGTGGAACAAACAAATATAAAGTTCAAAAGAAAATCACATATTTTTCCTCAATCTACTCGAAAAGTTTAACATGAATTCTATGTAGTTTAGATTGCATGTAGAATCATTCAAGCTAGACATGATCAATCTTGCTTGTGGAGTGATTCGAATCTCAAACAATGTTCGTGCCTTGAGAGGTTTTTGCCTTGGATTGATTTCCATATCACCTCTCTTGTAGTGATTTCTTATCGTTTGGTGTCAAAGCTTTTCCTTGGATTGATTTCCATATCACCTCTCTATCTCCTACATCTATCTCCTACATACATCTATCTCCTACATGGATTCTTCCATTCCATTTCATGACTTAACCTAGGCGAAGAATATGAGATTTAAAAAATATTTGTGAAAGGGAAAGTTTATGCCGAAGAGAATAAAGATGCTACGTTTGAAAACCTGGTGACATAGGTTGGATTCGTATAAGAAAATGGTGAGGAGGGCGTTTATCTTTGAAAGCCTAAGAAAAAAAAAAGAAAGAAAAAGCAGATGAAGGGTTCATTCCACTCGAGGGCGTTCTTTTTTCTCTACTTTGGAGACTTTGTAACAAGGTTTCATTGGTTAAATGATTATAGTGGCTCCCTTTAAAAATTGAATTCTCTGTGATAGAACCAATGGAGAAAAAAAATCATAAAAAGATGGATCACAGAATAGAATATTGATTTAAAATATTGATTTGGTGGAATAGAGAGAAAATGAGTTCTTAATTAAAGAGGTGATCACACGCTGCAAGATTTTCGAGATAACGACCGCATCGAACCTTCAGAGTGCGATACCAAAGACGAGAACCTACAAATTAAATCAAAGCTCAACTCACCGCAAACTTAATCGACCGTGGAAAAGGCAAAGGTCAAAGACTTATCGATTTATCATCGAGGCGATTAGGATCTCCCAATAATAACAACAAACAAACATCGATTGAAGAATAAACGAATAACAGTAGAGTGGAAATCGTAAAAACTCGTAAAAACTCGCAAACCTCTCCATTAGGCTTATATATTGCAACCATTAAGAATGTCCACGAACAGATGTGGAGAAAGTTTTTTTTTATTTTTTTATTTTTTTATTTTTATCAATTTACAATTTATTCAATATTGAAATTAATAAACTAATATTTTTTAGACAGTTTTTTTTTTATTTTAAAAAATTATCCATGTACTCAAACTCAACTAATTCCATATTAATCTTCAACTTTTAATCAAATACATATTTTGCTGCACGTTAATTAGTTGTTATTTATTATGCTTAAGTAACTATGTACCAATATCTAAACTAATTACGACCGTTCTATTTTTTTTAATAAAAAAACTATGTATTTAAATCGTCATAAATTCTAAATTGTGTAATACTCTAAAAAAATAATAAAGTAATCAACTGATAAATTACTAAAAACTTGTTGACATAGCTAGAGCAGTATCATCTCTGTTCATAGGTCACAAGTTTGAATCTTCTTCTTCACGTTCGTAACCTTCTAATTAATACTCAAAATTCAAATAACTACAATAATGTTTAGATCTGAACACCAAAACATGTCAAAATCAAACTAAATAAAATATCAAACATAACTAGAAGAGTCCGCATCAATAAAAAAAATAATAATCGTGTTGGGGAAATAGGTTAAAAGAATCCATCTAGAAAGCTGTAGTAAAGTTAATACAAGAAATATAATTATAACAATTTTACTCCGGCCAATGAAAACACTTAAAAAAAGAAATACAAAGAAAAGAAACCATAATTATTTTAGGATACATGGACACTGAGTACATGGGAAACTTTTTCCCGTTCAATACCACCTTCACCAACTTCAAGTCGGGAACATCCAAACACTCTCAATGGCTTCTTTTGAGGGCAAGTTTTTCAAATTTCTGCACCGATACAATTCCAATTTCTCCAAACATGTAAAGTTTTCAAACCATTATGACAAAGATTTAATGTCATTAAAACAATCAATACGCAACGATCTTAAAGCAGTAAGTAGCTTAAGTTGTCGAGGAAGTTGTGCTAAACTATTAGTTCCTGTGTCACGCAACTCAAGAACTCCGAGCATATTGAAGAGTACATAACGCAACTCAAGAACTTCGAGCATATTGAAGAGTATGAAACTCCAATCATAATCCTGCATTGGCCCTTCAACTACCAATTTTTTCAAGTTATGCATACCACTAAACCCTTCTGGAAAATTATGAAAGTTTTCTATTCTTAATGAAGACAAACTTTGAATATTTTGCAAATTTGGAGGGGAAGTATCATCACGGAAGCAATCTTCGAGTGAGCTACAAAATTCTAACCAATTTGGTAGCTTTATCAAACTTCTACATTGTTTAATGTGTAGAAATCGAAGCTTTGGAGGACTTTGAAAGCTAGAAAATAACCCAGCATTAATAGTGTCAAGCTTCCAACCTTTGACCATAAGTTGCAAGAACCTCAAGTTTAGACAATTGTCTAAGCATTGGTAAAGTTTCACATCTTTTGCACCTCGATTGATGTATCTCAACCAAGTTTTTAACAAAAAAATACCGTTGGGCACGAGTAAACCTAAAAAGTCATGAATCCTCAATACTTGAAGGTTTTTGTGTGGTTGAAGCCCTTCCAACACATTCAAATCATTGTCTTTACCGTCTTCTCTTTTCTCACTACAGCTCCATTCAAAATATAGTTTAGAAATATTTTCCTTCTCTACTAAATTTGCAGTCATTGCCTCGTGTTTACTTTTGACTCGCTCGAGATATAAAAGGTTTAACTTACCTTTAAGGCCTTTTAAAGGTCCAAGCTCCTCAATCTTACATCCGTCATCACACCCAACTATAAAACCAGAAAGCGTTTGAAGTTGAGTCATTCGACTTAAATGTTTAGGCATTTGCTTAGGATTTATATCATACAAATCAAATTCTAAATGCCTTAAGCTGACCAACTTTCTCAATTTTGTAGGAAGATTTACATCCCATCCAAGCTTCAAAGTTTGCAAATTGTAAAGCAAAACAATAGATTCTAGGATCTTAATTATGTCAGAATCTGAAATGTCAAGATACCTCAAATGCTTCAATTTAACGATTGTATCTGGAAATTCAGTTATGAATCCATAATCAATAATTAAAATGCCTAAGTAGATGAAGTTAGTGATCTTGTCTTGATTAGCAAATGGTAAATTTTCACAACAATAAACTGTTCTTCTTCTTCGACGGATCGAAAGAACTTCATCATCTTGAGAATTTCCATCCGTTACAAGGCTCCCTCTCAAATTTTGATAATTTGAAATAGCACATGCAACCTCATATATATGATCATGCATCGTACAATATTTAATTTTTCCTCTTTCGTCCTTGACAACATCTTGAAACAAGGAGCGGGACAACAAAATATTGAAATACCTCTCTCCAATATTCTCGAGCATTACATTGCTTCCATTGGGTAGCTGAATAAATTCTTGTGCTATCCACATTCGAACAAGTTGGTTCCTATAGAAGAGAAAGTCTAGTGGGAAATTTGAACAATTGGCAAAACATTGTTTCAATGAGGAAGATGGTAGACGATCCACGCTTTATTTGATTGTGGATAAAATAAGATCTTCCTTTAGTAATTCAATTCTCACTAGATTTTCCAAAGTCGATTGCAATTCCTCATCGTTCTTGCATGATTTCACCATTCCTCCCAACACTTTCACAACCAATGGTATGCCACCAAATTTTTTAACAAGCTGTCCTCGAATGACATCAGGAATTATTGGTAAATCACTTTCCAATGCACATTTTTCAAATAAAGACCAACAATGATCATCTGGTAACAGCCTCAAATGATGTTTGTAATTTGTCTCCATAATTTATGTAACTTTATCACTCCTGGACGTCACAATTATAACCCTTCCAACATTTTGATTGATTTTTAGCAAACAAGCCTTCAACTCATTCCATAGAATGGGTTCCTCGTTCCAAACATCATCAAGTACAAGAAAAATACTTTTTGTCACTCAACAGATTTTTGAGCTCCCGAAGAATGACTTCTCTTTTATCTGAGCCACCAACATTAGCATTCAAAGTTTCCATGATTGCTCTTGAAATTTTGTTGATTTTAAAAGGATGAGACACACATACCCATATAAATGTATCGAAATTCTTCCTTATCATATCATGATGGAAAACCTCCTTTACCAAAGTTGTTTTTCCTAATCCACCCTTACCAACAATGGGTAAAACAACTAGAGTTTTCTGACTCAGGACAAGTAGCTTATCCACTATATTTGATACTTCTGTTTCCCTCCCAATAACTCCAATTTCATCATGAAATGAGTATGTTTCTTGAGTTTGGTTAAGATCAATTTCAGCTTCATTGGATGTTACAGTAACACATCGGAGAGGACTTCTTGTAGAAACTAGCACATCCAACTTTTTAGCAACCGTTGTGATTTGATTTGCCATTGTGAGACGAAAAGTAAGCGGATTTTTGGAGAATGAAAAGAAATTACGTACCTTCATATCATTCCCGATTTCCACTTTGCGTCGAATGTCTTCATAAGCGAGCTCATCGAGTAAAATATCGGCTTCGAAGACGATATCTCAGCCAGCACGGGTTTCTTTCTGCTTCGGCGAACGGTTCATCTGCGCCAATTTCAAGCTTCTTCGAAAAGTAAGCGGATTAGCCTTGAGCCTTTTTGGAGAATGAAAAGAAACATCGGCTTCCATAGCTTCTTCACCCATAGCTTCAGGGATTCAAGGTCTGCCTTCATTCTATCAACATCCCTTAGGATGGCTTGCGCCATGAGTAAAGAGTCCTTAAGCTTTGAGAGTTCGTCCTTGAATCCCCATGCAAGGCCGATCTGCTCAGCCGCCAGCTTCACCGTCTTCTTCAACACTTCCTGTACAGCAAACGTCCACAGGAATTCCGCCATGTTTCTGTTCTTGGATTCTCAAAGTTCGCAATTCTAGAGGATTTGTGTGCACCAGAATGAAGCTTATAGAAACCCATCAAACACCCTTTATTATGTTAGGCGTGAGGAATTGTGTTCTTGGTAGATTTTTTATTTTCTTATTTTTTAAAAAAATACTTTCAAGCAATAGTTTCAACCCATGAAAAAAAGAATAGACTTCAAAAAAGAAATTTAAAGAAGGAAGAAGTCATACATATTAAAAAAATGATGAAATTTTTATCCTAGCAAGTGGGTTACACCCTCTAGTATCTTAACCATTTGGAATCAACCAAATGTGCATTCAACCAAAAAAGTTAAAGACAATAATTGAGAGACATACACTCTAAAATATTAGTTTAAAATGTTGATTTGTTCACACAGAGAGAAAAATGAATTGAGAAAAGTTTTTTAAATTAATACTTTAATCCTATCGGTGTTGACAATGCAAATAAGCTTTTCACAGATTACGAGCACATTGATTATGAAAATACTAAATTTAATTTTTGCGTTATGAAAACTTGAACTCCATAAGTATCTGTTCATATTTAGTAAGAAAACTAAAGTACATCTCAAACCATTGAATTATTTTTACTTTTGAGACTTCGTAACCATGTTTCGTTTGTTAAATGATTACACTGGTTCCCTCTAAAAATCGAATTCTCTATGATATATGATTGAGGATGACTAACTTTTAAAAGGTTTGTTGGGTGGGTGACAGCTCACCATATACCATGTATTGTGTTCCCAAATCTTCATCACTTTCCTCATTTAAAGTCGAGTGAGATTAATAATGGAATCAATGTTGAGGTAGCAAATTTCTGTTAGTTAGTTTTATTGTTATTAGTTGAGTTTGTTAGTTAGTTCTCTTGTTATTAGTTTTATGTATTTTTTCTATAAAAGGCATTAGACCTATGAATAAGAAAGGATCATTTTTGGTACATTTGCCCAGTCTATTAGAGCTGGTTAGGATCCAAGAAAGTGATCCAAGAAAGAAAATGAGCAGCGACAAAACACTCCCCAAGATTCCACAGTTTGATGGTCACTATGACCATTGGAGTGAACTGATGAAAAACCTCTTGCATGCCAAGGGTTTGTAGAGTCTAGTGGAAGAGGGTTATACCGAACTGGTAGAGGGAATCGAAGTGATTGCAGCGCAGAAAAGGAATCTTGATGAGTTCAAGATGAAGGATCATCAAGTGAAGCACTACCTGTTCCAAGCAATTGATCGGGTTGTGTTTGAACAGATCTTGAATCGCAAAACATCCAAGAATATTTGGGATTCGATGAAGAAAAAGTTTGGAGGCAACGAAAGGGTGAAGCGGTCTCTTCTCCAAACTTATTTTGAGGTTCTTGAAATGAAGAATGAAGAAAACATCGATGATTATTTTGGAAGAGTAATGGCTGTCTCCAACAAGATGAGAAGCAACGGAGAAGACATGTCAGATTCGAAGATTGTTGAGAAAATACTTCAAACTTTGACTGACAAATTCACATATGTGGTGGTAGCCATCGAGGAGTAAAAAGACACAAGAAAGATGACGATTGACGAACTACAAAACTCTCTGTCTGTACATGAAAAGAAATTCAAGAAGATCAGTCATGAAGAAGGTGATCAAGCTCTCAATGTCAAAGGCAGAGGCAGAGGATCATACAGAGGTCGAGGCAGGGGCAGAGGACGCTCATTCAACAAAGTAACAATTGAGTGTTACAACTGCCACCAACTTGGACATTTCCAATATGAATGTCCAATTAGGTACAATGGAGCATATTTTGCAGAGATCGAAGAAAAGGATAAAGTTATTCTCATGACATATGTGGAGCTTCAAGGCACTAAAAGAGGAGATGTGTGGTTCGTGGATTCTGGGTGTTCAAACCATATGTGTGGAGAAAGACGTATGTTCTCAAGCTTGGACACTAGCTTCACACATAATGTCAAGCTTGGGAACAATCACAAACTGATGGTTGGTGGGAAAGGAGCAGTGAAAATAATACTTAAGGGAATAAACTATGTGATCAACGATGTGTTTATATTCTGGAACTGAAGAACAACCTGCTTAGTGTTGGACAACTTCAAGAAAGGGGTTTAGACGTGCTCTTCAAAGGAGGAGATCGAAACACATGCAACATTTTTCATCTTTCAAGAGGAAAAATAGCGGAATCTGTTATGAGTGCTAATAGGATGTTCATCCTGCTGGGTGAATGAAATAAAAAAACAAAGGAGAGATGTCTGCAGGTTGATATTTCAGACAAGGCAGAGCAGTGCCACCATCAGTATAGGCATCTCACCTACAAGGGACTTCACACATTATGCAGTAAACAGATGGTTGTGGGTTTACCTGAAATTGAAGATGTGAAAACTATCTGTGAGGCGTGTGTCAAAGGGAAACACCACCGTATTCCATTTCTGAAGCAGAGCAAGTGGAGAGCCACTGAAAGATTGCAGCTTATCCACTCTGATCTCTGTGGTCCGATCAATCCATCATCAAACAGTCGGTGGCGCTACTCTGCTAAACCCCCTGCCTTTCTTCAAGCAATGGCGGATGAGATAAATTCTGACTATAGCGATGCCTTTAATCGGCATCCTTTGATCGTCTTGAATTAAAACCAGGAGTGTGAAATGATGAACAGTTGGAGTTCCGCTTCTGCCGAAGAGAATCCAGAAATTTCAGAATCTTTTGTCGAGAAGATGGTCATGTGCGATTCGGCTTGTGCGGCTTCTGAAAACGGAGGAAACGTGAGAAATCAGGTGTGCAAGATTCGGAATCTTGATGTGGAACTTAGAAAATAATCTCTCAAGGTTGATGCTGCACACGATTGTAAAACATTCGGCGCCGTGGAAGATGTTAATCAAGAAGTTGCGATTGATAGAGTAGAGGAGAAAGATTTTGCAAGAAGTGTAGTGAGTTTTTGATGGAAATCAAGATTGTATGAAGGAAGAACTTGTTCAAGAAGTTCGATCAATCGAGAAGTTGCTGGATAAAGAAATCGATTCTTGGAGCATCTTGGAAAAGAAAAAGAAATTACTATCGGAAGAAGATGAAATTCATGTAGAGAAGGGAAAGAATCCCTCTAGCTCAGGAGGGATCGTGGTTTTTGCAAGCAGCAATTGTGGCCACTCTTCCATTATATGCTTCCATTCTCAGCGACTCATGGTGGTCGGTTCGATTGGTCTCTGTGGGAAGCATATGTAGCAACAAATAAATTTTTTTCTCAAAGGGTCATTGAGGTCATAAACCCAGATGATGACTTTGTATGGATGCATGATTACCATTTGATGGTGCTGCCCACCTTTTTGAGGGGAAGGTTTACAAGATTGAGAATGTTTTTTTTTTTCTTCACAGTCCAATTCCTTCATCAGAATTATATAGGACTTTGCCAGTGAGGGAAGAGATTCTTAAGGCTCTTTTGAATTCGAACCTTATTGGTTTTCACACTTTTGACTATGCTCGACATTTTCCGTCTCGCTGTAGTCGAATGTTGGGTTTGGAATATCAATCAAAGAGGGGTTATATTGGGTTGGAATATTTTGGAAGGACCGTGCGGATAAAGATCATGTCTGTCGGAATTCACATGGGCCAGATGAAGTCAGTGTTAAGGCTGGCCCATAAAGATTGGAGGGTACAGGAGCTCAAGCGACCGTTTGAAGGAAAAGTTGTCTTACTTGGAGTTGATGACATGGACATTTTTAAAGGGGTCAATCTGAAGTTGTTGGCAATGGAACAAATGCTAAGGCAACATCCAAAGTGGCAGAGTAGAGCTATTTTGTACAGATTGCAAACTCAGCTAGAGAATGTTAGGTAAATCCCTAAGTTGAAATTCATTTCAGTTTTTTGATAACTTTGTTTTCTGTTCAACCCACACAATCACAGGGTAAGTGGGAAGTACACGTCGAGTGGGAGCCCTTTAATTTAGTTTTCCACTACTTTTCATTTTTAAGAGAGGTTTGTTATTTAAATACGTTAAACTGAATCAAATAAAAACCATCGAGTCTTGGAGATGGAGATAAAGCAACCGGTCAGCCTCTCGGCCAGGACCGAAGAGGTATCTTGGAGGTGGCACGCAAGGTATGGGCACCTAAACTTCCCTACTCTACAGAAATTACACAAGGAGGAGATGGTGCACGGTTTGCCGGCAATCAAAAGCGTGAACAAGCTATGCGACGGGTGCCTCATCGGCAAACAGAGGCGCACCCCCTTTCCGTCTCAGGTATCCTATACCGCGCCGGTGAGTCATTAGAGCTCGTGCATGGCGATATCTACGGGCCCATCAAACCGGCGACCCCAGGCGGCAAGACCCTCTTTCTCCTGCTGGTCAATGACAAAAGCCATTTATGTGGCTGACCCTGCTGCAAGCGAAAAGTAGGGCGGTAGAGTCGATTAAGCGCATTCAAGCGCGAGCGGAGGCCAAATGCGGGAAGAAGATGCGAGTGCTACGCACGGACCGATGTGGAGAATTCACCTCAGAGAGCTTCGGTAAGTACTGTGATGAGCTCAGCATGTAGCGGCAACTAACGGCGCCCTACTCCCCCCAACAGAACGGAGTGGTGGAGCGCCAAAATCAGACCGTCGTCAGGACAGCAAGATCATTGCTGATGACGGCCGGGATGCCCGAGAGATTCTAGGGAGAGGCGATAATGACGGCCGCCTATCTCCTCAATTGATCGCCAACGCGAAGTCTTGACGGAAAGACGCCACATGAGGCCTGGTACAACAAGAAGCCAGCAGTACATCATATCCGAGTGTTCGGCTGCGTTGCATACATGAAGGTAGCGCGTCCCCACCTCGCCAAGCTCGATCCCAGGGGGCTCAAAGTCATCTTCATCGGCTACAAACTCGGGAGCAAGGCATACAGACTCTATGATCGTGCGGGGGGCGAGCTCACGTGTCTCGCGACGTCATCTTCGACGAAAGCATCTTCTGGCAGTGGAACGACGTGACCAAGGCAGACCAGAACCTAAATCAATTCACGGTAGAGTACCTCATCACTGAGCCAGGAGAAGGAGGAGCGCAGCATCGGGAACCGTCACTGCCGCCAGCAACTGCAACCCCTGAACCAGTGGAGTTTGCAACACCATGGACTACGGATTCGACGCTGGATGCCGATACGATGATGATCTGGTGGCCAAGTACCGGAGGATGGAAGACCTACTAGGAAGAGGTGAACCACCTGGACTGGCGGCACGCCAGCTCGAAGAAGAGGTGGCCGAAGAAGACGTGGAGTCTTGAGGACATGCCGCTAGGGACACCGAGCCATAGGACTCAAATCGGAGTTAAAACAATATGGTAGACATATACCATAGGGCTTTAGGAGGAGATTGTTAGGTAAATCCCTAGGTTGAAATTCATTCCTCTCTCAATCTAAACCTTCAAAGAATCGAAATAAGAAAAGTTAGAAGTGTTTGGGAAGGAAGGAAGGAAAGAAGGAAAGACTGAAATGTTGTCTAATTGCCTGAGAATTGGACGCTCTCTTTTGGCCACTAGGTTATTGGGAGCATCTTCCCATTTCTCAAGAACCCTAAATTTTTTCACTTAAATTATAGTACTTTATGAACCATCAAAAAAGCATTTGTTAAAAAGCAAGCACAAAAATGGAAGAACAAAATCAAACATACAAATAAATAAAGAAATAAAACAAGCCATTTGTTTTTCTTTTTTCAAAATTCGTTTAAATGAAATGAACAAAAATATGGGTTTGATTCGAAATGCATTGTGTTAGGTTGAATGGCGCTGTGATCTATATGGGTCACGACCTCATATATATATATATATATATATATAGATGTGCATAATGACGATTACATGGTGGGCCTTGATCCACAGTAACAAACCAGGAATTCAAGAGATGCAACACCAATAATAGAGGATTCTCCTACTATGTATAGATATAACCTCTTCTACGTTTAACACCCCCCTCAATCTGGATGATGTACTACTAAGTTCAAGTTGCGCCGAAAACTGCTAAAAGAACGAGCTGACAGTGGCTTTGTCATGATATCGGTGAGTTGATCCTTGGAAGATATGAGCCGCACATCAAGTTGACGAGTCAATACTGTTGAACACAACTCTCTGTGGGAAACACTCGCACTCTTTATTAACACCAATCGAGAAGAGATTACAAGACACTTTGTAGAATACTACTCCTTTGTATTGCTTGAGATTTCTTGGGATGAAAACCTAGGTAGGGTGGAGGGGTATTTATACTAGAGCCTACGCAATCTACTCGTAACAAATCTAAATATTTTTCCTAAAATATCTAGATCTCTTTCCTAAAATCTCTAGATATCTTTATTCTAAAATATCTACCAAGCTAAACATACAATGGGCTTAGGCTCGTACAACTATTGGGCTTGACTCATATTAGGCTAGTGATGATATTTTAACAGATACTCGTTCACAAAGGAAGTGATAATCAACCTCAACATGCTCCATCCGTCGATGAAAGATTGGATTGGCAGACAAATATGTGGCACCAATGTTGTCACACCACCGGCTAGGCGCTCACGCAAGAGGTCTTGGATCTAGATTAATTCGGTTGTGGGATCAGCAACTGCCATGTATTTGGCCTCCGTACAAGAACGAGAAACTATCGATTTTATTCTTGAATTCAGGAGATAAGTTTGTCAGGAAAGAAGATAGCATAGCCTCTAGTGCTTCGACGGTCATCAGGATTCCCGACCAAATCAGCATATGAGAAGGCACTAAGAAAATCAGTGCTGAATTTTGTAAAACACAAGCTCATATCAATAGTGTCATGTAGATAATGGAGAATTCGTTTGACCGTCGCCTAATGTACAGAAGTCGGGGAGGACATGAATTGGCACACTTTGTTGACGCAGAAGGAGATATCAAGACTTGTTAGAGACAAATATTGGAGAGCACCAACGACACTCTGATAGCGAGTAGTATCCTCAAGCGAGAGCTTTTCACCACCATTGAATAACAACTTCTCACAAGGAAGCATAGGCGTGGGCACTGTTGGCTTCTGGCAATTGGGAGAAGCGTCGACGAAAAAACAACGGCAGAAGAAAAATAAAAAATAAAGGAGAGAGAGAGAGATTTTGCTGAAGACTCGATACGTTTTTATTTGATTCAGTTGAAAGTATTTAAATAACAAACCTATCCTAAAAATGGAAAGAAGTGGAAAGCTAACTTAGAGGCCTCCCACTCGACGTGGACTTCCCACTACTCTGATGGTGTGGGTTGAAAATAGAAAACAGGTTACCTTAAATCTAGGAATGAATTTCTAACCTAGGGATTTACCTAACAATCTCCTCCTAAAGCCCTATGGTATATGTCTACCATATTGTTTGAACTCCGATCTTTGAGCGTAGTTCTTCAAATTTTACCCGCGCCAGGGACTTGGTGAAAATGTCTCCAAGCTGTTCCTCTGTTCGGATGAAATCAATCTTGATGAGCCCTCGATCTGCACATTCTCGGATGTAGTGGAATCTGATTTCTATGTGCTTGCTCCGGTCATGCAAAACTGGATTTTTGATCAGGGAGATCGTAGCTTTGTTGTCCACGTATAGCATTGGTGGATCGCTTTCTCTTCCGATGAGTTCTTCCATCAGTCGCGCAAGCCAGATCCCCTGTGTTGCCGCCGTCGAAGCGGCGATGTATTCTGCTTCGCAGGAAGACAAAGCAACTACCTTTTGTTTTGCTGATTGCCAGCAGATCGCGTCGCCTGAGAGAAAGTAGATCATCCCGCTAGTGCTCTTACGATCATCAACATCACCGGCCATGTCACTATCACTGTAGCCGACCAGCTCAAGCTTCGTCTTTCCTTTCCCTGCGCTGTATCTCACACCCTAGCCTCTGGTTCCAGCCACATAGCGCAGGATGCGCTTGACAGCTACAAGATGCTCCTCCCGAGGTGCTTCCATGAATCTACTCACATATCCAACTGAGTAAGCAAGGTCAGGGCGTGTATTTACAAGATAGCGCAGGCTCCCGACAATGCTGCGGTAATTGGTGGCGTCGACTGTCGTTGTAGTGCCGGCCTTCCTTAGCTGAAGCCGGGCCTCAATTGGCGTCCTTGTAGGGTTACTCTCCGCAAGCCCAGTTGTGTCGAGCACCTTTTTCGCGTACGCACTTTGGCAGATGGTGATGCCGGCAGTACTCTGTTGCACTTCGAAGCCGAGGTAGTAGCTGAGTATGCCGAGATCGCTCATCTTGAAGTTCTTTGACATCTCCCTCTTGAACCTTTCGAGGACTTCCATGTCGCCTCCAGTGATTATGAGGTCGTCGACGTACACTCCCACAATTAGTCGCTACTCACCGTGGCCGTGCGTGTACATGCCATGCTCAGAGGCACAGCGCTTGAACTTCAGTGACAGTAGGGTACTGTCGAGCTTCGCGTTCCAGGCTCGTGGTGCTTGCCGAAGCCCGTAGAGTGCCTTGTTCAGGCGCAGTACCTTACCCGGGTTGTCGTTGTCCAGGAAGCCAGGTGGTTGTCGGACGTATACGGTCTCCTTCAGCTCTCCATTAAGGAAAGCGGACTTCACGTCCATGTGGTGGACCTCCCAAGAGCAATGTGCCGCGATTGCCAGCAAAAGGCGGATGGATTCTAACCTTGCCACTGGCGCAAAAACCTCTTCGAAGTCCACTCCTTGCTTCTGGACGTAGCCCTTCGCTACCAAACGAGCCTTGTGCTTCACAACTTCTCCCTTTTCGTTGCGCTTCAGTTTGAAGACCCATTTGAGCCCTATGGCTCGGTGTCCCGGCAGCATATCCTCTAGACTCCACGTTTGGTTCTCGATGATGGATGTCATCTCCTCCTGCATTGCCTTCAGCCAGCACGGGTTTCTTTCTGCTTCGGCGAAGGTGTCCGGTTCATCTGCGCTGATGGCATGTAGTTCGGCCATCTCTTGTTCGAGTTCGCGAGCCGCCAGTCCAGGTGGTTCACCTCCTCCCACTAGGTCGTCCATCCTTCAGTACCTGGCCACCAGATCATCATCATGATCGGCATCCAGCGTCGAATCCGCAGTCCGTGGTGTTGCGAACTCCACTGGTTCAGGAGGTGCAGCTGCTGGCGGCGAGGACGGTTCTTGATGCTGGGCTCCTCCTTCTTCCGGCTTGGTGACGAGGTACTCCACCGTGAATTGATTTGGGTTGTGATCTGCTACGATCACGTCGTTCCACTGCCAGAAGGTGCTTTCGTCGAAGATGACGTCGCGAGACACGTGAGCTCGCCCCCCTGCAGGATTATAGAGTCTGTATGCCTTGCTCCTGGGTTCGTAGCCGATGAAGACGACTTTCAGCCCCCGTGGATCGAGCTTGGCGAGGTGGGGACGTGCTACCTTCATGTATGCAATACAGCCGAACACTCAGAGATGATGTACCGCTGGCTTCTTGTTGAACCAGGCCTCGTGTGACGTCTTCCCGTCTAGACTTCGCGTTGGCGACCGATTGAGGAGATAGGCGGCCGTCATCACCGCCTCTCCCCAAAATCTCCCAGGCATCCCGGCCGTCATCAGCAATGACCTCGCTGTCCCGACGATGGTCTGATTTTGGCGCTCCACCACTCCGTTCTGTTGGGGGGAGTATGGCGCCGTTAGTTGCCGTTGCATGCCGAGCTCATCACAGTACTTACCGAAGCTCTCTGAGGTGAATTCTCCACCTCGGTCCGTGCGTAGCACTCGCATCTTCTTCCCGCATTCGGCCTCCGCTCGCGCTTGAATGCGCTTAATCGCCTCTGCCGCCTCACTTTTTGCTTGCAGCAGGGTCAGCCACATAAAGCGGCTTTTGTCATCAACCAACAGGAGAAAAAAGGTCTTGCCGCCTGGGGTCGCCGGCTTGATGGGCCCGCAGATATCTCCGTGCACGAGCTCCAATGGTTCATCGGCGTGGTAGGATGCCTGAGACGGAAAGGGAGTGCGTCTCTGTTTGCCGATGAGGCACTCGTCGCACAGCTTGTTCACGCCTTTGATTGCCGGCAAACCGTGCACCATCTCCTCCCGGTGTAATTTTTGTAGAGCAGGAAAGTTTAAGTGCCCGTACTTTGCGTGCCACTTCCAAGATACCTCTTTGGTTTTGGCTGAGAGGCTGACGGGTTGCTCTATCTCCAACTCCAGGATATAAAGACGATTTGTCGTGCGCCGAACTTGCGTGAGCAGCCGGCCTCATCGAGTTGACCTAGGCTCACAAGATTAGCCTTGAGCCTCAAGATGAAGTAGACACCGGCCAGCTTGCGGTGCTCACCTCCCTTGCTGATGAATAGGATGGTGCCGCGCCCTTCGATCTCGACGACTCCAAATCCTATTTCTTAATTCTAAATTATTTTAGATCCGATCGAAATAGGATTTTCGGGATAAGGAATAAACAAACCATGGATAAATCCAAGAGACTCCTTCTTAAATCCAAACGATCTTTTCGTAGGCGTTTGCCCCCGATTCAATCGGGGGATCGAATTGATTATAGAAACATGAGTTTAATTAGTCGATTTATTAGTGAACAAAGAAAAATATTATCTAGACGGGTAAATAGATTGACCTTAAAACAGCAACGCTTAATTACTATTGCTATAAAACAAGCTCGTAGACGACGGAGTCGTCGCCGAATTTCACCGTCCTGCAAATCCTCGAGTCGAGCTCGGAGAACGCAGATCTAGCCCCGGTCATATGGTTTGTTGCCCCTGTGTCAAGGACCCACCCATCGCCGGTGCTCATGCTGCTCGTCCCTCTCGCCGATATGAGCGAACACTCGCTCCTCCTTCAGTTGAATTGACTCCTCATCCTCAGCTGGTGCCCCTTTGCTACGCCCAGCTGGTGCTCATCCTCGCTGTCTCGTTGATGCTCCCACCGAGAGTGGTGATGCTATTGGCAAGCCCCGTGATCCGCATTAAATAGTCATCGACAGATTCGCCGTCCTTAAAACGAACCTCCGTCTCACACCCGTTGCACACCAACCCGACGGGGATCTAATCCCCTCCTAGGCCGATTGCGCGGTGAGCTTGGTGGAGAGAGAAGCCAGCATCTCTGAAGGCACAGACCGTAATATGGCGGCAAACGCCAGCCGATCCTCCCGATACTCAATCGTTTCTCCTTCCTCTGGCTCGACAGCGTGCCATAACCCTTGCACCTGTAGGTTGACGCGCATCAACATGGCCCACTCATTGTAGTTGGACCTTATCAGCATCGGGTATTGCACAGTGGCAATTGCCTCCCTGATCACTCGCTCGACAACAACTCGATGTCCTACATCGTGGCTCAGACTCTTTGCAGCGATGATGGAGATGCCGGCACTCAGCAGCGGCGTGGAGGAGTGAGCGAGCCTGCTCGAGATGGACCCCACGATGTGTGTATTTTTGCACTTTGCATTTTCTTCTACTTGAACTTAAGACCTGTGTGTTATTAGGTCGACACTCTAACCACTTGAGCTATTCAACTTGATGTTAATAAAGTTGGCTCCTCCGGAATGATATACCACCGATGGAATAAACCAGGCTCTGAAACCACTTGTTGGCTTCTGGCAATTGGGAGAAGCGTCGACGAAAAAACAACGGCAGAAGAAAAATAAAAAATAAAGGAGAGAGAGAGAGATTTTGCTGAAGACTCGATACGTTTTTATTTGATTCAGTTGAAAGATTTTAAATAACAAACCTATCTTAAAAATGGAAAGAAGTGGAAAGCTAACTTAGAGGCCTCCCACTCGACGTGGACTTCCCACTACTCTGATGGTGTGGGTTGAAAATAGAAAACAGGTTACCTAAAACCTAGGAATGAATTTCTAACCTAGGAATTTACCTAACAGGCACACCTTTGGAGGTGATCATAATTGTTCTTGACAATAAATCTTGAATGTATTTATGTTGTGTCAGAACAAGTCCATTGGAAGTATGGCGGACCTCTATCCGAAGAAAATAAATCATCTCGAAGTTGTGTAAGAAGTTTCTCAGTAGGCATAGAAGTTGGGATGATGATAATAAATAATGTCATCAACGTATTTGAGGATATACATCTGAATGCCCGTCTTATTAAAAATGAAAAGAGAGACATCAGCCTTTGAAGGTGTAAAACTCAGCTGTAATAGTTTGGAGCTAAGGCGAGAAAACCAGGCACGCGGAGCTTGTTAGAGGTCATAAAGTGACTTATCCAGCTTGCAGAGATAACCAGGATGTTGAGAATCCACAAATCCAGAAGACTGCTTCATATAAACATCTTCATTAAGAAGGCCATGAAGAAAAGCATTTTTAATATCAATTTGTCGAATAGTCCAACCACGAGAAACAACAAGAGATAATAAGAGCAAAATGGTAGTGGGCTTAACAACTGGACTGAAGGTATCATTATATTCAACGTCATACTGCTGTTTAAACCCCTAAGCAACCAGGCGTGCGTTGTAGCGATCAATAGAGCCATCTGACATTTGCTTGAGTTTGAAAACCCATTTGCAATTAATAATGTTAAGACTAGCACGAGGAGGAACTAAGTGTCGTGTCTTTTTTTATAGAAGTGCCTGAAATTCATCATCCATAACAGTAATATGTGAAGTAGGTTCAGAGGCAGAAGACCAAACCATAGAATATGTTACTCTTCAATCTGTACGCACCTTGGGTTGCTTGATATTGTGCTTCAATCGAGTACCATACGGGTGAACAGTAGGTGCAGGATCCACAGCTGAGGAGACAAACGTACCAACCATTGTGAGGGAAGTAGTCGGTGCTACAACAGTGGATCGATCAGCGACCAAGGACCCGAATGGGCGTTGCGCACTCTGGGTTGAGCAGGAGACCGGTCCCCAGGATCAGAGCCTATAGAATTCGGGTGGGGTCCAGGCGATGCGGGAATATGATCTGCCGGGGGAGGATCCGAAGCCCCAATCATTGACAGAACAACAGATGTCGATTCGCGCGGCAGCGACGAGGAGGATTGCGGCGGTAATCCCGAAGCTGATATAGGCACCAGGTTTTTTTCATTCAAAGAGCTAGTAGGCACAAATATATGCATATGTTCATGCTCCAAATTAAAGAAAATCTGCAACAAGATTTGGTTTCAAAACCGTCCAGCAGAAGAATATCAATTGTATATTCACATCCAACCATTGGATTGAGCTGCAATTTGGATATGTTTAATAAGACTGAAGGTTATGTAGATCCAACAGTTAAATGTTGAAAAGAAATGTCGGTAGCACCCTCATAAGAATTTTCCTAAAATGCATGTGAATGATGACAAAGCATATTGTAAGGACTATATTGGTTTATCGAGATAGTTTTTACTCTTAGAAGCAAGGAGTAATATCACGATTCCATTTTTTTGACTGAAGTCGTGACTGTCTTGAAAATATCAAATATATTTTAAGCAATTAAAGCAAGGTTTGACTTTGTATGGCACTTGCTCCTATTTGCATCAATCCTCGATCAGTTCCATCTTGTTAGTTGAAAAACAAGAAAATTCTTAAATGAGTACAAAGACCCAGTAAGTAGCCTACTTGTAGGCTCTTAATCGTGTCCTTAAGGTATGTTAGGTGCAAAGATTCAGTAAGTAGCCTACTTATAGGCTCTTAATCGTGTCCTTGTGGTGCACTAGGATATCACACTCTTTCACGTCACGTTCTTGATGTGAGAACATATGACCATTAAATTCTGTTCTAGAGTTTTAAGTTCTTGTCATGATCTTACTCAAGGACCTTGATTTTGGGAACAAAGTTCTTAATCTCTGTTCTTACCTAAGGGTCTTAGTTCCAAGGTTCTCAATTTTTAATTATGAGAACTTGGGTCTTGATCCATGCTCTAGTCCTCATCCTTAGTTCTTAATTTTTGTCCTTGTCCTGATTCTTGTTCTTGGTTCTTTTTCTTATTTCTTATTCTAGCTTGTCATTTTGTTTTCAAAGACAATCCTTCTAGGTTTTATAGTACAAAACATGAACCTGATAACTTGTGTCCAAGAATTTATGTATTCCAAGCAACATAGTCTTAACCTACGTCTAATGCTAACGGTTCAAGTGACATAGTCTTAACCTGTATCTTCGTGCATTCCTTGCGCTACAATTTGAAAACAACACCATAGGCTTATTACGTTCCATGCGGTGTAGTCTGAAACATATGTCCAAGGCTTCATATATTCCAATGGATGCTGTTTGGAAACCTATGCACATGACTTGTACGTAATAAGCAACATAGTTTGAATAACTATGGCCAAGGCTTCATAAGTTTCAAGTGGAGTAGCTAAAACCAGCATCCAAGACTTCTTACATGTCAAGCAGTGTAGTTTGAGTCATGAATATGGCTTACCATAGAAACGATGTTGTTTGAGTCATGAATATGGTTTACCGTGGAAAGTCTAAGGGTTTGTTTGTTTTCGGTGTCTTAGAACCTTGTCATTTATTCATAGCAATCTTTGTTCCTTGGCATTGTCTGGGTGCTTGATCACGTGTGAATGTATATAATAATTTGAGTAAAATTCACAAGAAAAGGTGCAAGTATACACTATCACAAGTAGCGAGTAATAAGTAAATTATTAATTTCACAAAAAAACCTATTTTTTTTGTTACGTTTGTTGTTGGAAATTCAGCGAGATTATGATATCATTCAAATGAGTGTTGGTAATTTTATGGAGTTTCACTGTTGTCGAAAATCAGAGGGAAACAAGAAAATCAACAACAATGAGGAAGTTTCTGTTAAAATATCATCACTAGCCCAATAATACAAAGAGTAGTATTCTACCAAGTGTCTTGTATTCTCTTCTCGATTGGTCTTAATAAAGAGTGCGAGTGTTTCCCACAGAGAGTTGTGCTCAATAATTTGGTATCAGAGCGAGGTTAGTGTAGATTGTCTAATCTCTTGGAATTCTTAGTATGCTATGTTAGTGTAGATTGTCTAATCTCTTGGAATTCTTAGTATGCTATGTGGTTGCAGCTCTGTCTGTATTCCCCATCAGAAACGATTTCTTGCGATTATTAGTGAGTGAGTTTCATTGTGTCGTGAGTAGTCCGTGACTCTGCAAGTTTTGTGTCGAAAAGACTTGTTTGGTATTACTGAGGTATTGCCAACACGATGGGTGACTCTCAAATCGTAGGAGGAATCAAGAAACTCAACAACAACAATTACAACACGTGGGCAACATGCATGATGTCCTACTTCCAAATCTTTCCGTTGCATTTCTTCTTGCTTCTTCAATTGCAGGATACTTCTCTTTGTTCTATTCTTACCAAGGAAAATCCGTTTCTCGAGGTGTGATGTTTAAGAGCAGCAATTTCCTTATTTTCTTCAACATTGCCCTCTAAGTTCTCTTTCCAAATTACATCTTTGTCTCTTAATTGTTAGCTAAAACTTCTAAACTTTGTAGTATTTGCTTGCATTATGGTTTCAATATTATAGTTTCATTAAATTCTTGCTTTTCTCTTAGAATCTACTCCTACGGTTTGATTTGAAACTAGATTTCTTGCATGTTTATCGGTTGAGAGGTTTGTTGTCATCCATTGTCGTATTTATTTTATCACTTGGGATCTGTTTTTATTTTCATTTTGATGAAGTAGAGCTGCAATGGATGTTCTTTTTCCCCGAGTCGTTGAATGAATTCGATCCTTTTGATAATGCACCATCTAATTATTATCTTCCTCGTTTCCACCTTCAATAAAAATAAAATGTGAAATAGAAACGTTATCAATCAAGCTACCCCTTGACGTTCATATCGATCTGTGTGGTGTACGTAATGCATTGTTGCATATAATTTGAATCCACCCTCTCCGTTTGCAGGTTCACAACTGGACTGGCTATAACTTTTCTCGTATGCCCTACAATCACCGAACAAATCCACTTGACTCGCAACGTTTATTTGGGGCATATCCACTTTGGGTTGGAAGTATTTGTGGACGGACTTGAATAAATCAAATTAGGCTGAATTGGAGGGCTGGCGGTTGGAACAGAAAGCTTTGAGTCAAGAGAGACAATCCAAGTCCACTGATAGTAGATATTGTCTGCTTTGTCCCACTACGTATCGCAAGCAATTTCACGGTTTTAAAATACGTGTGTTAGGGGAAGGTCCAGCATCCTCATTAACACAGCCTTCGGTATCTGACTTTGATATAATTTTGGCGCGAACCTTTTACACTGGACACCAACCCCCCACTTCTTAGCTTGAGCAACATGGGACAAAATTTCCCTTCTTTTATTTATTTATTATTATTATTATTTTTTTGTTCATACATCATACACATCTAGAAGAAACTTTCGTCATCCAAAGTGTCTTAATATTGGAATTACTTTGGTATTTCTCCTTGATCTCTTCCCTTTGTTTTCACATAGTCTCTTCTTTTTCATAGTCTTGTAATATCATTTTCCTCGTACATGTTTTTTTCTTTCTTTATAAGCATAACAAATAATCTTTAATGATATTTTTTACGAAAAAATGTTGTGCCACTTGGTTGGTTTCATATTAGAAAGTTGCAATTGACCATCATCTTTTTTAAGGAAAATTGACCTGAGTTCTTTGGATATATCCGTTTTATGATCGTAACCTTACCATTTCCAATTATTATACATATTTTCTTTTTGTCCAAAATTGTTACCCTTTCAAGTTTAAAACCTCAAATATTCCTTAATTCTGAAAGGAGTAGAGTGATACCCGAGTTAAAGAGAGTACATGAATGAACCAAGATTCTATCTGAATGAAAGTGATCCAAAGTATAGATGACTAAGAAATACCTAAAAAGAATTGAAACTTACAACCTATATCGACGAGATGCACTTCCCTTTTTGGTGGCTTAATCATAAGAACTTCGAGATTAAATGTGCTTTTCTTGGAGCAATTTAATATTGGGAGACCTCTTGAGAATTTTCGTAGCAAACATGTGAGTGAGGAAAAGACATGCCGGAAGGACTCATGTTGGTTTGTGGTAATAGTTTTCACTCTTAGAAGCGAAGAGTAAATAATCTGACAATATTGTCAAGGGTATATTAGGCTCATTAAGTGCCAAATCAAGATTTCGAAGCTTGGACATGCGTCGTTACAACTAGAAACTTGAAACCCAACAAAATTAGAAACATCAAAATAGCTATAAAAGAAGAAGAAGAAGAAGAAAGTCAATACGAGTTCTCGGGCCAAAATACCTCAAATGAAGCATGTCCATTCAAACTATTAAAATTGCACCAAAACAAAGTCGTATGCAAAAAGTTCATTTTGAAGCTCCAATTGAATTGAGCTTGTTTGTCCAAAACGTGTTCGTTCAAATCGTCGTCTTTTGACTTGCAATGAGCTTTTAAAACTGAATTTGTTTGATAATTATAAATAGTCACTTGCCCTTTTTTCCCTACCCGATCCTGTAAAACATGTGTTAATAATAATGCTTGATTCCAAAGCAAACAATAAGATAAGATCGAAGCTGGTTAGAGTCTTCATTTTTTTTAGATACTCAAATCTCTTTTGGTGATGATTAATCATTTAGATTTTGGTTCATTATATTGCCAAAAAAAAAAAAAAATAACTTGTGTTGAACAAGCTTCTCTTTCGGAAGTTGATTTAAGGTTAATATCCACCAAAAAAAAAAAAAAATAATAATTGCTATGAATGTTTTGAGGTTGGATATCAATATTTGTTGCATAGTTATAAATATAAATTCATTTTCATTTGTTATTATTTTTTTGTGGAGATGGAAAACAAAGTTGTGTTAAACAAAAACTAGACGGTTGCATTTTTATACTTTCTCGTTAATTAACATTATCAAACAGATTTAAGGTAGAGATATAAATAGTTTTTTTTAATGATATTTATCAATTTTGTATTCACATTAAATGTGAAGAAAAATAAATATGATTAATAAAAATGAGAGAATCAAAACAAAATCAAAATTTAAAAGTTGGAGTGGAATGTTCAAACATTTTACCCCACATATTTTAACTCATAAAAGTAGAAGAAGATCTATAACAGTCAAATTCATCGCTTATCGATATTGTCCGCTTTGTCCACTTTGACACGTTATGTATCGTCGTCTGCTTCACGATTTTAAATCTCGTCCTTACGGAGAAATTTCCACCTTAAATATTGCTATTTAACCTAAGACGGTTACTACACATTTAACCTGACATTTAATGCGGAATTACTTTAATGAACCTTTATTATAAATTCCACATTTACTTCGTGCCTCATTTATTACCTCGAGAATAAATAAATATAAAGAAAAACATTACTCAATTAAATGTTACACTAACCTATTGGCAGTAATTATAACCTTTGGTCGAGTAATTTTAAATATGACTGAACCAATACTAATCTATACTTTGTTAAATGCAAATACAACTCAAACCTATACTATTATCAAATGCAAATACAACTCAATTTATACTAATCTATACTATTAAATTTGAAATGCGAACCTATCCTATGCAGGTGCCACGATCTCGGGATTGCGACGCCTTTGTCAGGTTTATAGGGGCACCTTTCCTTTATGTGAGAAATATAGTAGCACGAGTCTTGACTGTTTTAAGAATACTCAGTAAGCAACCCCCTATCGAGGTTATGATGCAAGAACATGCGAATTTAATGATGGAACCTATCATAACAGTCTATTTTCCTAAGTTACTATCCTAATGGGCAGCTTGGATGTGTACCATATACTTGACGCATGGCCCATACGTGCAAGTATGGATCCACTAGTCGGTTCGCACACCCCTGGCCCCTTTCTTTGTCGGGCGAGCATGCTCTAGTAGCTCTCTATGCCGAATACCCGTTAGAAATAGTAACCGTCATCTAATCTTGCATGAAATATTTTTAAACATACTCCTAATAATTTAAACTAGCTAAGCCTTTATTATACATATTTTCTTTTCATCCGAGTGGAAAATTGACTAGTTGGTTGGTTTTTTTATTATACATATTTTTTTTTCTTTTCAGCCCTTATTATACATATTTTCTTCTCAGCCTTTATTATATAAATAATTGTCAGTTGGTTGGTTTCATATTAATAAGTTAGAATTGAAGTTTTTTTAAGATAAATTGATTGAGTCCTTTGCATATATCGATTTTCTAATCTTAACTTTCTCATTTCAAATTATTATAGTACTTTCTTTTCATCCTTGTGACAGCCCAAACTCATCCATGGTGGGCTTTTTAGCATTGCAAATGGCAGAGGAAAATGGGAAACAAAGTATACTTGGTAAGACTTGTAAACCACCATTTGTGTGTATGAACCGTTAATTCCTTTCCATTCTAAGTAAACTAGCTTCTTCAAGCCTAATATGTTCACGTCTTTACCATACAACTCCTTGGAAACCTAATTCTAGAATATTTGTTGATTAAAACAGAAAATATAACAAATTCTAACGTTTTGTGTTTTATATTATAATCTAATTTGAGTTTGATTTATGTTATATGGTGTTATTTTGGAAAAAGCTTAACTTTTTTTTTTCTAAGGGTGGAAATACATTTATTTTTAGGTTTTAATTTAGTTTTTGTGTATATATTTTCAAATTTACTTCATTTTTGTTCTTGATATTTTCTATAAGATTGAGACTTTGATATTCAACTTGGTGTCTATATTTTATTCTTCGACAACAATTTTAATACTTTATTGACATGTACTCTTTTTTATTAAAAGTTTCCATATAATTGAAAAATCATACTATTAATAGACTTTTTATTAGAATAGTATTACAACGAGCATGTCACAACTTGTGCAGAAAAGAAAAGATTTGATGTGAAGTAAGGCGAAGGTGATGGTTTTGTCTAAGAAGAATATGGATGAATTAGCTCGAATATCTTGGTTTGACTATTATACAAATAAAAACCCTTCTCATCTGCACTCGAAATGTAATGGCAATAGTTGCATTGTTTTTGAAGCCAAGTTCCATTCTCTGGCCAAAAAACCTCGAACCAAAGCTTCGCATAATTGCTGCTAATGTTGTACCAAAACAATGTTGTTTGTCCAAAATTCTCTCTAAATTTCCAACGGTGAGCCAAGAATATGTCTCCTAAACAAAAAGTTAGGTCAAATGGGCACATATTCAATTGTAAAAATGAAAAAAAAAGAACTTTAAGAGTCCAACGTTCAATTTAATAAAAAAATTCATAAATACTAATTTGTGCCTAGTTCAACTAGCTAACACTATAGCTAACACCATATGGAACTAACTAAAATTTTGAAGGACTTCACTCAATTTTATTTGGGAATAAGGATAACTAAAATCTAACGGTAGACAAATAAATAATAAAATATGGTTTCTTTAACCGAGCTCATTCCCCCAAAACACTCAATGTTCACTGTAGAGTCACTTTGCCTAAAGATTTCCCTATCAGATACAATTGTTGGCATATTACAGCAAGTTTTCAATATGAATTCTCAAAAGTATGAATAAGGAATTTCCCTTACAAAAAGACAAACTTTATAAGAGTTGTTCTTAAATCCTCATTTCCATTATGTGAGATCTCTATTATAAGGGTGTATAAACCTCTCCTAAGCATACATATCTTAAAAACTTGGATGGAAGCCCAGAAAAGAAAGCCAGACAATATATGCTAGCGATAGACTTGAGTCGTTACAAATAATATTAGAGGAAGATATCGGGCGATGTGCCAGCGAGGATTTTGAGCCCCAAAACTCAGATATCGGATGGTATGCCAGCAAGGATGTTGGACCCCAAGGCTTAGTTATTGAATGGTATGCCAGCGAGGATGTTGAACCCCCGAGGGGGTGGATTGTGAGGTCCCACATTGATTAAAGAAGAGAATGAAACATTCCTTACAAGTGTGTGAAAACCTCTCCCTACCAAACCCGTTTTAAAACCGTGAGGGGAAGGGCAAAAGGGAAAACCCAAAAAGACGTATTTTTTAACAATTTTTAGCTCTGTAATAATTTGGAAAAGCCAAAAGACAACAATATCTACTACAGGTGGACTTGCCCGAAGACCATACTTTTTTACCATCTTTTGATCTAACTTAGAATAATTTGGAAAATGCTAAAAAAGACAATATCTGCTAGCATTAGACTTGGTTGAAGTGTCAAAATTTAATCTCTATGTTCTATAAATTTAATATCAAACTTTTCACATGTTTTCACAATATTGTAAATATTCTTCCGATTCTAGCATTAGGAAAAATATCCATAATAATAGAAAATGAAACATCAAAATAAGATTAATGGCCACCCGCTACTATTTAAACCTACATGATCCGACGACCAATCCTAGTATGGATTTACAACATAGTGATCCTGCTAAGCTCGCTTTTCCACACAAAATGTGCTAAAAATTTCTAAAACCCCTCTCATTACGCATAATTCACATTAAAATAAGTTAATATCGAAATAGAGAAAAAAAACTGATAAATAGAGGTCAAACGAATAGAAAAAAGAAGTATCCCTCATTGGCCAAGCATGCCTACATATGCCTAAAGGGGGTCGCATGCGCAGATATAACAAGCGCCTACATATGCGCAAAAATTCTTCTTTGATAAAAAAATAAATAAGTATGAGAAGTTAAAAATTGACTTATTGGGGAATTTGGTGGAAGGAAAGTGTAGGAAGAAAATCCTTTGATTCAGAGAACGGTAATTGAAACTGGCAAAGGTACCCTATGTAGTTAACCTAAGAAGCATGTTATCTCTCAATTGGAGATGAGTGCATTGTAGCTCTTACAGATAAATTGTACATAACACTTTGGAAATCATAATGGAAGAAGTTGGTTGAAGAGTGCTTGGGAAACATGAATTTGTTTCTTATGAGATATGACCGACCTCCAGTAAGTTCGTGATGGACCTTTTTTTAACGATGTCATAATTTTCTAAATATCTTAACTTAAATAATGTTTCGTATTGCTAACTCAAAACTTGTTCTTCAAGTAACTCGGAACACCCATATGCCGAACGAATTATATGTTATGAAGTAATAAATTGTAAGAAAGGTTCTATTCAGTCCCCCTAATGTTGTAAAGGAAGTCAAAGAAAAGAACCATTTGTTGAGAATGATTATTAAAAAACTATACAAATGAAGTTTTCAGGTTATATGAGAAAGAGATCGATAATTGGACACTTTAGCAAGTTTTAGAGGATATGACCTAGAAGTCTTTGCACTTATTTTTTTTTAAACTTATATCATGAAGATTATGGATCTAAGGTTGAATTGGACCTTTAGGAGTAAACCTATCCTTAGTAGACGCGTTTTAAAACTGAGGCTAACAACGATACGTAACGAGCCAAAGCGGACAATATCTATTAGCGGTGGAGTTACACTAGCACTTTTGAAATGACAGATACTAAATTAAAACTATAGAGACTAAATTGAAACTTATAAAAAGACAAGAATCAAAACAAAATTTTTGCACAAATTATTGATATCAAATGTGTAATTAAACAAAAATATACATATATTGTCTGAATCTAAACCTTCAAAGAAGTGAAATAAGAAAAGTTAGAAGTGTTTGGGAAGGAAGGAAGGAAGGAAAGACTGAAATGTTGTCTAATTGCCTGAGAATTGGACGCTCTCTTTTGGCCACTAGGTTATTGGGAGCATCTTACCATTTCTCAAGAACCCTAAATTTCTTCACGTAAATTATAGTACTTTATGGACCATCAAAAAAACTTCTGCTAAAAAGCAAGCACAGAAATGGAAGAACGAAATCAAACAAACAAATAAATAAAGAAATAAAACAAGCCATTTGTTTTTCTTTTTTCAGAATTCGTTTAAATGAAATGAAAAAAAATATGGGTTTGATTCAAAATGCATTGTGTTAGGTTGAATGGTGCTGTGACCTATATGGGTCATGACCTCATATATATATCTATATATGTACATAATGAGGATTATATTGGTGGGTCTTGATCCACGGTAACAAACCAAGAAATCAGAAGATGCAACACCAAGAATAGAGGATTCTCCTACTATGTATAGATATAATCTCTTCTATGTTAACACCCCCCCTAAAATTTGGATGATGTACTACTAAGTTCAAATTGCACCGAAAATTGCTAAAAGAAGGAGCTGACAGTGGCTTTGTCATGATATGGGCGAGTTGATCCTTGAAAGATATGAGCTGCACATCAAGCTGACGAGTCGATACTGTTGAACACAACTCTCTGTGGGAAACACTCGCACTCTTTATTAATACCAATCGAGAAGAGATTACAAGACACTTTGTTGAATACTACTACTTTGTATTGCTTGGGATTTCTTGGGATGAAAATCTAGGTAGGGTGGACAGGTATTTATACTAGAGCCTACGCAATCTACTCGTAACAAATCTAAATCTTTTTCCTAAAATATCTAGTTCTCTTTCCTAAAATCTCTAGATATCTTTATTCTAAAATATCTACCAAGATAAACAAACAATGGGCTTAGGCTCGTACAACTATTGGGCTTGACTCTTATTGGGCTAGTGATGATATTCGATACCTTCTTCTTTTGTCACCTTTTTTGTATCCATGTTTGATAGATGGCTTATTATTACTCAGACTTTCACTTGTGTAGAGTGCTTCTTCTTCACCCTTCAATGGGATGCCTCCCATTTGTTTAGCCATAGCTTCTTAGCTGGCTAACAAATTTTCAAACTCTACAAGTGATGGTTGAGTGAGCCATCCTTGTACAGCAATAATAAAGCTTCTATATTCTGGTCACAATCCATGGATTATAATCATCTTCATTTGAGATTCTACAATTGTGGACTTCGGGTCTAGTTTAGTAATCTCTCAACAGATCGACTTGACCTTGTGGAAGTACTGAGCAATCGTCATGTCACGTTGTAAAATTGACAACAACTCATTCTCTAGAAGTTGTAGCCTCGTATCATTCTTCTTTGAAAACAGCAGCACAAACGTGTCCCATGCTTCTTTTGGTGTCTTGTCATCTCAAATATGTTCTAACATCTCTTCTTCGATTGTGGTCTTCAAGGCAAACATTGTTTTGCCTGCTGTGATTCTCCATTTGCACAAGGCGCCGTTAGAATCATCATCTGGGGCGTAGTTTCACTCCCATCAACGACCTCCCAAAGATCCTGTCCTTGTAAATAAGACATCATGCATGGTTCCCACGTGTTGTAGTTGTTGTTGTTGAGTTTCTTGATTCCTCCTACGATTTGGAAGTCACCCATTGTGTTGACAATACCTCAGTAATACCAAACAAGTCTTTTCGACACAAGACTTGTAGAGTAACAGACTACTCACGACACAAAGAAACTCACTCACTAATAATCTCAAGAAATCGTTTCTAATGTGGAAGATCAGACAGAGCTGTAGCCACAGAGCATACTAAGAATTCCAAGAGATCAGACAACCTACACTAACTTCGCTTTGATACCAGATTATTGAACACAACTCTCTAGGGGAAACACTCGTACTCTTTATTAACACCAATCGAGAAGAGATTACAAGACACTTTGTATTGCTTGAGATTTCTCGGGATGAAAACCTAGGTAGGGTGGAGGGGTATTTATACTAGAGCGTACGCAATCTACTCGTAAAAAATCTTAATCTTTTTCCTAAAATATCTAGATCTCTTTCCTAAAATCTCTGGATATCTTAATTCTAAAGTATCTACCAAGATAAACATACAATGGGCTTAGGCTCGTACAACTATTGGGCTTGACTCTTATTGGGCTAGTGATGATATTTTAACAGATACTCGTTCAGAAACGAAGTGATAATCAACATCAACATGCTTCGTCCGTCGATGAAAGATTGGATTGGCAGACAAAGAGTTGGCACCAATGTTGTCACACCATAGGCTAGGTGCTCGCGCTTGCGAAAACTCGAGCTCATGCAAGAGGACTTGGATCTAGATTAATTCGTCAGTGGGATCAGCAACCGCCTTGTATTTGGCCTCCGTACTAGAACGAAAAACTATCGATTGTATTCTTGAATTCCAGCAGATAAGATTGCCATGAAAGAAGATCGCATAGCCTCCAGTGCTTCGATGGTTATCAGGATTCCCGACCAAATCAGCATCCAAAAAGGGACTAAGAAAATCAATGCTGAACTTTGAAAAGTCCAAGGTGACTACTTACCTCGTCATCTGTGTTCGAGACTTCCGTTCTTGAGCTTCCGGTATCCAAATTATTCCAAATTATCTTTACTAGATTCATCTTTGAGTCTAGTTTTAGAAACCATAAAGAAATTCATGAGAACCGATCTGAAAGGGGTCCAATTTGATCAAAACATGTAGAAAGGTCAAAAAATGGCTACCTTTGACTTTTATTAGTCAAAGTTTGACCTTTGACTTTGGACTTCATCTTCTAAATTAATTGATGGAAAAATCACGATTTTTCCTTATCATACCCCTCTGATTTTACCTTTGTACCACTCTATATACACCTCTAATAGGCTAAATTTCTTCACGAAATATTTAGATGAAGTTTCAAGGAAGAAGTAAGGACAAATTTCATACCTTGTCGTGGTCTGTAGCTCGAGTTATAACCTTCTAAAGTTCGCCGGAAAACATGTTTCTCGCCTTTATTTGAGGAAGTCCATTCCTTCACGAAACTTGTTGGAAATCCCTTATGGAATGTTTAGGAGTTGGTAGGACGGAAAATGATTAACCACAGCCTTCGAATTTATAAGGAATCTGAGGAAGAAAAACTCATATTCTAAAAGCTTCAAACTCGAATTTTAGGAATCCTCATCACTCGATTCTTGTCTTAAAACATTACCCATAACTTCGTATTTATAGATCAAGCTTGCACCTCCATTGATGGTTCCAAAACTGTTGTGACTTTTCTCATTTTTTATTTTAAGCATTTCTAAAATTTCAGTCAGAAATATCTACAACGATGAAGGTGCTACCGACATTGGTTTTCACCTTTAACCATTGGATCTGCAGAACCTTGACTCTTGTTAAACATATCCAAATTGCAGCTCAATCCAACGATTGGATGTTAATATAAGATCGATTTTCTTCTGCTGGACGGTTCAGGAACCAAATCTGGGTGCCAGTTTTCTTTAAATGCAGTTTTTTAATTAAATGGAACTTTAGGGGTATTTTGGTAATTTGTGACATTCGAAATATTTTATTATTATTTTTCTCAAAAAATCAATAATTTTTCTTAAAATCATTCATCCCTTGATGTTGCTGGTCATTTTTTCCTTCTAGACCATCTTGAAATTCCTTCGAGATAAGGAATTAAAAATCTAGAAAGATCCTTGGTATTTAAAAAAAATGACCTTTTTGCCCTTTTCACCTAATTTTTCCTTTCCAATCTTTGTCCAAAGGTCTTAAATTCTTAAATTACTTCTAACCGTATAGAAATGACTTGGTGTTAAGACTCTTGTCCTTGCTTAAGCTTAAGCTTAAGCTTAAAAAAATCTTTGTCTAAAGGCCTTAAATTCTTAAATTCTTAAATTACTTCTAACCGTATAGAAATTACTTCTAACTGTAAAAAAAAAAAAAGACTTGGTGTTAATCTTAGTCCAAAAAAATGATCTTACGTAAGCCGCTTGTTCTTATTGGAGCTAATTTCCTTTATTTTTTTTTGGGTGTTACATCATATCTCATCACTTGGCTCATCAAATCATATTTATCAATCCGTGTTTTTTACATGATCCTAAGATAAATTGGTCAACTCTTTACTAGTCTCTATGTCGTACATCTACGTATCATGAATATGTGAGGTCCCGTCTTTCCTATAACATTTTTTCATACTACGCCAAACATAATTATTTGATTCATAAGCATCATAAACAAAACCTTAAACCAAACAACCACCAAGAGATCTAGATCAACTAAATAAGGTTCATTTGAAATGTTCATGTTTTTTTTATTGAATGATGGAACAATTTGATAACTATTTGAAATTCCAATTAATTGTTCTTTCTAATCCAAAATGAATTAGAAATTTTGGAAACTCTTTTTCTTCAATTTGTTTTAAAAAATAATGAACCTTTAAATTTTTATATTTACCATCTATGATCGAGTTGCGAAATGCCTTATTATGGTAAGTTCGTATTTCCCTCATCTAATATGTCATTTCTCAATGAACATGTATATATTATTACCTTATCATTTATAACATAATGTAAAGTGTCTTTTATATCATATATTTGTATTATCATTTCCTTATAAAACCCCAACGTTTTCCATTAATTTCTCCCAAAGTTGAGAACTTAAATAAATGGGACTATTACAACGTGACTGTCTTCTAATAAAAATTGGTTGTGAACTCGTTTCGATTGAACAACTTGTACATTGTGTTAGCATTTTTAAATATTGTCACAGTCGTACATTTTCAACCATACAACGTCACGATTTTGACACAATCATGAAAAACTTTTTTTTATCTGACTTTTTGGCTTCATTAGACTTTAGACAAGGTTCATCACTAATAGTTATATAGAAACTAAACTTTGTTCCATCATACATGTAACAACTCTAACCGACTTGCCTCTACTCTAGGCCAAGTCTAAGGCTCTACCTTACGTTTACTCTAGGTCAAAATCCTTGTAATGCAATGTCGCATCTCATATAGTTGTTTTGATAATCAATCATGACCAAAATAAGTTAACAAATTTTCATATTATAATTTATGTCGATAGGTTATTAACATCATTTAAATTTTACTTGTACTAATCATATCAAGCTTAAAAAAAAATAAAATAATACCCACATAAACAACATATCAAAAACATTTATTTATTTCAATATTAATATCAAACTTTCAATTTTATGGATATATGGATTTTTTACGTGACAAGTTGTAGAAAATATCATAATTATCGCTTTTATAGTTAAACATACAGACATTTTCCTCACTCATATGCCACGAACATAGAATACTTTCACAATTATCTCTATCTCTCTTATCTATGTAGACATCGAAGTAATGAAACGAGTCAGGCCATTGGAAGGAACAGTAAAACAATGTCGTGCCCCATAAGTTTGGACGAAAACTGAAGTCATAGCTAGCCCAAGGTGTTAGCTTGTGGACTCCCAAGTCATCATCGCCAGATTTGCAGTGAATAGTGAGCTGATTTTTAGATTTTAGAGCATTTGGTATCTTGACGATAATATCTCGGTTTTGGATGAATGATCCTTGGATGGTAGTGAATTTGTTAGCAAAGAACAATGAAATTAAGAGAGAAAGTGCAAGTGAGGCTTGTCTATGACACCTAGTCCAAAGTCCGCTCTCGACCTCGTCTAGCTCCTTGTTACCTGAAAAAAAAAATGGAAAATAAAGAATGAGTACAAGACTCAGCAAGTAGTCTTCTTATAGGCTCTTATTCGTGTCCTTGATATGCTAGGATACCGCATTCTTTATTTTCTTATTATTGCTTTTGTTGTAAGTCTTTAGGCCCCTTAGTTCTGTTCTTGACTTTGGGTTTTTATCATGATCTTTCCTGAAGATCTTGGTCCTTCGTCTCTGAAACATTGGTTATCATTTAAGAGCTTTAGTACTATGGTTCTTGTCCTTAGAACTTGGTTTTGATCCATGTTGTAATCTTTCATCTCTCTCTTGTTCTTGTTACTTTCTAAGTTCATGTTCCGTTCTTGGTTCTTTCTCCAAGACACTGCCTCAAAGATTTACGGTATCAGACATGAACCTGACATCCTGTGTCCAAGGCTTCATGCATTCCAAGCGACACAGTCTTAACCCGTACCCCAGGGCTTGCCCTTCAATATGTTCTGAAAACCTATGTCCAAGGCTTCATGCATTTCAAGTGACATAGTCTGAAAACCTACATCCAAGGCTTCTTACGTTCCAAACGATGTAGTCTAATTCTACATCAAGGGCTTGCCCTATGATACAGTCTGAATACCTATGCCCAAGGCTTCATGCGTTCCAAGCAGCATAGTCTTAATACCTACCCTCAAGGCTTCATGTGTTCAAAGAAGCATAGTTTAAAATCCTGCACCCAGTGCTTTCCCTATGTTACAGCATGAATACCTATGCCCAAGACTTCATGCATTCCAAGCGGCATAATATGAATACTTACGCTCAAGGCTTCATACGTTCTAAGCAGTGTATTTTGAGTCAAGAACATGTTGTACCGTGGGAGGTCTTATGATTTTTTCTTGAGTTTCTGAGTTTTAGGACCTTGGTCCCTTATCCTTGAGTAGTACCTACCATTCTTCTTTCTTTGGTAGTTGTAGAGCTTGTATGGTATTGTTCTTAGTTCTCCATCTTGTAAGTTTCTAAGGTTTATAATTCCTTGAGCCATAAGTTGTAACATGCATTCGTAAACATATGAATCCATTGTAATAACAAGCATGAGTTGTTCTAGAAGGTCATAAATTCATAATGAATTCCTTAGAGGGTTATAGAAGGATCTTGAGTCTCGAGATGTTTCTTTGGTCATATCTTGCTTTAGGTTCCAGGCTTGCTCTAATCAACTTGAACTCTTGAACATACCTTGTTGTCCTTAGGAATCAGCCTTAGAAGATGTAGCAAGTCATTTGGAGCACGTATAGACCTTGAATTTTAATAAATAGTCCTAGAGGCATTTTGGTCATTTTACTCCTAATTCTTAGTTTTGATACTTAACGTGTTCCAATGGCTTTCGAACTTCACCACATTCTCAAACATCACAGAATAAGGTCTACCACAGAATTTAATAGCATTTGGAGGTTCTCTAGGTCATGAACCGTCGGTAAACATCCTTAGGGGCAATATGGTCATTTTGCACCATTTATTGGTTTACCTACTTATCCTTATCCAATCACCACCAAATTTCATATATAACCTCAACATGTTATAATATGCACCGCATTAAAATTTAATAGGCAGCAAAGTTCATCTAGTTTTTTATTTTAATGTTACTTAAATCTAGAGAAATTTGATCGGTTCAGGGCTTTAACTCATGGTTCTTTGAGTTTTTCTTTTTTATATCCTTAACTCATACTTGGTGATGATGTTTTTATAACACATGCGGAAGCAATTCGGATCTTAGGCACTCTAAGTACATCAATTATAGTAATTAGCGAGCATGTTCATAAGCATTAAAACTCAAGGAGTTTGAGTACTAACCTTTTGTAGTTCAAATTCTTTTTTCCTCACGAACCGGTTTCGAACCACCACTAGTGTCTTCCCTACTATTCTCCGACCTTAGAACGAAATTGTGGAATCTGGTGAGTGACTAGACTTGGAAGAGATTTAGTATATGTGAAGAGAGAGTTTGTGAGGGATTTTCTCAAGGTTTTTCCAAGAACACTTTTCATGTACGTTGATTACTATATTTATAGAGTCATATTTGCATGTTCATTTAAATTTGAGATTACCAAATTTTGACACTCAAAATTCCACTAAAATTTGTGGGGTTTATTCGACAAACATGCAAATTTGGTTAAACCCAATTTTGAAACTAAAAATTCCACTCAAATTTGTGGTGTTTATTTGGTCAACATGCAAGTTTTGTTAAACCTAATTTTGACACTCAAAATTCTACTAAAATTGGTGGGGTTTATTTTGTAAACATGCAAGTTTGGTTAAACCTAATTTTGACACTCAAAATTCCATCTAACTCAAACGTGGGTTTTTTCCACTAAGTGAAGTCAACATTTTGACTTTCTCCATTTTAATTTAACAATTAATTATTAAAGTAATATTAAATGATTAATTAAAAATTTTAATTAATTCAAATGCCAATCCCAATCATTTCCGACATATATTGATTAAAATATTTTAATCTTATTTAAATATCTCTGATTCTCTCTTTTTGTTTAATTCATAAATAAAACAAAAATGCGGTTAAATATATCATATATATTTAGCGCCTATTCCCTAATTCGAATTCGAACACTTCGAACTCACTCGTCACACTGTTCTATGGTTTAGTCTGATATGAGCTAGCAGGGGACCTAATGGACCTATAGATTATGGGCTCCAACGATCCGAGATGAACCGGCTAAACTCATTAACCTTGTTAACCAACATTCGTTAACTGCTAGGACACTCCACTATAGCCTAGTAGTTGCACTCCCCTCACTATAGATATATTTCTTTCCATTTGATATAACCATGATTAGTAAGTCGATCCTTCACAGGTTGTTCGTAACTAGAGCTGGGTAAATTTTCCGTTTTACCCCTGAAGTTACTTCTTGTTCTTTATGTCCAACTGATCCTCTAATGAACAATTGGTTTGTGGTCCAACCAGTAAACCGAATCTCTCTCAGGCCAATGAGAGGGTGGGGCCCCTTGTTCAAAACCTGGAGTCAGTACTTAAGGGAACTACCTCTCTACTATCCCTAAAAGTGGGTAGGAGTGAATTCCATCTTGCACCCTATGTCCCCATCTATTCACCAAGTCTTACCCCAGAAATGGGAGGCCTATTGAGTCGGCGAACTCGAGCCACTCTCATCCATGAAAATCTAAGGATAATTCTGAATAAGTAGGAGTTCATGGTTAGCTTAGGATTATGATCGAGTTACCTAGGTCATCGAATGAAAAAAAAACAGTCTCAACAATAAACGACATTATAAAGTGGGAGTGATTTTCTTCATGCTCCGATCTTATGTAATACTCATTGCATAGGACGCCCTTACTCACATGTCTCCACATGTACAATTTAGTGATCACATTGTTTATATCATATACAAAAGTGGGCCGCATCCATAGTGTCCCAAGGTTAAGGACTCAGCCTTATCCCTGTACTATAGATCATTTTGACTAGATACTTGAACTTGATCCACTTTTACGTCTCTACATATAGTTCAAGTAATCATACTATAGCCAGAGTGTTCTTAGTTTATTGGATTTAGATTCACTTTATTCAATAACAATCTTTACTAAATAAACATCAATAATAACTTTATTGAAAATAGAATATGTTTTCGTTTACAAACTATGAGTTTTAGAACATAAAACCCAACAAACTCCCACTTGGACTAAAAACTCTAGTGGGGTTTTTTAACGTTGAGTAGAGAGAAAGACATAAATACAATAAACTAGGGCATCACATACTCATGCCTTTTCTCCCACTTGCCCTAGATTACATAACTCGTAGTCCTAGACTCACTAGGTGCCCCTCAAACACTTTAGCCGTGAGGGATTTTGTAAATGGATCAGCAATGTTGTGCTCTAAAGCTATCTGTGTGACGATCACATCTCCTCGTTGCACAATCTCCCTTATGAGATGATATTTGCGCTCAATATGTTTTCTTCGCTTATGGTTTCTTGGTTCTTTAGAATTTGCAACTGCTCCACTGTTATCACAATAAAGAGTGACAGGCAGATGCATATTTGGAACGACTTCCAAATTAGTTAAGAACTTCCTAAGCCATACATATTCTTTTGTTGTTTCACAAGTAGCAACATACTCGACCTCCATGGTGGAATCAACAATGCAACCCTGCTTTATGCTTCTCCATATTATTGCTCCTCCGTTGAGAGTGAAGACAGATTCTGATGTCGATTTTCTCGAATCTATATCGGTCTGAAAATCTTAGTTAGTGTACGCGGTAAGGATCAGATCCTTAGCGCCGTATATTAGCATATAGTCCGTTGTTCTTCTAAGATACTTGAGGATATTCTTAACGGCAGTCCAATGAGCATGTCCCGGATTGGACTGATATCTGCTGACAATTCCCACAGCATAGCATATGTCGGGTCGGGTACATAGCATGGCATACATCAGACTACCAACTGCTGATGCATTGGGAATATGTCTCATATCCTCAACTTCTTGAGGTGTCTTAGGACTTTGTTCCTTCAACAAATGAACTCCGTGCTTGAAAGGTAATAATCCTTTCTTGGAGTCCTGCATCTTATATCGAACCAACATTTGTTCGATGTACGATGCTTGAGACAATGCTAGTGTTTTATTCTTACGATTACGAACAATTTGGATTCCAAGAACAAACTGAGTCTCTCTTAAATCTTTCAATCGGAATTGTGTTGCTAGCCAATGTTTAATGTTAGTCAGAAATCCCACATCATTCCTAATGAGTAGGATATCGTCAACGTACAACACCAGGAAAACTACACTAGAGTTCACTATCTTCTTGTAAACACAAGATTCGTCAATATTTTATTCAAAGCCATAAGATTTGATCGCAGTATCAAACTTTATATTCTAGGATCGAGATGCTTGCTTCAACCCATAAATGGATCTTTGAAGCTTGCAAACCCTTTGCTTGTGATCCTGTTTAATGAACCCCTCTCGTTGAGCCATATAGATACTCTCCTCAAGATTGCCGTTTAGAAAGTCTGTCTTAACATCCATTTGCCAAATTTCATAATCATAAAATGTGGCAATGGACAAGAGTATTCTAATCGATTTAAGCATAGCAACAGGAGAGAAGGTTTCTTCATAGTCCACCCCCTCTCTTAGGGTATAACCCTTTGCTACAAGTTGAGCTTTAAAGGTCTGTACCTTACCGGTTTGGTCTCGTTTTCTTTTATAGATCCATTTGCAACCAATAGGTTTTACCCCATTTGGTTGATCTACAAGTTCCCAGACTGAATTGAAGTACATCGACTTCATTTCAAGATTCATGGCTTTGATCCACTAATCTCTATCTTCATCATTCATTGCCTGTTTATATGTCAATGGATCCTTAACGCCCTCATCAGGTATGATGACCTGTGTTTCTGCCTAACCCAAGTAACGATCAGGTTGAGTTATAATCCTCCGACTACGTCGAGGCATTCTCAACTGTTGAGAAGGATGTGATTGACCAGAAGTGCCAGCTCCATCAACAACTCTTGTTGAAGGACCAGCCTGATCAACAAATCTTGTTATTTTATCAATAGCTTCTTTAGAAATCTCACTTAATACTAGTTTGCTGCGAGGTTGATGATTTCTTACGTGGTCTTCCTTTAAGAATGTAGCGTTTGTTTATACAAACACTCTGTTTTCTTCAGAGTCATAAAATAAACCACCTTTCGTCTCTTTTGGGTATCCTATGAATAGGCATAATTTTGAAAGACGTTCTAATTTCTTGGAGTTTTGCAACAATACATGTGTTCGGCATCCCCAAATTCTGAAGTGATGTAAACTACCTTTACGCCCTCTCCATAACTTATAAGGTGTTTCTGAAACACTCTTAGAAGGAACCATGTTCAAAATTTATGTAGCAGTCACCACTGCATATCCCCAAAATGAATCAAGTAATTGAGCGAAACTCATCATAGACCGAACCATGTATAACAGAGTTCTATTTCTCCTTTCTGATACACCGTTCTGTTAAGATATACTAGGGGCTGAGAGTTGAGATGTTATTCCATGTTCTATCATATAGTCCTGGAATCTTAAGTCCATATACTCTCCACCTCGATCTGATCGAAGTGTTTTAATAGTTTTACCTAATAGATTCTCAACCTCATTCTTATACTCTATGAACTTTTCAAGAGCTTCGGACTTGTGATGCATTAGGTAAAGATAGTCATACTGTTAAGGATATTTAGTACTAAATTACAGTTTACCATATATATCATATTTGATATTTTATTATTGGAGTGTTACATCATATCTCATCACTTGGGTCCTCAAATCGTATTTATCAATCAGAATTTTATACATAATCCTAAGATGAATTGGTTAACTCTTTACTAGTGTCTATGACGTACATCTACGTATCATGAATATGTGAGGTCCACTCTTCCTTATAACATTTCCATACTACACCAAACATAATTATTTGATTCATAAGCATCATAAACGAAACTTTAAACCAAACGACCACCAAGAGATGTAGATCAGCTAAATAAGGTTCATTTGAAATAGTTCTTGTTTTTTTTTTATTAAACGACGGAACAATTTGATAACTATTTAAAAACTCCGATTAGTGTTTTTTCTTATCTAAAATGAATTAGAAATTTTGGAAACTCTTGTTTTAAAATTTATTTTAAAAAATAATTAACCTTTAAATTGTTATTTTACCATCTATGATCGAGTTGTGAAATGCCTTGTTATGGTAAGTCCGTATTTCCCTCCTCTAAATGTCATTTTTCAATGAAAATGTATATATTATTACCTTATCATTTATGATATAATGTAAAGTGCCTTTTATATCATATATTTGTATTATCATTTCCTTATATAATCCCAACGTTTTCCATTAATTTCTCCAAAAGTTTGGAACTTAAATAAATGAGACTTTTACAACGTGACTGTCTTCTAATAACAATTTGTTGTGAACTCGATTCAATGGACCAACCAATACATTGTGTTAGCATTTTTGAATATTGTCACAGTCGTACATTTTCAACCATACAACGTCACGATTTTGACACAATCATGAAAAACCTTTTTTTATCTGACTATGTGGCTTCATTAGACTTTAGACAAGGTTGGTCACTAACACTTATATAGAAACTAAAATTTGTTTCATCATACATGTAACAACTCTAACCGACTTGTCTCTACTCTAGGCCAAGTCTAAGGCTCTACCTTACCTTTACTCTAGGTCAAAATCCTTGTAATGCAATGTGGCATCTCATATAGTTGTTTTGATAATCAATCATGACAAAAAAAGTTAACAAATTTTCATATTATAATTTATGTCCATAGGTTATTAACATCATTTATATTTCACTTGTACTAATCCTATCAAGCTAAAAATAAAAAAATAAAAAAAAAGTACCCACATAAACAACATATCAAAAACATTTATTTATTTCAATATTAATATCAAACTTTCAATTTTATGGAAATATGGATTTTTTACCTGACCAGGTGTAGCAAATATCATAATTATCGGTTTTATAGTTGAACATACAGACATTTTCCTCACTCATATGCCACGAACATAGAATACTTTCACAATTATCTCTATCTCTCTTATCTATGTAGACATCGAAGTAATGAAATGAGCCAGGCCATTGGAAGGAACAGTAAAAAAATGTCGTGTCCCATAAGTTTGGACGAAAATTGAAGTCATAGCTGGCCCAAGGTGTTAGCTTGTGGACTTCCAAGTCATCATCGCCAGGTTTGCAGTGAATAGTGAGCTGATTTTTAGATTTTAGAGCATTTGTTATCTTGACGATAATATCTGGGCTTTGGATGAATGATCCTTCGATGGTAGTGAATTGGTTAGCAAAGAACAATGAAATTAAGAGAGAAAGTGCAAGTGTTGAAAATAAACTCATATTGTTGAAATGGGAAAGGAAAAGAGATTTGTAGGAACACATTTGTGCTCAATTTGTTTCACTTTTTATATTGAAAAAAGAGTCTAATGGAAGATAAGAGTTAATCGGTGATAACCCAAAAATAAATAAATAAATAACGAACCCATTTGTTTGTATTTCTTATTCTAACTTTTTGTTTCTTTTTTCTTTTCTTTGGGTAACATATGGTTTTGTGAGGAGTAGTTTGTTGAGTATTTTAGGCAGGAATTATGTGAGAGTTGGCTAGGGAAGGGAATAGTTATTATTAATTATTTTTTTTTTTTTTTTTTTTTTTTTACTGTTGTTACATTGTTTATTATAAAAATGGAATTGGATCGTTAACTTGTTATTTGTTAAATTGAAAAAATATATGCTTGAAGTAAGGACCAATTATGACGAGGTTTTTTTTTTTTTTTTTTTTGGCGTTACAATCTTCTTCATTGGTTGCTGGAAAAATCATGATTTTTACTCATCATACCCCTCTGATTTTGTCTTTGCACCGCTCTATATACACCTCTAATGGGCTAAATTTCTTCAAGAAAAGTTTAGATGAAGTTTCAAGGAAGAAGTAAGGACCAATTTCATACCTTGTCGTGGTCTATAGCTTGAGTTATAACCTTCTAAAGTTCGCCAGAAACCATGTTTCTCGCCTTTATTTGGGGCAGCCGATTCTAGAGCTTTTCATTGTCCGATTCCTTTATGAAACTTGTTGAAAATCCCATATGGAATGTGTAGGAGTTGGTAGGACGGAAAATGATTAACCACAACCCTCGAATTTAGAAAACCCCTATTAGTGTTCTTTCTAATCTAAAATGAATTAGAAATTTTGGAAACTCTTGTTTTAAAAAATAATTAACCTTTAAATTGTTATTTTACCATCTATGATCGAGTTGTGAAATGCCTTGTTATGGTAAGTCCGTATTTCCCAACTCTAAATGTCATTTCTCAATTAAAATGTATATATTATTACCTTATCATTTATGACATAATGTAAAGTGCCTTTTATATCATATATTTGTATTATCGTTTCCTTATATAATCCCAACGTTTTCCATTAATTTCTCCCAAAGTTGGGAACATAAATAAATGAGACTATTACAACGTGACTGTCTTCTAATAACAATTGGTTGTGAACTCCATTCGATGGACCTCCCTATACATTGTGGTAGCATTTTCAAATACTGTCATAGTCGTACATTTTCAACCATACAACATCACGATGTTGACACAATCATGAAAAACCTTTTTTTTATGTGACTTTGTGGCTTCATTAGACTTTAGACAAGGTTCGTCACTAACACTTATATAGAAACTAAACTTTGTTCAATAACAACTTATGAAGATATGATATTTAGGAAATATATTATAATAATTAGTTATTATCTTAGATATTCGTAATCTATTAATATTTTAGATTTGATTAATAGTATATTTTATATTATTTACTAGATTTAGTTATTCATATATTTTCTCTATTTTTAGGTATTAGTTGATAGTTTGTATCCTATTTAAAACGTGGTAAACATTAATGAAGATCCATCTTTCGATCCCACTCCTATTTCTCAATCTTAACACAACTCTAACTGACTTGCCTCTACTCGCCAAGTCTAAGGCTCTACCTTGCGTTTACCCTCGGTCAAAATCCTTGTAATGCAATGTCACATCCCATATAGTTGTTTTTATTATCAATAGGTCATTAACATTGTTTATATTTCACTTGTACTAATTATATCAAGCTTTAAAACAAAAAAAGAATGAAAAAAGAAAAAAAAAGTACCCACATAAACACCATATGCAAAATTAAAATCAAACTTTCAAATTTATGGATATATGAATTTTTTACGTGACCATTAGTAGTAAATATCATAATTATCAATTTTATAGTTGAACATACAGACATTTTCCTCACTTATATGCCTTGAACATAGAATACTTTCACATTTATCTCTATCTCTCGTATCTATGTAGACATCGAAGTAATGAAACGAGCCAGGCCATTGGAAGGAACAGTAAAACAATGTCGTGCCCCATAATATTGGATGAAAACTGAAGTCATAGCTGGCCCAAGGTGTTAGCTTGTGGACTCCCAAGTTATCATCGCCAGATTTGCAGTGAACATTGAGCTGATTTTTAGATTTTAGAGTATTTACTATCTTGACGATAATATCTGGGTTTTGGATGAATGATCCTTTGATGGTAGTGAATTTGTTAGCAAAAAACAATGAAATTAAGAGAGAAAATGCAAGTGTTGAAAATAATTTCATATTTTTGAAATGGGAAAGGAAAAGAGATTGGTACGAACACATTTGTGCTCGATTTGTTTTACTTTTTATAGTGAAAAAAGAGTCTAATGGAAGATAAAAGTTGATTGGTAATAACCCAAAAATAAATAAATAAATAAATAAATAAACCAACTTTCCATTTCTTATTCTATCTTTTTGTTTGTTTTTTCTTTTCTTTTTCTAACATATAGTTTTGTGAGAAGTAGTTTTTTTTTAGTATTTTAGAGCACCAATTGTGTAAGAGTTGGCCACGGAAATGAATAGTTATTATTAATTATTTAATTTTTATAATGTTCTTGGGTTGTTTATAATAAAAATAGAGTACTTATTGATAACTTGTTATTTTTTAAATTGAAAAATATATCCTTGAACACAAAATAAGGAACAAACACAAAACATTTCAAAACAAATGGGTTGAAGACGACGAGTGAGGCTTTTCTAAGACACCTGCTCTAGAGTCCACTCTAGACCTCGACTAGCTCCTTATTACCTGGAAGTAGCCTATTTTTAGGCTCTTAATCGTGTCTTTGATATGCTAGGATACTGCACTCTTTCTTTTCTTGTTACTGTTTTTCTTGTAAGTACTTAGGCCCCTTAGTTCTATTTTTGACTTGGGGTTCTTATCATGATCTTTCCTGACGATCTTGGTCATTGGATTCTGAAACCTTGGTTATCCTTTAAGGGCTTTAGTACTATGGTTAATGGTTATTGGTTCTTGTCTTTAGAACTTGCTTCTTGATCCATGTTCTAGTCTTTGATCTTTCTCTTGTTCTTGGTACTTTCTAACTTCTTGTTTGGTTCTTGGTTCTTTCTCCAAGACACTGCTCGAAGATTTACGGTATCAGACATGAACGTGACATCCTGTGTCCAAGGCTTCATCCATTTCAAGCAACACGGTCTTAACCCGCACCTCAGGGCTTGCAATTCGATATATTCTGAAAACCTATGTCCAAGGCTTCATGCATTTCCAGTGACATAGCCTGAAAACCTACATCCAAGGCTTACGTTCCAAAGGATGTAGTCTAATTCTACATCAAGGGCTTGCCCTACGATACAGTCTGAATACCTATGCCCAAGGCTTCATGCGTTCCAAGCAGCATAGTCTGAATACCTACGCTCAAGGCTTCATGTATTCCAAGAAGCGTAGTCTGAAATCCTGCACCCAGTGCTTGCCCTTTGTTACAGCATGAATACCTATGCCAAAGAATTCATGCATTCCAACCGGCATAATTTGAATACATACGCTCAAGGCTTCATACACTCCCAGCAGCGTATTTTGAGTCAAGAACATGTACCGTGGGAGGTCTTATAATTTTTTCTTGAGTTTCTGAGTTTTAGGACCTTGGTTTCTTATCCTTGAGTGGGACTTAGCATTCTTCTTGCTTTGGTAGTTGTAGAGCTTGTATGTTATTGTTCTTGGTTCTCAATCTTGTAAGTTTCTAAGGTTCATAATTTCTTGAGCCGTAAGTTGTAACATGCATTCGTAAACATATGAATCCATCGTAATAACAAGCATGAGTTGTTCTAGAAGGTCATTGATTCATAATGAATTCCTTATAGGGTTCTAGAAGGGTCTTGAGGTTTTTCCTTTAGTTGTTTCTTTGGTCTTAACTTGCTTTAGGTTCCAAGCTTGCTCTATTAAACTTGAACTATTGAACATACCTTCTTGTCCATAGGAATAGGCCTTATAAGAAGTAGCAAGTCCATACAGGCCTTATAAAAAGGAAAGATGCAGATGACTCTTGTTTTTCAAGTACAAGCAGACGTGGTGGCAGAGGAGGTCGTGATAATACCTCACAAACCCATGAAAATGCCAACCCTCAGAAAGACAAGAGTATGATGAAGAGACAACCGTACCAACCGTTGCGAGGGGAGCAGTCGGTGCTACAGTAGTCGATCGATCAGCGACCAAGGACCCGACTAGGCATTGCGAGAATATGATCTGTTAGGATCCGAAGCCCCAATCATTGGCAGAACAACAGATGTCGGTTCGCGCGGCAGCGACGCGGAGGATTACGGTGGCAATCCTGAAGCTGATGTAGGCACCAAATTTTTAGCATTCGAATTGTTAGTAGGCACACATATATCCATATGTTCATGCTCCAAATTAAAGAAAATCTACAACAAGATTTGGTTCCAAAACTGTCCAGTAGAAGAAAATCAATTGTATATTCACATCCAACCATTGGATTGAGCTACAATTTGAATATGTTTAACAAGACTAAAGGTTCTGTAGATCCAACGGTTAAAGTTGAAAACCAATGTCGGGAGCACCCTCATAAGAATTTTCCTAGAATGCATGTGAATGATGACAAAGTATATTGTAAGGACTATATTTGTTTATGGAGATAGTTTTCACTCTTAGAAGCAAGGAGTAATATAACGATTCCATTCTTCTGACTTGAGTCGTGACTGTCTTGAAAACATCAAATGTATTTTAAGCAATTAAAACAAGGTTTGACTTTGTATGGCACCTGCTCCTATTTGCATCAATCCTCGATCAATTCCTTCTTGTTAGTTGAAAAACAAGAAACATCTTAAATGAGTACAAAGACCTAGTAGGCTCTTAATCGTGTTCTTAAGGTATATCAGGTACAAAGATTCAGTAAGTAGCTTACTCATAGACTCTTAATCGTGTCCTTATGGTAAACTAGGATATCACACTCTTTCTTGTCATGTTCTTGACGTGAGAACATATGACCTTTAAGTTCTGTTCTAGAGTTTTACGTTCTTGTCATGATCTTACTCAAGGACCTTGGTTTTGGGAACAAAGTTCTTAATCTCTGTTCTTACCTAAGGGTCTTAGTTCCAAGGTTCTCAATTTATAATTATGAGAATTGGAGTCTTGATCCATGCTCTAATCTTCACCCTTAGTTCTTAGTTTTTGTCCTTTTTCGGAGTCTTGTTCTTTGTTCTTGTTCTTATTTCTTATTGTAGCTTGTCATTTTGTTTCCAAAGATAATCCCTCTAGGTTTTATAGTACAAAACATGAACCAGATAACCTGTGTCCAAAAATTTATGTATTCCAAGCAACATAGTCTTAACCTACGTCTAATGCTTTATACGTTTCAAGTGACATAGTCTTAACCTGTATCTTCGTGCATTCCTTGCGCTACAATTTGAAAACAACACCATAGGCTTATTACATTTTATGCGGTATAGTCTGAAACATATGTCCAAGGCTTCATATATTCCAATGGATGCTGTTTGGAAACCTATGCACATGACTTGTACGTAATAAGCAACATAGTTTGAATAACTATGGTCAAGGCTTCATAAGCTTCAAGTGGAGTAGCTAAAACAAGCATCCAAGACTTCTTACATGTCAAGCAGTGTAGTTTGAGTCATGAATATGGTTTGTCTGGGTGCTTGATCACTGGTGAATGTATATAATAATATGTGTAAAATTCACAAGAAAAGGTGCAAGTATACACTATCACAAGTAGCGAGTAATAAGTAAATTATTAATTTCACAAAAAAACGTATTTTTTTTTGTTACTTTTGTTGTTGAAGATTCAGCAAGATTATGACATTCAAATGGGTGTTGGTAATTTTTAACTAGTTAAAATATCAACAAGAATGACGAAGTTTGTGTTAAAATATCATCACTAGCCCAATAGAGTCAAGCCCAATAATTGTATGAGCCCATTGTATATTTATCTGAGTAGATATTTTACAATAAAGATACCTCCATATTTTAGGAATGAGATATAGATATTTTAGGAAAAAGATTTAGATTGGTTAGGAGTAGATTGTGTAGGCTCTAGTATAAATACTCCTCCACCCTACCTAGGTTTTCATCCCAAGCAATACAAAGAGTAGTATTCTACAAAGTGTATTGCATTCTCTTCTCGATTGGTCTTAATAAAGAGTGCGAGTGTTTCTCACAAAGAGTTGTGCTAAAAAATTTGGTATCAGAGCGAGGTTAGTGTAGGTTGTCTAATCTCTTGGAATTATTAGTATGCTCTGTGGTTGCAGCTCTGTCTGATATTCAACATCAGAAACGATTTTTTGAGATTATTAGTGAGTGAGTTTCATTGTGTCGTGAGTAGTCCGTGACTCTGCAAGTTTTGTGTCGAAAAGACTTATTTGGTATTACTAAGGTATTGCCAACATGATGGGTGACTTCCAAACCGTAGGAGGAATCAAGAAACTCAACCACAACAACTACAACACGTGGGCAACATGCATGATGTCCTATTTTCAAATCTTTCTGTTGCATTTTTTCTTGCTTCTTCAATAGCAGGACACTTCTCTTTGTTCTATCCTTACCAAGGAAAATTTGTTTCAGGAGGTGTAATGTTTAAGAGTAGCAATTTCCCTATTTTCTTCAACATTGCCCTCTAAGTTCTCTTTCTAAGTTACATCCTTGTCTCTTAATTTTTAGCTAAAACTTCTAAACTTTGTAGTATTTGCTTGCATTATGGTTTCAATATTATAGTTTCATTAAATTATTGCTTTTCTCTGAGAATCTACTCCTACGGTTTGATTTGAAACAAGATTTCTTGCATGTTTATCGGTTGAGAGGTGTGTTGTCATCCATTGCCATATTTATTTCATCACTTGGGATTTATTTTTATTTTCCTTTTGATGAAGTCGAGCTGCAATGGATGTTCTTTTTCCCCGAGTCATTGAATGAATTCGATCCTTGGGATAATGCACCATCTAATTATTATCTTCCTCCTTTCCACCTTAAATAAAAATAAAATGTGAAATGGAAACGTTATCAATCAAGCTACCTCTTGACGTTCATATTGATCTGTGTGGTGTACGTAATGCATTGTTGCATATCATTTGAATCCACCCTCTCCGTTTGCAGGTTCACACTGGACTGGCTATTTCTATGCTCGTATGGCCTACAATCACCGAGAAAATTCACTTGACTGCAACATTTATTTGCGGCATATCCACTTTGGGTTGGAAGTATTTTTGGACGGACTCGAATAAATCAAATTAGGCTTAATTGGAGGGTTGTCGGTTGGAACAAAAAGCTCTGAGTCTAGAGAGACAATCCAAGTCCAGTGATAGCAGATATTGTCTGCTTTGTCCCACTACGTATCGCTGTCAATTTTACGGTTTTAAAACATGTGTGGTAGGGGAAGGTCCAGCGTCCCTGTTAACACAGCTTTCGGTATCTAACTTTGATACTATTTTGGCTCAAACCTTTTACACTAGACGCCAACCCCCCACTTCTTAGCTTGAGCAACGTGGGACAAAGTTTCCCTTCTTTTATTTATTTATTATTATTATTATTATTATTTTGTTCACACATCATACACATCTAGAATAAACTTTCATCGTCCACAGTGACTTAATATTGGAATTACTTTGGCATTTCTCCTTGATCTCTTCCCTTTGTTTTTACATAGTTTCTTCTTTTTCATAGTCTTGTAAAATCATTTTCCTTGTACATATTTTTTTCTTTCTTTATGAGCATAACAAATAATCTTTAATGATATCTTTTACGAAAAAATGATGTTCTAGTTGGTTGGTTTCATATTAGAATGTTGCAATTGACGTCATCTTTTTTAAAGAAAATTGACTTGAGTTCTTTGCATATATCCGTTTTATGATCTTAACCATACCATTTCCAATTATTATACATATTTTCTTTTTGTCCTAAATTGTTACCCTTTCAAGTTTAAAACCTCAAATATTCCTTCATTCGGAAAGGAGTAGAGTGATACCTTAGTTAAAGAGAGTACATGAATGCACCAAGATTCTATCCGAATGAAAGTGATCCAAAGTATAGATGACTAAGAAATGCTTAAAAAGAATTGAAACTTACAACCTATATCAACAAGATGCACTTTCCTTTTTGGTGGCTTAATCATAAGGACTTTGAGATTAAATGTGCTTTTTTTGTAGCAATTTTATGTTGGTAGACCTCTTGAGAATTTTCGTAGCAAACATGTGAGTGAGGAAAAGACATGCCGGAAGGACTCATGTTGGTTTGTGGTGATAGTTTTCACTCTTAGAAGCGAGGGGTAAATAACCCGACAATATTGCCAGGGGTATATTAGGGCCATTTAAGTGCCAAATCAAGATTTTCAAGCTTGGACATGGAGATTACAACTAGAAACTTGAAACTCAACCAAATTAGAAACATCAAAATAACTATAAAATTCCAAAAGATTCTTCCCACTTTTGATAGACTTAAATATACAACATCTCAAGTCTATAAGGAAACCCCGCAACTCTCTATAGAATTATTACTTGTGTTGAACTAGCTGTTGTTTCGGAAGTTGATTTAAGCTTAATATCCACCCAAAAAATTAATTGCTATGAATGTTTTGAGGTTGGATATCAATATTTGTTGCATAGTTATAAATATCAATTCTTTTTCATTTGCTATTTTTTTTGTTGAGATGGAAAAATAAAGTTGTGTTAAACACAAACTAGACGATTGCATTTTTATACTTTCTCCTTAATTAATATCAAGCAGATTTAAGTCAAAATCAAAATCTATTCATGTCCAAGCTTGAGGCTCGAAATCTGAGCAAAAATCAAACCCTCAACCTCGGTGAACTGCAAACCAAAGCAGTCGTGGCCCATTGGTGCAACAACAAAAAACAAACCCAGTCAGCCCATGCAAATGTCGTAGCCTAGGAATCTTCATTACATGCCGATCCAGCCCATGCAAATGAGCACATCCTTCGGCACAGTAAGCACTCAGACCAAAACGCTCGTTCCTTAGCACAATAGCCTCACGACCTAAGCACTTGACTCGATAGTAGTCCGACCTAGACTTCAAGATGTGTGCATATCCTTACCCTGTGATACATGTCCTTACCCTCGCGCCAAGCCCAACCCGTGTCCCTTTCGAGCATCCACTTCATGGCTTGGCTCGGCTCGGAACAGTAGCGGCTCAAACGACGTGAACGGCTTGGTTTACAAATTTTCAATCCGTTTCACTACTTTAAACCCTTTCCTACAAATTTTTACCCTTCTATAAAGCTTTTGCACTTTTAATAGCATTTAAGATGAGTATGAACGTCAGATTAAAGTATAGTAAGCTAATTAGAGGTTTACTCGTGAACATTATGTAGATAAATTTGTTTAATTTGTTTTAATCTTTTATCCAAAGTTCACATAGGTTGACTCGATTTCAAGGGACGAATTTGGAGTACCAAAAAAGATAAACTAACGACCTTTTTTTAACCTACAAAAGTAAGTGGCTTTATTATTTTATTGGTGGGATGAATTGTATTACGTATTATGACACATTCTCGTTACCCTTGCACGTATCATAATAATGATTGCTATGCTATCCAATATTGTGTTATGTCATGTTTATAGGCTATACTATAGTGTGACTACACTATGTTGTAATAATACGTTATCATGATGATAATCTATAATGTGTAAACTGTCATAGACTATGTCATGTAAGTTATGTTATGTATGAAAGATCTGATAGGAACTATATCTGCGTAATTTACAGACTCGTGAGTCCATGAAAGAAGCCTAGGGGTACATGAGCCTTGGTGAGTCCATGTGCTCGTGGTTGGATTGTGTGTAGGAGAGTACTATACATCGAACATTTCCCGGACTGGAAAGCTGCCTAAGGTCATGCCATGTTGTGTTTTAAATAATATGTCCCATCATGTCACATGTGTTTTTATTTCTCGACATCAAATGTGCGGTACTTACTACGTATTTCTTAAAATATTCGAACCATATACTACTCTTATTTTTTAGGTAAAGGTAAGCCACAAACGTAAGGATGGCAATGTTGTTGCGAGGAAGGCCATTAAACTAGAGGTAGGGTAGTCACAATTTTTGTTTATTTTGTAGCCCTTAGGTTAGGTTAGTTTAGGAAAATGTTTTTATTTTTCTTTATTTTATCTAAACTTCACATGATTTATTTTTTGCATTATTGTTTTAAAGATTTTTTTACGAACGTTTGAGACCATGACACCTTTTATGAAATAATTTAAATGAATATTTTACGCACGCATTAGTCACGTTGTGCATATGGTAACAATTTTATTTTAGCATGTCATATGAAGGCGAACCTCACCTAACGTTTAAAGAAGACACAAAATTGATTGAAAAATGTGAATGAGGCTTAAGTTTACCTCAGGGTTTGTCATGAGCGTTTTAAGATCATGACGCCGAACGGTTGGAAATATACGATCGTGATATCGAGCTCTCAAGAAGTCCCACACCTCCATAAGTGGCTTCATTCACCTAAAAACTAAAATGTAGAAAGAGGTGAATACAAAAATACTCGGTAAGAAACCTACCCCAAGCTTTCATCTCATCTTTGACATAGTATGTGTCCTTAGGATTTTTGTTTGAGGTTTAGGAGTTTTGAACCTAGTCTAATGCTTTTTTGGCATAGGACCATAAAGTCACCATAGTATTTGGGGCAACCCCTGTGGCCGCCAGCTACTATTTAAACCTACATGATCCGACGACCAATCCTAGTATGGATTTACAATATAGTGATCCTGCTAAGCTCGCTTTTCCACACAAAATGTGTTAAAAATTTCTAAAACCCCTCTCATTGCACATAATTCACATTAAAATAAGGTCAATATCGAAATCGAGAAAAAAACTAACCAATAGAGGTCAAACGAATAGAAAAGCGAAGTATTACTCATTGGCCAAGCATGCCTACATATGCCTAAAGGGGGTCGCATGCGCAGATATAACTACGCCTACATATGCACATATGGGCCTAATATGCGCAAAAATTCTTCTTTGATAAAAAAAATAAATAAGTATGAGAAGTTAAAAATTGACTTATTGGGAAATTTGGTGGAAGGAAAGTGTAGGAAGCAAATCCTTTGATTCAGAGAACGTTAAATTGAAACTGGTAAAGCTACCCTATGTAATTAACCTGAGAAGCATGTTATCTCTCGGTTGGAGATGAGTGCATTCTAGCTCTTACAGATAAATTGTACATAACCCTTTGAAAATCAGAATGGAAGAAGTTGGTTGAAGAGTGCTTGGGCAACATGAATTTGTTTTTTAATGAGATATGACCGACCTCCAGTACGTTCGTGATGGACCTTTTTTTAACGATGTCATAATTTGCTAAATATCTTAATCTAAATAAGGTTTCGTATTGCTTACTCAAAACTTATTCTTCAAGTAACTCAAAGCACCCATATGCATAACAAATTAGATGTTATGAAGTAATAAATTGTAAGAAAGGTTCTATTAAGTCCCCTGATATTGTAAAGGAAGTCAAAGAAAAGAACCCTTTGTTGATGAGAATGATTGTTCTCTATCATTATTAAAAAACTATACAAATGAAGTTTTTAGTTGTATGAGAAAGAGATCAATAATTGGACACTTTAACAAGGTTTAGAGGATATGACCTAGAAGTCTTTGCACTCATTTTTTTCAACTGATATCATGAAGATTATGGATCTAAGGTTAATTGGATCTTTAGGAGTAGACTAGTAGTAAGAATAATCAGTAACTCTGACTTAGGCAAATCAAGTAAATGACTCAATTGTTTGTTTGGTTGGACAAATTGTATTATGTATGATGACGCGTGCTCCGTGGCCCTGCACGTTTCATAACTATGATTGTTATGTCGTGTTATGCTAAGTTGTTCCATGTTGTACTATACTATTGTATGTCGCATCATGTTATGTAATGTTGTGTTATGTCATATTGCTATGCTGTAATATAATTAGTTGATTTTTGACTCTCCGTAAGGAATAAACAGAAGAATGCAAATGAAATATTCAATGTCTATGGTGAATGGGTGAGTCAAAAGTGAGATTTCTATATTCAACCACTAAATAGAAAAATAAAAAATTTGGTGGCATTGTTCTTCAACGATGTATACTTTTTTACCTTAAAACTTTTATTACACATTTGTTAAATTTTATTTTCTCCTTTTTAACGTTTCTTACATCTTAACTAACATTTTGTTTGTCAGGACTACATGGTTTGATTAAAAAAATACATCTTGGTTTGATTAAAATAAAACAAAAGGTGAGAAAAAAAATTGTGAAAAATCAAATGAGTAAGTACAAAATTCATGTAATATATATCATTATAACGAATAGAATACGGATATATTTACCTATATAATAAAAAAAGGTTAAAGTAATATTATTGTCCATTTATCTTAGATTTCATTTATTTTAATTTTGTTTCCTTCTCAATTATAAAGTTTGGTTGAAAAAAAAATTATAAAAAAAATAATAATAAGTGAATACGTGTTACACCTGAGTAAAGGAGGGGTACATGAATAATCTGAAATCACATCCAAATAAGAATAAGAGCGATCGTGAGAATAAGATTACCAAGAAATATTTAAAAGACTTTAAAGTCACTACCTACACAACCAAGGTGCACCTTCTTTTACGGTAGCTCAATCATAGGACTACATGGTTAAGCGTTCTTTACTAAGAGCAATTTTAGGATATCACGATTCCATTCTTTTGACCTGAGTCATGACTATCTTGAAATCATCAAATATATTTTAAGCAATTAAAACAAGGTTTGACTTTGTATGGCACCTGCTCCTATTTGCATCAATCCTTCCTCAGCAACTTATAGCCTCTTAATCTTGTCCTTATGGTGCACTAGGATATCACACTCTTTCTTGTCATGTTGTTGACCTGAGAATTTATGACCTTTAAGTTCTGTTCTAGAGTTCTAAGTTCTTGTCATAATCTTACTCAAGGACCTTGGTTTTGGGATTAGAGTTCTTAATCTCTATTCTTGCCTAAGGGTCTTAGTTCCAAGGTTCTCAATTTTTAATTATGAGAACTTGGATCTTGATCTACTAGTTCTTTTCATAGGTCTTCATCACTTTTATAGCTGATTTTTTCAGATGTTTGGGGTTCTACACCTCCATCTATTGGGGGCTTCAAATATTATATCAACTTCATTGATGATTTCAGTAAATTTTCGTGGATCTATTTGATGCATGATCGTAGAAAAGCTCCTTGTATACTTTTGCAGTTCCAAGCTCATGTTGAGCGTCTACTGGATACTAAAATCAAGTGTGTTCAGTGTGATTGGGGTGGAGAATATTAGAAAATTCATAACACGTTTTTCTTCGGTACATGTCTCGGTTGAAGATTCATCCACTTTTTAATGTTACTTAAATCTCGAGAAATTTGATCGGTTCAAGGCTTTAATTCGTGGTTCTTTCAATTTTTTTTTTATATCGTTAATTCATACTTGGTTTAGGGTTCATGTGGAAATCCAAGCAATTCCAACAAGTATATCTTAAGAAAAGTCCAAGGTGACTACTTACCTCGTCATCTATGTTCGAGACTTTCGTTCTTGAGCTTCCGATATCCAAATTATTCCAAATTCTCTTTACTAGATTCATCTTTGAGTCTAGTTTCAGGAACCATAAAGAAATTTATGAGAACCGGTCTAAGGGAGTCCAAATTGATCAAAACGTGTAGAAAGGTCAACAAATGGCTACCTTTGACTTTTATTGGTCAAAGTTTGACCCTTGACTTTGGACTTCATCTTCTTCATTTGTTGCTGAAAAAATCACGATTTTTCATTATCATACCCCTCTTATTTGGCCTTTGTACCGCTCTGTATACACCTCCAATGGGCTTAATTTTTCACGAAACGTTTAGATGAAGTTTCAAGGAAGAAGTAAGGACCAATTTCATACCTTGTCGTGGTCTATAGCTCGAGTTATAACCTTCCAAAGTTCCCTAGAAAAAATGTTTCTCGCCTTTATTTGGGGCAGCCAATTCTAGAGCCGATTCCTTCACAAAACTTGTTGGAAATCCCATATGGAATGTTTAGGAGTTGGTAGGATGAAAAATCATTAACCACAACCCTCGAATTTATAAGAAATCTTAGGAAGAAAAACCGGTAATCTAAAAACTTCTAACTCGAATTTTAGGAATCCTCATCACTTGATTCTTGTCTTAAAATATTACCATAATTTCGTATTTATAGATCAAGCTTGCACCGCCAGTGATTTTTCCAGAATAGTGGTGAATTTTCTCATTTTTTATTTTAAGCAGTTCTAAAATTTTAGTCACAAATATCTACAACGATGAAGGTGCTACCGACATTGGTTTTCACCTTAAACCGTTGGATCTACATAACCTTGACTCTTGTTAAACATATCCAAATTGCAGCTCAATCCAACGGTTGGATATAAATATAAGATTGATTTTCTTCTACTGGACGGTTCAGGAACCAAATCTGGGTTCCGATTTTCTTTAATTGCAGTTTGTAATTAAGTGGACCTTTAGGGGTATGTTGGTAATTTGTGACATTCGAAATATTTTATATTTATTTTTCTCGAAAAATCCATAATTTTTCTTAAAATTCTTCATCCCTTGATGTTGCTAGGCATTTTTTCCTTCTCGACCATCTTGAAATTCCTTCGAGATAAGGAATTAAAAATCGAGAAAGATCGTTGGTAATTGAAAAAATGACATTTTTGCCCTTTTCACCTACTTTTTCCTTTCCAATCTTTGTCCAAAGGCCTTAAATTCTTAAAATTACTTCTAACCGTATAGAAATGACTTCGTTAAGACTCTTGTCCTTGCTTAATCATTAATTTCTTTCGTTGAATCCTTTGGATCTTACATGGTCCGCTTGTTCCTATTGGAGCTAATTTCCTTTATTTTTTGGGGTGTTACATCATATCTCATCACTTGGCTCCTCAAATCGTATTTATCAATCCGAGTTTTGTACATAATCCTAAGATGAATTGGTCAACTCTTTACTAGTCTCTATGTCGTACGTCTACGTATCATGAATATGTGAGATCCCCTCTTTCTTATAGCATTTTCCATACTACACCAAACATAATTATTTGATTCATAAGCATCATAAACAAAACCTTAAACCAAACCACTAACAAGAGAGGAAGATCAGCTAAATAAGGTTCCTTTGAAATAGTTCTTGTTTTTTTTATTAAATGACAGAACAATTTGATAACTATTTTAAAACCCGGTTTGTTGTTCTTTCTAATCCAACATGAATTAGAAATTTTGGAAACTCTTGTTCTTCAATTTGTTTCAAAAAAGAATGAACCTTTAAATTGTTATATTTACCAACTATGATCGAGTTGCGAAATGCCTTATTATGGCAAGTCCGTATTTCCATCCTCTAATATGTCATTTCTCAATGAAAATGTATATATTATTACCTTATCATTTATGACATAATGTAAAGTGTCGTTTATATCATACATTTGTATTATCATTTCCTTATAAAACTCGAACGTTTTCCATTAATTTCTCCCAAACTTGAGAACTTAAATAAATGGGACTATTACAACGTGACTGTCTTCTAATAACAATTGGTTGTGAACTCGATTCGATGGACAAACCTGTACATTGTGTTAGCATTTTTGAATATTGTTACAGTCGTATATTTTCAACCATACAACGTCACGATTTTGACACAATCATGAAAAACCTTTTTTTATCTGACTTTGTGGCTTCATTAGACTTTAGACAAGGTTCATCACTAATAGTTATATAGAAACTAAACTTTGTTCCATCATACATGTAACAACTCTAACCGACTTGCCTCTACCCTAGGCCAAGTCTAAGGCTCTACCTTACCTTTACTCTAGGTCAAAATCCTTGTAATGCAATGTGGCGTCTCATATAGTTGTTTTGATAATCAATCATGACCAAAATAAGTTAACAAATTTTCATATTATAATTTATGTCGATAGGTTATTAACATCATTTATATTTCACTTGTACTAATAATATCAAGCTAAAAAAAAAAAAAAAAAAAAAGCATCCACATAAACAACATATCAAAAACATTTATTTATTTCAATATTAATATCAAACTTTCAATTTTATGGATATATGGATTTTTTACCTGACAAGTTGTAGCAAATATCATAATTATTGGTTTTATAGTTGAACATACAGACATTTTCTTCATTCATATACCACGAACATAGAATACTTTCACAATTATCTCTATCTCTCTTATCTATATAGACATCGAAGTAATGAAACGAGCCAGACCATTGGAAGGAACAGTTAAACAATGTCGTGCCCCATAAGTTTTGACGAAAACTGAAGTCATAGCTGGCCCAAGGTGTTAGCTTGTGGACTCCCAAGTCATCATCGCCAGATTTGCAGTGAATAGTGAGCTGATTTTTAAATTTTAGAGCATTTGTTATCTTGACGATAATATCTGGGTTTTGGATGAATGATCCTTCGATGGTAGTGAATTGGTTAGCAAAGAACAATGAAATTAAGAGAGAAAGTGCAAGTGTTGAAAATAAACTCATATTGTTGAAATGAGAAAGGAAAAGAGAGGGGTACGAACACATTTGTGCTTGATTTGTTTCACTTTTTATGGTGGAAAAAGAGTGTAATGGAAGATAAGAGTTGATCCGTACTAACTCAAAAATAAATAAATAAATAAACCAACCCATTTCTTTGTATTTCTAATTCTATCTTTTTTTTTTCTTTTTTCTTTTTTTTTTGTAACATATTGTTTTTTGAGAAGTAGTTTTTTTTAGTATTTTAGGGCGGTTGTTGTGTGAGCGTTGGCAAGGGAAAGGAATAATTATTATTAATTAATTTTTTTTTACTGTTGTTACATTGTTTATAATAAAAATAGAATAAGTATTGATACTTGTTATCTTTTAAATTGAAAAATATATGCTTGAAACTCATTATGGGTTATTGCTTTCTAAAATTTTGAATTAAAAATATAAAAGTATATTATGTTAATTATTTTTTTGTTACGGTCGTACGGTTCATGTAGTCTAATTTTCATAGTGTCTCATGACCAAGCCCAACGGGGCTTTTATCTGGTCATCATATATAAGGACCGGGCTGACTCGATACTCCAAAAAGACAGGCAAACTTTTATGAAATAAAACAAACAGTATTTAAAACATAATTTTCGTTAAAACAAAATAGTGTTCATACATGAGTAATTAAAACACAACACAATAGTTAGAACACAAAATAAAGAACGAACACACAACATTTCAAAACAAATGGGTTGTAGACGACGAGTGAGGCTTGTCTATAACACCTAGTCGAAAGTCCGCTCTCGACCTCGTCTAGCTCCTTATTACCTGAAAAAAAAATGAAAAATAAGGAATGAGTACAAGACTCAGCAAGTAGTCTACTTATAGGCTCTTATTCGTGTCCTTGATATGCTAGGATACCGCACTCTTTATTTTCTTATTATTGTTTTTGTTGTAAGTCTTTAGGCCCCTTAGTTATGTTCTTGACTTGAGGTTTTTATCATGATCTTTCCTGAAGATCTTGGTCCTTGGACTCTGAAACCTTGGTTATCCTTTAAAGCTTTAGTACTATGGTTCTTGTCCTTAGAACTTGGTTTTGACCCATGTTGTAGTCCTTCATCTTTCTCTTGTTCTTGGTACTTTCTAAGTTCTTGTTCCGTTATTGGTTCTTTCTCCAAGACACTGCCCCGAAGATTTACGGTATCAAATATAAACCTAACATCCTGTGTCCAAGGCTTCATGCATTTCAAGCGACACAGTCTTAACTCGCACCTCAGGGCTTGTCATTCGATATATTCTAAAAACTATTGTCCAAGGCTTCACGCACTTCAAGTGACATAGTCTGAAAACCTACATCCAAGGCTTCTTACGTTCCAAAGGATGTAGTCTAATTTTGTATCAAGGGTTTGCCTTACGATACAGTCTGAATACCGATGCCCAAGGCTTCATGCGTTCCAAGCAGCATAGTCTGAATACCTACGCTCAAGGCTTCATGTATTCCAAGAAGCGTAATCTGAAATCCTACACATAGTGCTTGCCCTTTATTATAGCATGAATACCTATGCCCAAGACTTCATGCATTTCAACCGGCATAATTTGAATACATACGCTCAAGGCTTCATACGTTCTAAGCACCGTATTTTGAGTTAAGAACATGTTGTACCGTGGGAGGTCTTATAATTTTTTCTTGAGTTTCTGAGTTTTAGGACCTTGGTTTCTTATCCTTAAGTGGGATTTAGCATTCTTCTTGCTTTGGTAGTTGTAGAGCTTGTATGGTATTGTTCTTGGTTCTCAATCTTGTAAGTTTCTAAGGTTCATAATTTCTTGAGTCGTAAGTTGTAACATGCATTCGTAAACATATGAATCCATCGTAATAACAAGCATGAGTTGTTCTATAAGGGTCTTGAGTCTTGAGTCTTGAGGTGTTTCCTTTAGGTGTTTCTTTGGTCTTAAATTGCTTTAGGATCCAAGCTTGCTCTATTAAACTTGAACTATTGAACATACCTTCTTGTCCATAGGAATTGGCCTTATAAGAAGTAGCAAGCCATACAGGCCATATAAAAAGGAAAGATGCAGATGACTCTTGTTTTTCAAGTACGAGCGGACGTGATGGCAGAGGAGGTCGTGACAATACCTTACAAACCAATGAAAATGCCAACCCTCAGAAGGACAAGAGTATGATGAAGTGTTACTCTTGTGTAAAATATGGGCATTATGTGGCAGAGTGTCGCAACAAATATTATAATGATGAGAGGACAAACCTCATGTTTTCGGATGATGAAGAGCCCACATTGATGTTGGCCGAGAAAATGTCAAACCTGTTGATACTCAATGAAGATAAGGTTATGGCGAACCTCTTAATAGATGGAGAAGACCAAGTGGAGACCAACATGTGGTACCTAGACAACGTAGCGAGCAACAACATGACCGGAGATCGAGCAAGGTTTAAGGAACTTGATGAGAAGTTCATTGAAAACGTGAAGCTTTGTGATGGATCAATTCGAAATGCATTGTGTTAGGTTGAATGGCGCTGGTTTGTTACTGTGACCTATATGGGTCATGACCTCATAATGACGATTACATGGTGGGCCTTGATCCACGGTAACAAACCAGGAATTCAAGAGATGCGACACTAATAATAGAGGATTCTCCAACTATATATAGATATAACCTATTCTAGGTTTAACACCCCCTTAATCTGGATGATGTACTACTAAGTTTAAGTTGCGCCGAAAACGGCTAAAAGGAGCTGAAAGTGGCTTTGTCATGATATCGATGAGTTGATCCTTGGAAGATATGAGTCGCACATCAAGCTGACGAGTCAATACTGTTGAACACAACACTCTGTGGGAAACACTCGCACTCTTTATTAACACCAATCGAGAAGAGATTACAAGAAAATTTGTAGAATACTACTCCTATTTGCATTAATCCTCGATCAGTTCCTTCTTATTAGTTGAAAAACAAGAAAAATCTTAAATGAGTACAAAGACCTAGTAAGTAGCCTACATGTAGGCTCTTTATCGTGTGCTTAAGGTATGTTAGGTACAAAGATTCAGTAAGTAGCCTACTTATAGGCTCTTAATCGTGTCTTTGTGGTGCACTAGGATATCAAACTCTTTCATGTCATGTTCTTGATGTGAGAACATATGACCTTTAAGTTATGTTCTAGAGTTTTAAGTTCTTGTCATGATCTTACTCAAGGACCATGATTTTGGGAACAGAGTTATTAATCTCTGTTCTTACCTAAGGGTCTTAATTCCAAGGTTCTCAATTTTTAATTATGAGAACTTGGGTCTTGATCCATGCTCTAGTCCTCATCCTTAGTTCTTAGTTTTTGTCCTTGTCCTGATTCTTGTTCTTGGTTCTTATTCTTATTTCTTATTCTAGCTTGTCATTTTGTTTCCAAAGACAATCCTTCTAGGTTTTAAAGTACAAAACATGAACTTGATAACTTGTGTCCAAGAATTTATGTATTCCAAGCAACATAGTCTTAACCTACGTCTAATGCTTTATACGTTTCAAGTGACATAGACTTAACTTGTATCTTCGTGCATTCCTTGCACTACAATTTGAAAACAACACCATAGGCTTATTACGTTCCATGCGGTGTAGTCTAAAATATATGTCCAAGGCTTCATATATTCCAATGGATGCTGTTTTGAAACCTATGCACATGACTTGTACATAATAAGCAACATAGTTGGAATAACTATGGCCAAGGCTTCATAAGTTTCAAGTGGAGTAGCTAAAACCAGCATCCAAGACTTCTTACATGTCAAGCAGTGTAGTTTGAGTCATGAATATGGTTTACCGTAGAAACGATGTTGTTTGAGTCATGAATATGGTTTACCGTGGAAAGTCTAAGGGTTTGTTTTGTTTCGGTGTCTTAGAACCTTGTCGTTTATTCATAGCAATCTTTGTTCCTTGACATTGTCTGGGTGCTTGATCACTGGTGAATGTATATAATAATTTGAGTAAAATTCACAAGAAAATGTGCAACTCTACACTATCACAAGTAGCGAGTAATAAGTAAATTATTAATTTCACAAAAAAACCTATTTTTTCGTTACGTTTGTTGTTGGAAATTCAGCGAGATTATGATATCATTCAAATGAGTGTCGTCTGCTTCACGGTTTTAATTCTCATCCTTAAGGAGAAATTTCCACCTTAAATATTCCTATTTAACCTAAGACTGTTACTACACATTTAACCTGACATTTAATGCGAAATTACTTTAATGAACCTTTATTATAAATTCCACATTTACTCCTTGCCTCATTTATTACCAGAATAAACAAATACAAAGAAATAAAGAAAAACATTACTCAATTAAATGTTACACTAACCTATTGGCTAGTAATTATAACCTTTGGCCGAGTAATTATAAATATGACTGAACCAATACTAATCTATACTTTGTTAAATGCAAATACAACTCAAACCTATACTATCGTCAAATGCAAATACAACTCAACTTATACTAACCTATACTATTAAATTTGAAATGCGAACCTATCCTATGCAAGTGCCACGATCTCAGGATTACGACGCCTCTGTCAGGCTTATAGGGGCGCATTTCCTTTATGTGAAAAATATAGTAGCACGAGTCTTGACTGTTTTAAGAATACTCAGTAAGCAACCCCCTATCGAGGTTATGATGCAAGAACATGCGAATTTAATGATGAAACCTATCATAACAGTCTATTTTCCTAAGGTACTATCCTAATGGACAGCTTGGTTGTGTACCATATACTTGACGCATGGCCCATACGTGTGAGTATGGACCCACCAGTCGGTTCGCACACCCCTGACCCCTTTCTTTGTCGGGCGAGCATACTCTGGTAGCTCTCTATGCCGAAAACCCGTTAGAAATAGTAGCCGTCATCTAATCTTGCATGAAATATTTTTAAACATACTCCTAATAATTTAAACTAGCTAAGCCTTTATTATACATATTTTCTTTTCATCCTTGTGGAAAATTGACTAGTTGGTTGGTTTTCTTTATTATACATATTTTTTTTTCTTTTCAACCCTTATTATACATATTTTCTTCTCAGCCTTTATTATACAAATAATTGTCAAGTTGGTTGATTTCATATTAATAAGTTGAAATTGATCATAAGTTTTTTAAGAAAAATTGACTGAGTCATTTGCATATATCGGTTTTCTGATCTTAACCTTCTCATTTCAAATTATTATACGTACTTTCTTTTCATCCTTGTAACAGCTCAAACTCATCCATGGTGGGCTTTTTAGTGTTGCAAATGGCAGAGAAAAATGGGAAACAAAGCATTGTAAGACTTGTTAACCACCATTTGTGTGTATGAATTGTTAATTCCTTTCCATTCTAAGTAAACTAGCTTCTTCAAGTCTAATATGTTCACGTCTTTACCATACAACTCCTTGAAAACCTAATTCTGGAATATTGGTTGATTTAAACAGAAAATATAACAAATTCTAACGTTTTGTGTTTTATATTATAATCTAATTTGAGTTTGATTGGTGTTATATGGTGTTATTTTGGAAAAAGTTTTAACCTTTTTTTTTAAAAGGTGGAAATACATTTATTTTTAGGTTTTAATTTAGTTTTGGTGTATATATTTCCAAATTTACTTCATGTTTGTTCTTGATATTTTCTATAAGATTGAGACTTTGATATTCAACTTGACGTCTATATTTTATTCTAGGACAACAATTTTAATACTTTATTCACATGTACTCTTTTTTATTAAAAGTTTCCATATAATTTAAAAATCATACTATTACAACGAGCATGTCACAACTTGTGCAGAAAAGTGAAGTAAGGCGAATGTGATGGTTTTGTCTAAGAAGAACAGGGATGAATTAACTCGAATATCTTGGTTTGACTATTATACAAATAAAAACCCTTCTCATCTGCCCCCAAATGTAATGGCAATAGTTGCATTGTTTTTGAAGCCAAGTTCTATTCTCTGGCCAAAAAACTTCGAACCAAAGCTTCGCATAATTGCTGCTAATGTTGCACCAAAACAATGTTGTTTGCCCAAAGTTCTCTCTAAATTTCCAATGGTGAGCCAAGAATATGTCTCATAAATCAAAAAGTTAGGTCAAATGAGCACAAATTCAATTATAAAAATGAAAAAAAAAAAAAAAACTTTAACAGTCAAATATTCAATTTAATGAAAAAAATTCATAAATACTAATTTGTGTCTAGCTGAACTAGCTAAGACCATATATACATACATGAAACTAATGACTTCACACAATTTTATTTGAGAATAATTTGAGAATAAGGATAACTAAAATCTTCCTTTAACGGTAGAAAAATAAATAATAAAATATGGTTTCCCAAAGTTTTCTCTCCACTGCTCATTCCCCCAAAACACTCTCAATGTTCACTGTAGAGTCACTTTGCCTAAAGATTTCCCTATCAGATACAATTGTTGGCATATTACAGCAAGTTTTCAATGAATTCTCAAAAGTATGAATAAGGAATTTCCCTTACAAAAAGACAAACTTTATAAGAGTTGTTCTTAAATCCTCATTTCCATTATGTGGAGATCTCTATTATAAGGGTGTATAAACCTCTCCTAAGCATACATATCTTAAAAACTTGGATGGAAGCCCAGAAAAGAAAGCAAGACAATATATGCTAGCGGTAGACTTGAGTCGTTACAAATAATATTAGAGGAAGATATCGGGCGATGTGCCAGCGAGGATTTTGAGCCCCAAAACTCAGATATCGGATGGTATGCCAGCAAGGATGCTGGACCCCAAGGCTTAGTTATTGAATGGTATGCCAGCGAGGATGTTGAACCCCCGAGGGGGTGGATTGTGAGGTCCCACATTGATTGGAGAAGAGAATGAAACATTCCTTACAAGTGTGTGAAAACCTCTCCCTACCAAACCCGTTTTAAAACCGTGAGGGGAAGGGCAAAAGGGAAAACCCAAAAAGACGTATTTTCTAACAATTTTTAGCTCGGTAATAATTTGGAAAAGCCAAAAGACAACAATATCTACTACAGGTGGACTTGCCTGAAGACCATACTTTTTTACCATCTTTTGATCTAACTTAGAATAATTTAGAAAATGCTAAAAAAGACAATATCTGCTAGCATTAGACTTGGTTGAAGTGTCAAAATTTAATCTCTATGTTCTATAAATTAAATATCAAACTTTTCACATGTTTTCACAATATTGTAAATATTCTTCCGATTCTAGCATTAGGACAAATATCCATAATAATAGAAAATGAAACATCAAAATAAGATTAATGGCCACCCGCTACTATTTAAACCTACATGATCCGACGACCAATCTTAGTATGGATTTACAACACAGTGATCCTGCTAAGCTCGCTTTTCCACACAAAATGTGCTAAAAATTTCTAAAACCCCTCTCATTACACATAATTCACATTAAAATAAGTTAATATCGAAATAGAGAAAAAAAACTGATAAATAGAGGTCAAACGAATAGAAAAAAGAAGTATCCCTCATTGGCCAAGCATGCCTACATATGCCTAAAGGGGGTCGCATGCGCAGATATAACAAGCGCCTACATATGCGCAAAAATTCTTCTTTGATAAAAAAATAAATAAGTATGAGAAGTTAAAAATTGACTTATTGGGGAATTTGGTGGAAGGAAAGTGTAGGAAGAAAATCCTTTGATTCAGAGAACGGTAATTGAAACTGGCAAAGGTACCCTATGTAGTTAACCTAAGAAGTATGTTATCTCTCAATTCGAGATGAGTGCATTGTAGATCTTACAGATAAATTGTACATAACACTTTGAAAATCATAATGGAAGAAGTTGGTTGAAGAGTGCTTGGGCAACATGAATTTGTTTCTTATGAGATATGACCGACCTCCAGTAAGTTCGTGATGGACCTTTTTTTTAACGATATCATAATTTTCTAAATATCTTAACTTAAATAATGTTTCGTATTGCTAACTCAAAACTTGTTCTTCAAGTAAGTCGGAGCACCCATATGTCAAACGAATTATATGTTAATAAATTGTAAGAAAGGTTCTATTAAGTAGCCCTAATGTTGTAAAGGAAGTAAAAGAAAAGAACCCTTTGTTGAGAATGATTATTAAAAAACTATACAAATGAAGTTTTCAGGTTATATGAGAAAGAGATCGATAATTGGACACTTTAGCAAGGTTTAGAGGATAGACCTAGAAGTTTTTGCACTTATTTTTTTTTAACTGATATCATGAAGATTATAGATCTAAGGTTGAATTGGACCTTTAGGAGTAGACTAGTAGTAAGAATAATCAGTAACTCTTGCTTAGATAAACCGAGTTAATGACTCTGATATTTGTTTGCTTGGACGAATTGTATTATATATGATGACGCGTGCTCCGTGGCCCCTGCACGTTTCATAATTATGATTCTTAGGTCATGTTATGCTAAATTGTACTATACTATTGTATGTCACGTAATGTTATGCTATGTTGTGTTATGTCATATTGCTATGTTGTAATATAATTAGTTGAGTTTGGACTCCCATTAAGGAATAAATAGAATTATGCAAATAAAATATTCTATGTCTATTTTAAATGGGGTGAGTTAAAAGTGAGATTTCTATATTCAACAACTAAGTAGAAAAATAAAAATTTTGGTGGCATTGTTCTTCAACTATGTATACTTTTTACCGTTAAAACTTTTATTACACATTTGTTAAATTTTATTTTCCTCTTTTTAACGTTTCTAAAAGAAAAAATACATCTTGGTTTGATTAAAATAAAACAAAAGGTGAGAAATTTTTTTTGTGAAAAATCAAATGAGTAAGTACAAAATTCATGTAATATATACATAATTACAATGAATAGAATAAAAATATATTTATATATATAATAAAAAAAAAGGTTAAAGTAATATTATTGGTCATTTATTTTAGATTTCATTTATTTTAATTTTGTTTTCTTCCCAATTATAAAGTTTGGTTGAAAAAAAAATTATGCAAAAAATAATACTAAGTGAATATGTGTTACAGCCGAGTAAAGGAGGGGTACATGAATAATCTTAGATCACATCCAAATAAGAATAAGAGCGATCGTGAGAATAAGATGACCAAGAAATATTAAAAAGACTTGAAAGTCACTACCTACACAACCAAGGTGCACCTTCCTTTACGGTAGCTCAATCATAGGACTACATGGTTAAGCATTCTTTAATAAGAGCAATTCTATAATATCACGATTCCATTCTTTTGACTCGAGTCATGACTATCTTGAAAACATCAAATATATTTTAAGCAATTAAAACAAGGTTTGACTTTGTATGGCACCTGCTCCTATTTGAATCAATCCTCCATCCACTCTTTCTTGTCAATTGAAAAACAAGAAAAATCTTAAATAATTACAAAGACTCAGTAAGTAGTCTACTTGTAGGCTCTTAATCATGTTAAGGTATGTCAGGTACAAAGATTCAGTAAATAGCCTACTTATAGGCTCTCAATCCTGTCCCTATGGCGCACTAGGATATCAAACTCTTTCTTGTCATGTTCTTGACTTGAGAACTTATGACCTTTAAGTTCTGTCCTAGAGTTCTAAGTTCTTGTCATAATCTTGCTCAAGAACCTTGGCTTTGGGATTAGAATTCTTAATCTCTGTTCTTGCCTAAGGGTCTTAGTTCCAAGGTTCTCAATTTTTAATTATGAGAACTAGGATCTTGATCCATGCTCAAGTCTTCATCCTTAGTTCTTAGTTTTTGTCCTTGTCCTTAGTCTTATTCTTGGTTCTCGTTCTTATTTCTTATTCCGTGTCCAAGAATTTATGTATTCCAAGCAACATAGTCATAACTTACGTCCAATGCTTTATACGTTTCAAGTGACATATTCTTAATCTATATCTTCGTGCATTTCTTGTGATACAATCTGAAAACTACACCATAGACTTATTACGTTCCATGCGGTTTAGTTTGAAACATACATCCAAGGCTTCATATATTCCAAGGGATGCTGTTTGGAAACCTATGCCCATGACTTCTAAGTAATAAGCAACATAGTTTGAATAACTATGGTCAAGCCTTCATATGTTTCAAGTCGAGTAGCTAAAACCAACATCCAAAACTTCTTACACTTCAAGCGGTGTAGTTTGAGTCATGAATATGGTTTACCGTGTGTTAAACGTAGAATAGATCATGTCTATACATAGTAATATGATCTACTGATTTCCTAGTTTGTTACCATGGATCAAGGAGAATCTACTGATTTCCTTGTTTGTTACATGGATCAAGGCCCAACACGTAATCCTCATTGTACAAATCTATAAATACATGAGGTTGTGACCCATATGGTCACAGTGCCATTCAACCTAACATGGTATCAGAGCCAAGGTTTATTCATTAACAATGTCTATCACATCTTCTTCCTCCTCCCTATCCACCATCTCCGACACGATCTCATCTACCATGGCATCGACCTTTGGCCGAGTTCCTCTCCACCACGCTATCACAATCCGTCTCACCAAAATTAAATTCATCATATGGCATGCCCAGCTCATCCCTACCTTTGGAGTACGAAGCTTATGGGCTACCTCAATGGCACCATTGCCTCACCTGCCAAGATGGTCCCTTCCTCAACTGCTGCTGGTGCTGATCTATCTTTAATCCGGCCTATAATCGGTGGTATGATCAGGATCAACAGGTCCTTAGTGGCGTTCTCTCCTCCATGTATGAGGAGATTCTTCATGATGTGGTTGCCGCTACTACGTCCAAGGAGGTGTGGGATACCCTGCAGCGGATGTTTTCGTCGTCAACTCGTGCTCGCACAGTTCTAGAAACGTATTGAGCTCACCACGTCCAAGAAACTCTATCTGTCTGCAGCTGATTATTTTCAAAACATCAAAGGGTTAGCCACCGAGATGGCCGGCGGCGGCTTTTCCTTGCGGGATGATGACGTGATCACGTATCTCCTTGCTGGTCTTGGTCCTGACTATGATCCCTTCGTCACCTCGATGACTATCAAGAGTGAAGCCCTCACGCTTGATGATGTGTTTGCACATCTAATGGCGTTTGAAGCTCGCCAACTACATGATCGTGGTCGTGGTCGTTCTTGAGGTGGCGTGCCTTCTCATCCTGCAGAAGATCGTCATGACCCTTCTGCTCGTCCTTCCTGCCTGATCTGCGACAAAGTGGGGCCTACTGCCGTTCGCTGCTAGCATAAGATGGATGAGTCGTATCAAGATAAACCTCCTTCTGCAGCATTGGTGGCTTCTTTCTCTTACAGGATTTATCCAAATTTTTACAGCGACACATGCGCCACTGATCATATCACTAGTGGCTTGGATCATCTCGCTGTGCGTGAATGCTATAATGGAGGTGAAAAAGTTCAAGTCGGCAATGGAGCAGGTTTGCGTATTCTGCATATTGGTCATTCTTCAATTAATATTGCTGCTCGTCTTCTTGCATTGCGTAATATTTTGCATGTGCCTGAAATTTCCAAACATCTTCTTGACGGGATAATGACGTATTCTTTAAATACCATCCTTGGCATTTCTCTATTAAGGATCGATGGTTGAGAAAAAGTCTTCTAGACGGGAGGTGTGGGTCTGGTCTCTATCCTATTAAGTCATCTGATGTCGATGATCTCAAGCACGCCTTAGTTAGCAGATCTACTACTCACGCCCAATGGTATGCACATCTTGGACATCCTTCATCTCAAGTAGTAAAGTTAATTTTGCGTCTCAATAATATTTCGTGTGCTAGTGAGTCACCTTTGTCAGTTTGTAATGCGTGTCAGTTAGCAAAAACTCATCGGTTACCATACACTAGTTCTTTTCATAGGTCTTCATCACCTTTAGAGCTGATTTTTTTAGATTTTTGGGGTCCTACACCTCCATCTATTGGGGGCTTCAAATATTCTATCAACTTCATTGATGATTTCAGTAAATTTTTGTGGATCTATTTGATGCATGATCGTAGAAAAGTTCCATGTATACTTTTGCAGTTCCAAGCTCATTTTGGGCGCCTCCTGGATACTAAAATTAAGTGTGTCCAGTCTAATTGGGGTGGAGAATATCAGAAAATTCATAACACGTTCTTGCTTCGGTACATCTTTTGGTTGAAGATTCATCCACTCTTTAATGTTGCTTAAATCCCAAGAAATTTGATCGGTTCAGGGTTTTAACTCGTGGTTCTTTGAGTTTTTCTTTTTTATATCCTTATTTCATACTTGGTTTAGGGTTCATGTGTAAATCCAAGCAATTCTAACAAGTATTTCTTAAGAAGAGTACAAGGTGACTATTTACATCATCATCTGTGTTCGGGACTTCCGTTCTTGAGCTTCCAGTATCCAAATTATAACAAATTATCTTTACTAGATTCATCTTTAAGTCTAGTTTTAGGAACAATAAAGAAATTCATGAGAACCAGTGTGAAAGGGGTCTAATTTGATCAAAACGTGTAGAAAGGTCAACAAATGGCTACCTTTGACTTTTATTGGTCAAAGTTTGACCTTTGACTTTGGACTTCATCTTCTAAATTTGTTGCTGGAAAAATCACGATTTTCCTTATCATACCCCTCTAGAGCCGATTCCTTCACGAAACTTGTTGGAAATCCCATATGGAATGTTTAGGAGTTAGTAGGACCGAAAATGATTAACCACAGCACTCGAATTTATAAGAAATCTGAGGAAGAAAAACCCATAATCTAAAAGCTTCAAACTCGAATTTTAGGAATCCCCATCACTTGATTCTTGTCTTAAAACAATACCCATAACTTCGTATTTATAGATCAAGCTTGCACCGCCATTGATTGTTCAAGAATTGTGGTGAATTTTTTCGTTTTTTATTTTAAGCATTTCTAAAATTTCAGTCAGAAATATCTACAACGATGAAGGTGCTGCCGACATTGGTTTTCAAATTTAACCGTTGGATCTATAGAACCTTGACTCCTGTTAAACATATCCAAATTGCAGCTCAATCCAACAGTTGGATGTTAATATAAGATTGATTTTATTCTGCTGGACGGTTCAGGAACCAATTCTGGGTGCCGGTTTTCTATAATTGCGGTTTTGTAATTAAGAAGAATTTTAGGGGTATTTTGGTAATTTGTGACATTCTGAATATTTTATTATTATTTTTCTCGAAAAAAATCCATAATTTTTCTTAAAATCCTTCATCCCTTGATGTTGCTGGTCATTTATTCCTTCTCGACCATCTTGAAATTCCTTCGAGACAAGGAATTAAAAATCGAGAAAGATCCTTGGTAATTAAAAAAATGACCTTTTTGCCCTTTTCACCTACTTTTTCCTTTCCCATTTAGTTATACGGTGTTATTTTGGAAAAAGTTTAACTTTTTTTTTTAAGTACATCTATTTTTAGGTTTTAATTTAGTTTTGGTGTATATATTTTCAAATTTACTTCATTTTTGTGCTTGATATTTTCTATAGGATTGAGACTTTGATATTCAACTTGACGTCTATATTTTATTCTTCGACAACAATTTTAATACTTTATTGACATGTACTCTTTTTTATTAAAAATTTCCATATAATTGAAAAATCATACTATTAATAGACTTTTTATTAGAATAGTATTACAACAAGCATGTTGCAACTTGGACAGAAAAGAAAAGATTTGATGTGAAGTAAGGCGAAAGTGATGGTTTTGTCTAAGAAGAACAGGGATGAATTAGCTCAAATATCTTGGTTTGACTATTATACAAATAAAAACCCTTCTCATCTGCACCACAAATGTAATGCCAATAGTTGCATTGTTTTTGAAGCCAAATTCCATTCTCTGGCCAAAAAACCTCGAACCAAAGCTTCGCATAATTGCTGCTAAAGTTACACCGAACACAATGTTGTTTGCCCAAAATTCTCTTTGAATTTCCAACGGTGAGCTAGGAATATGTCTCCTAAATCAAAAAGATAGGTCAAATGGGCACAAATTCAATTGTAAAAATGAAAAAAAAAAAAAAAAACTTTAAGAGTCAAATGTTCAATTTAATAAAAAAAATTCATAAATACTAATTTGTTCATAGCTAAACTAACTAAGACTATATATACCTACATGGATGAAGAGGTCAAATATCCTAACTCTCCACCCCACATATTTATTAAAAAAAAAAAAAACTAACCCCATGCATGCACTTTTTTTGTTAAAAAATATCTTATAATTGATAACTCAAATGTTCAATAGACTTTCTTTTATTAGAATAGAATTGTAGTAAGTACATATCTTCTAAAGAAAAGAAAAGATTTCATGCAGAGTGAAGTAAAGGTGATGATTTGGTCTATAAGAAGTCCATGGATGAATGAGCTCGAATACCTTTGTTTTACTATTATACAAAGGAAAACCCTTCTCTCATCAACACTCCAAATGAAGTGTCAACGGTTGGTATGATTTTTTAAGCCAAATTCAAAATTTGAAATTCCAAATTTCACTACGAATTTAATCTTTAGTCATCTAGATCTAAATATCTAAATTTTAAAGGATCTATCATTGTCACAATTTTATTTGGGAATAAGGATAACTAAAATCTTCCTTCAACTATAGAAAAATAAATAATAAAATATGGTTTCTTTATCCCAAGTTTTCTCTCAATTTCTCTCTCTCAATGTTCACTGTAGAGTAACTTTGCCTAAAGATTTCCCTATCAATTGTTTTGCATATTACAGCAAGTTTTCCCATATGAATTCTCAAAAGTACGAATAAGGAATTTTCCTTGCAAAAAGACAAACTTTGTAAGGGTGGTTCTTAAATCCTCTTTTCCATTATGTGAGATCTTCATTATAAGGGTGTGTAAACCTCTCCTAAGCACATATATCTTAAAAATTTTGATGGAAGCCCAGAAAAGAAAGCCGAACAATATATGCTAGCGGTAGACTTGAGTCGTTACCAATAATATTAGAGGAAGATATCGGGCGGTGTGCCAGCAAGGATTTTGAGCCCCAAAACTCAGATATCGGATGGTATGCGAGCAAAGATCCTGCACCCCCAAGGCTTAGTTATTGAATGGTGTGCTAGCGAGGATGTTGAGCCCCCGAGGGGGTGGATTGTGAGGTCCCACATCGATTGGAGAAGAGAATGAAACATTCCTTACAAGTGTGTGAAAATCTCTCCCTACCAAACCGGTTTTAAAACTGTAAGGGGAAGGGCAAAAGGGAAAACTCAAAAAGACTGTTTTTTTTTAACAATTTTTAGCTCTGTAATAATTTGGAAAAGCCAAAAGACGAAAATATTTGCTAGAGGTGGACTTGCCCGAAGACCATACTTTTTTACCATCTTTTGATCTAACTTAGAATAATTTGGAAAATGGGAAACAAGACAATATCGGCTTGCATTAGACTTGGTTCAAGTGTCAAAATTTAATCTCTGTGTTCTATAAATTTAATATCAAACTTTTCACATGTTTTCACAATATTTTAAATATTCTTCCGATTCTAGCATTAGGACAAATATCGATAATAATAGAAAAATGAAACATCAAAATAAGATTAATGGGTTCGAAATTTATGGGATAGTAACAAATCAAAATTGGTCATTGTAGATAAATTTGTTTAATTTGTTTTATTCTTTTATCCTAAGTTCACATAGGTTGACGTGATTTCAAGGGACGAACTTGAAGTACCTCGAAAGATAAACTAACAACCTTTTTTTAACCTACAAAAGTAAGTGGCTCTATTATTTGATTGGTTGGATGAATTGTATTACGTATTATGACACATTCTCGTTACCCTTGCACGTGTCATAATAATGATTGCTATGCTATCCAATATTGTGTTATGCCATATTTATAAACTATACTATAGTGTGACTACACTATGTTGTAATAATACGTTATCATGATGATAATCTAAAATGTGTAAACCTCCATAGACCATGTCATGTAAGTTATGTTAAGTATGAAAGATTTGATAGGAACTATATCTGCATAATTCATAGACTCGTGAGTCCATGAAAGAAGCCTAGGGGTACATGAGCCCTAGTGAGTCCATGTGCTCGTGGTTGGGTCGTGTGTAGGAGAGTACTATACATCGAACAATGCCCGGACTGGAAAGCTACCTAAGGTCATGCCATGTTATTTTTTAAATAATATGTCTCATCATGTCACATGTGTTTTTATTTCTCGACATCAAATGTGCGGTACTTACTAAGTATTTCTTAAAATATTAAAACCATGTACTACTCTTATTTTTTAGGTAAAGGTAAGCCACCAACGTAAGGATGGCAATGTTGTTGCGATGAAGGCCATGAAACCAAAGGTAGGGTAGTCACAATTTTTGTTTATTTTGTAGCCGTTAGGTTAGTTTAGGGAAATGTTTTTATTTTTCTTTATTTTATCTAAACTTCAAATGATTTCTTTTTTGCATTATTGTTTTAAAGATTTTTTTACGAACGTTTGAGATCATGACACCTTTTATGAAATAATTTAAATGAATATTTTGCGCACGCATTAGTCACGTCATGCATATAGTAACAACTTTATTGTAGCATGTCATACGAAGGAAAACCTCACCTAACGTTTAAAGAAGACACAAAATTGGGTGAAAAATGTGAATGAGGCTTAAGTTTCCCTTGGAGTTTGTCATGAGCGTGTCAAGATCATGACGCCGAATGGTTGAAAATGTACGATCATGATATCGAGCTCTCAAGAAGTCCCACACCTCCACAAGTGGCATCATTCACCTAAAAAATAAAATGTAGAAAGAGGTGAATATAAAAATACTCGGTAAGAAACCTACCCCCAAGATTACATCACATCTTTGACATAGTATGTGTCCTGAGGCTTTTTCTTTGAGGTTTAGGAGTTTCGAACCTAGTCTAATGCTCTCTGAGCATAGGACCATAAAGTCACCATAGTATAGGGGGCAACCCTTGTGGCCGCCAGCTACTATTTAAACCTACATGATCCAACGACCAATCCTAGTATGGATTTACAACATAGTGATCCTGCTAAGCTCGCTTTTCCACACAAAATGTGCTAAAAATTTCTAAAACCCCTCTCATTGCACATAATTCACATTAAAATAAGGTCAATATCAAAATAGAGAAAAAAAAATAACAAATAGAGGTCAAATGAATAGAAAAAAGAAGTATCACTTATTGGCCAAGCGTGCCTACATATGCCTAAATGGGGTCGCATGTGCAGATATAACAAGCGCCTACATATGCGCATATGCGCAAAAATTCTTCTTTGATAAAATAAATAAATAAATATGAGAAGTTAAAAATTGACTTATTGGGAAATTTGGTGGAAGGAAAGTGTAGGAAGCAAATCCTTTGATTTGGAGAACGGTAATTGAAACTGGCAAATGTACCCTATGTAGTTAACCTGAGAAGCATGTTATCTCTCGATTGGAGATGAGTGCATTCTAGCTCTTACAGATAAATTGTACATAACACTTTGGAAATCAGAATGGAAGAAGTTGGTTGAAGAGTGCTTGGGCAACATGAATTTATTTTCTAATGAGATATGACCGACCTCCAGTAAGTTCGTGATGGACCTTTTTTTAACGATGTCATAATTTTCTAAATATCTTAACTTAAATAAGGTTTTGTATTTCTAACTCAAAACTTGTTATTCAAGTAACTCAGAGCACCCATATGCAGAACGAATTATATGTTATGAAGTAATAAATTGTAAGAAAGGTTCTATTAAGTCCCCCTAATGTTGTAAAGGAAGTCAAAGAAAAGAACCCTTTGTTGAGAATGATTATTCTCTATGATTATTAAAAAACTATACAAATGAAATTTTCAGGTTGTATGAGAAAGAGATCGATAATTGGACACTTTAGCAAGGTTTAGAGGATATGACCTAGAAGTCTTTGCACATATTTTTTTTTAACTGATATCATGAAGATTATGGATCTAAAGTTGAATTGGACCTTTAGGAGTAGACTAGTAGTAAGAATAATCAGTAACTCTTGCTTAGACAAATCGAGTAAATGACTCTGATATTTGTTTGGTTGGACGAATTGTATTATGTATGATGACGCGTGCTCCGTGGCCCCTGCACGTTTCGTAATTATGATTGTTATGTCATGTTATGCTAAGTTGTACCATGTTATACTATACTATTGTATGTCACGTCATGTTATGCTATGTTGTGTTATGTCATATTACTATGTTGTAATATACCTAGTTGATTTTGGACTCCCATTAAGAAATAAACATAATTATGCAAATGAAATATTCCAAGTCTATTGTGAATGGGGTGAGTCAAAAGTAAGATTTCTTTATTCAACAATTAAGTAGAAAAATAAAAATTTTGGTAGCATTGTTATTCAACTATGTATACTTTTTACGGTTAAAACTTTTATTACACATTTGTTAAATTGTATTTTCCTCTTTTTAACGTTTCTTACATATTAACTAACATTTTGTTAGTCAGAATAATGTGGAAGAGAAAAAATACATCTTTGTTTGATTAAAATAAAACAAAAGGTGAGAAAAAAAATTTGTGAAAAATCAAATGAGTAAGTACAAAATTCATGTAATATATACATAATTACAATGAATAGAATAAAAATATATTTATATATATAATAAAAAAAAAGGTTAAAGTAATATTATTGGCCATTTATGTTATAAAGTTTGGTTGAAATAAAAAATTATGCAAAAAACAATACTAAGTGAATATGTGTTACACCTGAGTAAAGGAGGGGTACATGAATAATCTGAGATCACATTCAAATAAGAATAAGAGCAATCGTGAGAATAAGATTTTCAAGAAATATTTAAAAGACTTGAAAGTCACTAGCTATACAACCAAGGTGCACGTTCCTTTACGGTAGCTCAATCATAGGACTACATGGTTAAGCGTTCTTTACTAAGAGCAATTCTATGATATCACAATTCCATTCTTTTGACTCGAGTCCTGATTATCTTGAAAACATCAAATATATTTTAAGTAATTAAAACAAGTGATATGAACCACGACCAAGTCATTTCCATACCTGAAGGTTCAATTACAAGGATGAGAGCCAAGAAGCTACAACAAACCTTATACACTTATATTCAAGCTATGGTGAGCTCATCAAAGAAAATTCTAGAAGACGTTGGAGACCTCCCTTATGTGTTGTGCAAAGTTGAGCTTCAAGAAAGAGATGAATTAAATGCACTTTAAGTTGCATTTAATGAACTCAGCTGAATTTATGATAGTCTAAATATGACTAATAAGCACATTTCATTCATTGCACTATTTAATTATAATTTAAATATTTGTTGGTCATATTTAAGCTAGTTTTAAATATAAGAGTTAAGGTTATATTATAACCCACATAGGTTACCATATTCCACCATTAACTAGCCATTTTAATATGGAGGTTATGGGTATTTCTCATTTACTAGCCCATTTAATTTGGGAGTTATGTATCACATAGGTTAAGGTTGTAAAGGCTATATAAAGCCTTCTTTTCTTTGATTAGAGACATCAAATTTTGGAATTAAGAATAGAATTTCTACTTTAGCTTTGTTGAGAGCTAAGTTTTTCTTTGCAAATTCTTGTGTTTAGAACTTGCATGCTTGAGTCATTCCAGTGGTATTGATCAAACCACTTGTGGAGTGATTCGAATCACGAGTTTAGAAACGAGTTTTCTTTACTCTTGATCTTGATCATCAAGGTAATCCGTTCCATACTTTCCCTTGGGTTGATATCATATCAACAAGGTTTGACTTTGTATGGCAGCTGCTTCTATTTGCTTCAATCCTCCTCCGCTCCTACTTGTCAATTGAAAAACAAGAAAAATCTTAAATGAGTACAAAGACTCAGTAAGTAGTCTAGTAGGCTTTTAATCATGTTTAAAAGGTATGTCAGGTACAAAGATTCAGTAAGTAGCCTACTTATAGGCTCTTAATCTTGTTCCTATGGTGCACTAGGATATCACACTCTTTCTTGTCATGTTCTTGACCTGAGAACTTATGACCTTTAAGTTCTGTTCTAGAGTTCTAAGTTCTTGTCATAATCTTGCTCAAGGACCTTGGTTTTGGGATTAGAGTTCTTAATCTCTGCTCTTGCCTAAGGGTCTTAGTTCCAAGGTTCTCAATTTTTAATTATGAGAACTTGGATCTTGATCCACGTTCTAGTCCTCATCCTTAGTTCTTAGTTTTTATCCTTGTCCTTAGTCTTATTCTTGGTTCTTGTTCTTATTTCTTATTCTGTGTCCAAGAATTTATATATTCCAAGCAACATAATCATAACCTACGTTCAATGCTTTATGCGTTTCAAGTGACATATTCTTAATCTATATCTTCGTGCATTTCTTGCGATACAATCTGAAAACTACACCATAGACTTATTACGTTCCATGCGGTGTAGTCTGAAACATACGTCCAAGGCTTCATATATTCCAAGGGATGCTGTTTGGAAACCTATGCCCATGACTTCTACGTAATAAGCAACAAAGTTTGAATAACTATGGCCAAGTCTTCATATGTTTCAAGTGGAGTAGCTAAAACCAACATCCAAGACTTCTTACACTTCAAGCGGTGTAGTTTGAGTCATGAATATGGTTTACCGTGTGTTAAACGTAGAATAGGTCATGTCTATACATAGTAAGATAATCTAATGATTTCCTAGTTTGTTACCATGGATCAACAAGAATCTACTGATTTCCTGGTTTGTTACATGGATCAAGGCCCATCAGGTAATCCTCATTGTACACATTTATAAATACATGAGGTCGTGACCCATATAGGTCACAGTGCCATTCAACCTAACATGGTATTAGAGACAAGGTTTATTCATTCACAATGTCTATCACATCTTCTTCCTCCTCCCTATCCACCATCTCCAACACGATCTCATCTACCATGGCATCGACCTTTGGCCCAGTCCCTCTCCACCACGCTGTCACAATCCGTCTCACCAAAAATAAATTCATCATATGGCATGCCCAGCTCCTCCCCTACCTATGGAGTACGAAGCTTATGGGCTACCTCAATGGCACCATTGCCTCACGTGCCAAGCTGGTCCCTTCCTCAACTGCTGCTGGTGCTGACCTACCTCTAATCCGGCCTATAATCGATGGTATGATCAGGATCAACAGGTCCTTAGTGGTCTTCTCTCCTCCATGTATGAGGAGATTCTTTGCGAGGTAGTTGCCGCTAATACGTCCAAGGAGGTGTGGGATACCCTGCAACGGATGTTTTCGTCGTCAACTCGTGCTCGCACAGTTCCAGACCCGTGTTGAGCTCACCATGTCATTGATGATTTCAGTAAATTTTTGTGGATATATTTGATGCATGATTGTAGAAACGTTCCATGTATACTTTTGCAGTTTCAAGCTCATTTTGAGCGCCTCCTGGATACTAAAATCAAGTGTGTTCAGTCTAATTGAGGTGGAGAATATTAGAAAATTCATAACAAGTTCTTGCTTCGGTACATCTCTCGGTTGAAGATTCATCCACTTTTTAATGTTACTTAAATCTCAAGAAATTTGATCGGTTCAGGGCTTTAACTCGTGGTTCTTTTAGTTTTTCTTTTTTATATTCTTAATTCATACTTGGTTTAGGGTTCATGTGGAAATCCAAGCAATTTCTACAAGTATTTCTTAAGAAAAGTTCAAGGTGACTACTTACCTCGTCATCTTTGTTTGGGACTTCCGTTCTTGAGCTTCCGGTATCCAAATTATTCCAAATTATCTTTACTAGATTCATCTTTGAGTCTAGTTTTAGGAACCATAAAGAAAATCATGGAGAAGCAGCCTAAAAGGGGTTCAATTTGATCAAAACGTGTAGAAAGGTCAAAAAATGGCTACCTTTGACTTTTATTCGTCAAAGTTTGACCTTTAACTTTGGACTTTATCATCTAAATTGGTTGCCGGAAAAATCACGATTTTGACTTATCATACCCCCTCTAGAGTTGATTCCTTCACGAAACTTGTTGGAAATTCAATATGGAATGTTTAGGACTTGGTAGGACTGAAAATGATTAACCACAGCCCTCGAATTTATAAGAAATCTGAGGAAGAAAAACCCATAATCTAAAAGATTCAAACTCGAATTTTAGGAATTCTCATCACTCGATTCTTGTCTTAGAACATTACCCATAACTTCGTATTTATAGATCAAGCTTGCACTGCCATTGATTATTCCAGAATTGTGGTGAATTTTCTCGTTTTTTATTTTAAGCATTTCTAAAATTTCAGTCAGAAATATCTACAACGATGAAGGTGCTACCGACATTGGTTTTCAACTTTAACCATTGGATCTACAGAACCTTGACTCCTGTTAAACATATCCAAATTGCAGCTCAATCCAACGGTTGGATGTTAATATAAGATTGATCTTCTTCTGCTGGACGGTTCAGGAACCAAATCTAGGTGTCGGTTTTCTTTAATTGTAGTTTTGTAATTAAGTGGAACTTCAGGAGTATTTTGGTAATTTGTGATATTCTGAATATTTTATTATTATTTTTCTAAAAAAAAATCCATAATTTTTCTTAAAATCCTTCATCACTTGATGTTGCTGGTCATTTTTTCCTTCTCGACCATCTTGAAATTCCTTCGAGACAAGGAATTAAAAATCGAGAAAGATCCTTGGTAATTAAAAAAATGACCTTTTTGCCCTTTTCACCTACTTTTTCCTTTCCCATCTTTGTCCAAAGGCCTTAAATTCTTAAAATTACTTCTAACCGTACAGAAATGACTATACGACTTGGTGTTAAGACTCTTGTCCTTGCTTAATCCTATTAATTTCTTTCCTTGAATCCTTTGGATCTTACATGAGCCGCTTGTTTTTATTGGAGCTAATTTCCTTTATTTTTTTTTTGGGGTTACATCATATCTCATCACTTGGCTCCTCAAATCTTATTTATCAATCCAAGTTTTGTACATGATCTTAAATTGGTCAACTCTTTACTAGTCTCTATGTCGTACATCTACATATCATGAATATGTGAGGTCCCCTCTTTCTTATAACATTTTCCATACTACACCAAAAATAATTATTTGATTCAGAAGCATCATAAACAAAACTTTAAACCAAACGACAACCAAGAGATCTAGATCAGCTAAATAAGGTTCATTTGAAATAGTTCTTGTTTTTTTTTATTAAATGACGGAACAATTTGATAACTATTTGAAAACCCCATTTATTGTTCTTTCTAATCCAAAATGAATTAGAAATTTTGGAAACTCTTGTTCTTCAATTTGTTTTTAAAAATAATGAACCTTTAAATTGTTATTTTACCATCTATGATCGAGTTGCGAAATGCCTTATTATGGTAAGATCGTATTTCCCTCCTCTAATATGTCATTTCTCAATGAAAATGTATATATTTTAAGTGTCTTTTATATCATATATTTGTATTATCATTTCCTTATATAACCCCAACGTTTTCCAATAATTTCTCCCAAAGTTGGGAACTTAAATAAATGGGACTATTAAAACATGATTGTCTTCTAATAACAGTTTGTTGTGAACTCGATTCGATGGACCAACCTGTACATTGTGTTAGCATTTTTTAATATTGTCACAGTCATACATTTTCAACCATACAATGTCACGATTTTGACACAATCATGAAAAACTTTTTTTTATCTGACTTTGTAGTTTCATTAGACTTTAGACAAGGTTCGTCACTAACACTTATATAGAAACTAAACTTTGTTCCATCATACATGTAACAACTCTAACGGACTTGCCTCTACTCTAGGCCAAGTCTAAGGCTCTACCTTACCTTTACTCTAGGTCAAAATCCTTGTAATGCAATGGCGCATCTCATATGGTTGTTTTGATAATCAATCATGACCAAAATAAATTAACAAATTTTCATATTATAATTTATGTCGATAGGTTATTAACATCATTTATATTTCACTTGTACTAATCATATCAAGCTTAAAAAAAAAAAAAAAAAACCCACATAAAAAACGTATCAAAAACATTTATTTATTTCAAGATTAAAATCAAACTTTCAATTTTATGGATATATGGATTTTTTACCTGACCAGTTGTAGCAAATATCATAATTATCCGTTTTATAGTTGAACATACATACATTTTCCTCACTCATATGCCACAAACATAGAATACTTTCACAATTATCTCTATCTCTCTTACCTATGTAGACATCGAAGTAATGAAACGAGCCAGGCCATTGGAAGGAACACTAAAACAATGTCGTGCCCCATAAGTTTGGACGAAAACTGAAGTCATAGTTGGCCCAAGGTGTTAGCTTGTGGACTCCCAAGTCATCATCGCCAGATTTGCAGTGAATAGTGAGCAGATTTTTAGATTTTAGAGCATTTGTTATCTTGACGATAATATCTAGGTTTTGGATGAATGAGCCTTCGATGGTAGTGAATTGGTTAGCAAATAACAATGAAATTAAGAGAGAAAGTGCAAGTGTTGAAAATAAACTCATATTGTTGAAATGAGAAAAGAAAAGAGATGGGTACAAACACATTTGTGCTTGATTTGTTTCACTTTTTATAGTGAAAAAAGAGTGTAATGGAAGATAAGAGTTGATCCGTAATAACCCAAAAATAAATAAATATATAAACAAACCCATTTGTTTGTATTTCTAATTTTATTTTTTTTTTCTTTTTTCTTTTCTTTTTGTAACATATTGTTTTGTGAGAGTAGTTTGTTGAGTATTTTATGGCAGGAGTTATGTGAGAGTTGGCAGGGTAGGGAATAGTTATTATTAATTAATTTTTTTTTACCGTTGTTACCTTGTTTATAATAAAAATAGAATTCTCATTGATAACTTGTTATTTTTTAAATTGAAAAAATATATGCTTGAAACTCATGATGGGTTATTGCTCTATAAAATTTTTAATTAAAAATGAAAAAGTATAATATGGAAATTAATTTTATTTTATGATCCTACGGGTTCACCTAGTCTAATTTTCATAGTGTCTCATGACCTAGCCCAACGGGACTTTTATCTGGTCACCATATGTAAGGACCGGGCTGACTCGATACTCCAAAAAGATGGGTAAACTTTCACAAAGCAAAACAAGTAGTATTTAAAATATAATTTTTATTAAAACAAAATAGTGTTCATACATGAGTAATTAAAACACAACACAATAGGTAGAACACAAAACATTTCCAAACAAATGGGTTGAAGATGACAAGTGAGGCTTTTCTATAACACTTGCTCCAGAGTCCGCTCCAGAGTTCGCTCCCGACCTCGACTAGCTCCTTCTTACCTAAAAAAAATGCAAAATAAGGAAGGAGTACTCAGCAAGTAGCCTACTTTTAGGCTCTTAATCGTGTCCTTGATATGCTAGGATACCACACTCTTTCTTTTCTTGTTCTTGTTTTTCTTGTAAGTACATAGGCCCCTTAGTTCTATTTTTGACTTGGGGTTCTTATCATGATCTTTCTTAACGATCTTGGTCATTGAATTCTGAAACCTTGGTTATCCTTCAAGAGCTTTAGTACTATGGTTCATGGTTATTGGTTCTTGTCCTTAGAACTTGGTTCTTGATCCATGTTCTAGTCCTTGATCTTTCTCTTGTTCTTGGTACTTTCTAAGTTCTTGTTTGGTTCTTGGTTCTTTCTCCAAGACACTGCCCCGAAGATTTACGGTATCAGACATGAACCTGACATCCTGTGTCCAAGGCTTCATGCATTTCAAGCGACACAGTCTTAACCCGCACCTCAGGGCTTGTCCTTCGATATGTTCTGAAAACCTATGTCCAAGGCTTCATGCGTTCCAAGAAGCATAGTCTAAATACCTACGCTCAAGGCTTCATGCGTTCCCAGAAGCGTAGTCTCAAATCCTTCATACAGTGCTTGCCCTGTGTTACAGCATGAATACCTATGCCCAAGACTTCATGCATTCTAAGAGGCAGAATTTGAATACTTACACTCAAGGCTTCATACGTTCCAAGCAATGTATTTTGAGCCAAGAACATGTTGTACCGTCGGAGGTCTTATGATTTTTTCTTGAGTTTGAGTTTTAGAACCTTGGTTTCTTATCCTTGAGTAGTACCTAGCATTCTTCTTGCTTTGGTAGTTGTAGAGCTTGTATGATATTGTTATTGGTTCTCAACCTTGTAAGTTTCTAAGGTTCATAATTTCTTGAACCATAAGTTGTAACATGCATTCGTAAACAAGCATGAGTTGTTCTAGAAGGTCATAGATTCATAATGAATTCTTTATAGGGTTCTAGAAGGGTCTTGAGTCTTGAGTCTTGAGGTGTTTCCTTTAGGTGTTTCTTTGGTCTTAACTTGCTTTAGGTTCCAAGCTTGCTCTAATCAACTTGAACTCTTGAACATACCTTCTTGTCCATACGAACAGGCCTTATAAGAAGTAGAAAGTCCATACAGGCCTTATAAGAAGGAAAGATGCAGATGACTCTTCTTTTTCAAGTATGAGCGAACGTGGTGGCAGAGGAGGTTGTAACAATACCTCACAAATCAATGAAAATGCCAACCCTCAGAAGAACAAGAGTATGATGACGTGTTACTCTTGTGTAAAAGATGGACATTATGTGGCAGAGTGTCGCAACAAGTAGCATGATGAGAAGACAAACCTCATTTTCTCTGATGATGAAGAGCCCACATTGATGTTGGCCGAGAAAATGTTCGACCTGTTGATACTCAATGAAGATAAGGTTATGGTGAACCCCTTAATAGATGGAGAAGACCAGGTGGAGACCAGCATGTGGTGCCTAGACAACGGAGCCAGCAACAACATGACTGGAGATCGAGCAAAGTTCGAGGAACTTAATGAGAAGTGCATTGGAAACGTGAAGCTTTGGAACGGATCAATTGTACCGATCCAAGGTAAAGGATCTATCTTGTTCTAGTGTAAGAATAGTGATCAAGGTTTATTAACCAAGGTGTATTACATTCTGAGTTTGAAGAGCAACATTATTAGCCTTTGTCAAATGACAGATGAATGTAGAATAGTGGAGATAGTCAGCCCGTTCCTCAAGATATACGACCGAAATGGAGCCCTGTTGATGAAGGTAAAACGGTTGCGAAATCGCATATATAAGATATTATTGACAGACTATCAACATCTTCCAAAAGTATCTTTTGGCATTAGCAGCAGGAAAGTAAAGAAGAAACAAATAGATCAGGAGAAAAAGGAACTAAAAAACAGATCCAAGAAGCAACTAGAGGCTGCTTCAATCAGCGAAGTGCAACCTACAAGTTGATGTGTTTCATCAGACTTATCATCTCAACAAAGGAGGCCCAGAGGAAGACTAACAGGTCATAAGAAAAATGGGACATCAAACTTGTCCTCTAAACCAAAGACGGCTAGAGGTGTGTCTAAAAAGAAGGTTGAAAGACAAAGGAGTACACTACACGATGAAGAACTCCTTGCACATAAGGTTGAAGTGAAACAAATTGCATGTTCCAAAATTAAAGTTTATTCCGAAGAAGACAGAGTTGACTAGAGACCAAGCAAAGTCGAAAGTAGAGAGCAACGTGCAGGCATTCTCACCAAGACCATTGCAAGGGTTAAAGTTGCAGACATGCGGGAGTTGCTTAGAGTGAAAAATCTCGAACAAAGTCAAGCTTACCGAGGAGAATGTGAGTTAACAAGCTTGACTTAACAAAAGAAGTTATTAACCTAGAGTAATTTTCAGATAATTGTTTGGAAGTTATTAGCTTGAATATGTTTAGAGAAATTGTTAGTTTTTAATTAGTAAGAATTGTTAGTAGTTGCTTAACCTTAGGAGAAAGTTTAGAAGATCAGTTGTCTTTTCTCCACCGTAAATACTCATGAGATGTATGTTATTTTAACAATTACAAAGAAAATTTTAAAGGTAAGTGCTTAAGTTTCCTCTATTCAAAAGTTCTCTCTCCCCTCAAGTTGTTTTCCCGGCTTCTTTTATTTGTTTCTACATATTTCGATCGTGAGCCATTTTCAATAGTTGTTCAAACATATTCATCATTAATTACTTGTTTCAGATATCCCATGAACAGGATTGTTCAGATAAATTCAAGTCAAATTTGTGTTCTTAAAATTTAAATATTGAGAAAATACTTCACACTTGAACAAAACACTTGTTATAAGGGTGTGGAAAACTCTCCCTAGAATATGCGTTTTGAAATCGTGAGGCCGATAGCAATACGTAATCGACAAAAGTAGACAATATCTACTAGCGATTTACTTGAGCTATTGTAAATAGTATCAGAGCTAGAGACCGGGTGATATGCCAGCAAGTATGTTGGGGCTCTAAAGGGCATGGATTGTGAGATCCCATGTCGGTTGGAGAGGAGAACGAAATATTTCTTACGTTAAAGGCTTCATGCATTCCAAGAAGCGTAGTCTGAAATCTTGCACCTAGTGCTTGCCCTATGTTACAACATGAATACCTATGCCCAAGACTTCATGCATTCCAAGCGGCATAATATGAATACGTACGCTCAAGGCTTCATACGTTCCAAGCAGCGTATTTTGAGTCAAGAACATGTTGTACCATTGGAGGTCTTATAATTTTTTCTTGAGTTTCTTAATTTTAGGACCTTGGTCCCTTATCCATGAGTAGTACCTAGCATTCTTCTCTCTTTGGTAGTTGTAGAGTTTGTATGGTATTGTTCTTGGTTTTCAATCTTGTAAGTTTCTAAGGTTCATAATTCATTGAGCCATAAGTTGTAACATGCATTCGTAAACATATAAATCTATTGTAATAACAAGCATGAGTTGTTCTAAAAGGTCATAGATTCATAATGAATTCCTTAGACGGTTCTAGAATTGTCTTGAGTCTTGAGGTGTTTCTTTGGTCTTATCTTGCTTTAGGTTCCAAGCTTGCTCTAATCAACTTGAACTGTTGAACATACCTCCTTGTCCATAGGAATAAGCCTTAGAAGAAGTAGCAAGTCATTTGGAGCACGTATAGACTTCGAATTTTCATAAGTAGTCCTAGGGGCATTTTTGTCATTTTACTCATAATTCTGGGTTTTGATACTTAACGTATTCCAATGGCTTTCAAACTTCACCACATCCTCAAACATCACAAAATAAGATCTACCATAGAATTTAATAGCATTTGGAGGTCCTCTAGGTCATGAACCGTCGGTAGACATCCTTAGGGGCAATATGGTCATTTTACACCATTTCATGGTTTACCTACTTATCCTTATCCACTGATCACCAAATTTTATATATAATCTCAACATGCTATAATATACTCAGCATTAAAATTTCATAGGAAGCGAAGTTCATCTAGTTGGTTATTTTAATGTTACTTAAATTCCAAGAAATTTGATCAGTTCAGGGTTTTAACTCAAGGTTCTTTGAGTTTTTCTTTTTTATACCCTTAATTCATACTTGGTTTAGGGTTCATGTGGAAATTCAAGCAATTCCAACAAGTATTTCTTAAGAAAAGTCTGAGGTGACTACTTACATCGTCATCTGTGTTTGGGACTTCCGTTCTTGAGCTTCCGGTATCCGAATTATTCCCAATTCTCTTTACTAGATTCATCTTTGAGTCTAGTTTCAGGAACCATAAAGAAATTCATGAGAACCGGTCTAAAAGGGGTCGAAATTGATCAAAACGTGTAGAAAGGTCAACATATGGTTACCTTTGACTTTTATTGGTCAAAGTTTGACCTTTGACTTTGAACTTCATCTTCTTGATTGGTGGCCGGAAAAATCATGATTTTTCCTTATCATATCCCTCTGATTTTCTCATTTTACCGCTTTGTATACACCTCTAATGGGCCAAATTTCTTCACGAAACGTTTAGATGAAGTTTCAAGGAAGAAGTAAGAACCAATTTCATACCTTGTCGTGGTCTGTCGCTTGAGTTATAACCTTCTAAAGTTCACCAGAAACCATGTTTCTCGCTTTTATTTGGGGCAGCCGATTCTAGAGCTTTTCATTGTCCGATTTCTACACGAAACTTGTTGAAAATCCCATATGGAATGTGTAGGAGTTGGTAGGACGGAAAATGATTAACCACAGCCCTCGAATTTAGAAAAAAAGAGGAAGAAAAATAAATAATCTAAAAGATTCAAACTCAAATTTTAGGAATCCTCATCACTCGATTCTTGTCTTAAAACATTGCCCATAACTGCCCATAACTTCATATTTATAGATCAAGCTTGCATCGCCATTGATTGTTCCAGAATTGTGGTGAATTTTCTCATTTTTTATTTTAAGCATTTTAAAATTTCAGTCTGAAATATCTACAATGATGAAGGTGTTACCGACATTGGTTTTCAACTTTAACCGTTGGATCTACAAAATCTTGACTCTTGTTAAACATATCCAAATTGCAGCTCAATCCAACGGTTGGATGTTAATATAAGATTGATTTTCTTATGCGGTTGAGGAACCAAATCTGGTTGCAGGTTTTCTTTAATTGCAGTTTTGTAATTAAGTGGAACTTCAGGGGTATTTTAGTAATTTATTACATTCGGAATATTTTATTATTATTTTTCTATAAAAATCTATAATTTTTCATAAAATCCTTCATCCCTTGAGGTTGCTGGTCATTTTTCCCTTCTCGACCATCTTGAAATTTCTTCTAGATAAGGAATTAAAAATCGATAAAGATCCTTGGTAATTGAAAAGATGACCTTTTTGCCCTTTTCACCTATTTTATTCTTTCCAATCTTTGTCCAAAGGTCTTAAATTCTTAAAATTACTTCTAACCGTATAGAAATGACTTTAAGACTCTTGTCCTTGCTTAATCGTATTAATTTCTTTGAGACTCTTGTCCTTGCTTAATCCTATTAATTTCTTTCGTTGAATCCTTTGGATCTTACATGGGCCGCTTGTTCTTATTGGAGCTAATTTACTTTATTTTTTGGGGTGTTACATGATATCTCATCACTTGTTTCCTCAAATCGTATTTATCAATTAGAATTTTATACATAATCCTAAGATGAATTAGTTAACTCTTTACTAGTCTTTATGTCATACATCTACGTATCATGAATATGTGAGGTCCACTCTTTCTTATAACATTTTCCATACTACACCAAACATAATTATTTGATTCATAAGCATCATAAGCAAAACCTAAACCAGACGACCACCAAGAGATCTAGATCAGCTAAATAAGGTTCATTGGAAATAGTTCTTATTTTTTTTTATTAAATGACGGAACAATTTGATAACTATTTGAAAACCTCGATTAGTGTTCTTTCTAATTCAAAATGAATTAGAAATTTTTGAAACTCTTGTTTTAAAATTTGTTTTAAAAAATAATGAACCTTTAAATTGTTATTTTACCATCTATGATCCAGTTGCGAAATGCCTTATTATGGTAAGTCCGTATTTCCCTCCTCTAATATGTCATTTCTCAATGAAAATGTATATATTATTACCTTATCATTTATGACATACTGTAAAGTGTTTTTTATATCATATATTTGTATTATCATTTCCTTATATAATCCCGACGTTTTTTATTAATTTCTCCCAAAGTTGGGAACTTAAATAAATGAGACTATTAAAACGTGACTGTCTTCTAATAACAATTGGTTGTGAACTCCATTCGATGGACCTCCCTGTACATTGTGTTAGCATTTTTGAATATTGTCACAGTCGTGCATTTTCAACCATACAACGTCACGATTTTCACACAATCATGAAAAACCTTTTTTTTATCTGACTTTGTGGCTTCATTAGACTTTAGACAAGGTTCGTCACTAACACTTGTATAGACACTAAACTTTGTTAAATAACAACTCTAACGGACTTGCCTCTACTCTAGGCCAAGTCTAAGGCTCTACCTTACCTTTACCCTAGGTCAAAATCCTTGTAATGCAATGTCACATCTCATATAGTTGTTTTGATTATGAATCATGACCAAAATAAGTTAACAAATTTTAATATTATAATTTATGTCGATAGTACATTGTTTATATTTCACTGGTACTAATTATATCAAGCTTTAAAACAAAAAAAAAAGAAAAAAAAAAGGACCCACATAAACACCATATCAAAAACATTTATTTATTTCAAGATTAAAATCAAACTTTCAAATTTATGGATATATGAATTTTTTACCAATTGTAGCAAATATCATAATTATCAGTTTTATTGTTGAACATTTAGACATTTTCAACACTCATATGCCACGAACATAAAATACTTTCACAGTTATCTCTATCTCTCTTATCTATGTAGACATCGAAGTAATGAAACAAGCCAGACCATTGGAAGGAACACTAAAACAATGTCGTGTCCCATAAGTTTTGACGAAAACTGAAGTCATAGCTGGCCCAAGGTGTTAGCTTGTGGACTCCCAAGTTATCATCGCCAGATTTGCAGTGAACAGTGAGCTGATTTTTAGATTTTATAGCATTTGTTATCTTGACGATAATATCTGGATTTTGGATGAATGATCCTTAGATGGTAGTGAATTGGTTAGCAAAGAACAATGAAATTAAGAGAGAAAGTGCAAGTGTTGAAAATAAACTCATATTGTTGAAATGGGAAAGGAAAAGAGATGGGTACGAAGACATTTGTGCTTGATTTGTTTCACTTTTTATAGTGGAAGAAGTGTGTAATGGAAGATGAGTTATCCGTAGTAAACCAAAAATAAATAAATAAATGAACAAACCCATTTGTTTGTATTTCTAATTCTATCTTTTTTTTTTTTCTTTTTGTAACATATTGTTTTGAGAGAAGTAGTTTGTTGAATGTTTTAGGGCGGGAGTTTTGTGAGCGTTGGCCAGGGAAGGGAATAGTTATTATTAATTAATTCTTTTTTTATTTTTTTTACTGTTGTTACATTGTTTAAAATAAAAATAGAATACTGATTGATACTTGTTATCTTTTAAATTGAAAAATATATGCTTGAAACTCATTATGGGTTATTACTCTCTAAAATTTTGAATTAAAAATGAAAAAGTATATTATGGAAATTAATATTATGTTATGGTCGTACGGGTTCATCTAATTTTCATAGTGTCTTATGATCTAGCCCAACGGGACTTTTATCTGGTCATCATATGTAAGGACGGGGCTATCTCGATACTCCAAAAAGACGGGTAAAGTTTTACGAAATAAAACAAATAGTGTTTAAAACATAATTTTCGTTAAAACAAAATAGTGTTTAAAACATAATTTTCGTTAAAACAAAATAGTGTTTAAAACATAATTTTCGTTAAAACAAAATAGTGTTTAAAACATAATTTTCGTTAAAACAAAATAGTGTTTAAAACATAATTTTCGTTAAAACAAAATAGTGTTCATACATGAGTAATTAAAACACAACATAATAGTTATAACACAAAATAAAGAACGAACACACGACATTTTAAAACAAATGGGCTGTAGACGAAGGGTGAGGCTTGTCTATGACACCTGGTCCAGAGTCCGCTCTCGACCTCGACTAGCTCCTTGTTACCTGAAAAAAAATGCAAAATAAGGAAGGAGTACAAGACTAAGCAAGTAGCCTACTTATAGGCTCTTGTTCGTGTCCTTGATATGCTAGGATACCGCACTCTTTATTTTCTTATTATTGTTTTTGTTGTAAGTCTTTAAGCCCCTTAGTTCTGTTCTTGACTTGGGCTTTTTATCATGATCTTTCCTGAAGAAATTGGTCCTTGGACTCTGAAACCTTGGTTATCCTTTAAGGGCTTTAGTACTATGGTTCTTGTCCTTAGAACTTGGTTTTGATCCATGTTGTAGTCCTTGATCTTTCTTTTGTTCTTTGTACTTTCTAAGTTCTTGTTCGGTTCTTGGTTTTTCTCCAAGACACTGCCCCGAAGATTTACGGTATCAGACATGAACCTGACATCCTATGTCCAAGGCTTCATGCATTCCAAGCGACACAGTCTTAACCCGCACCTCAGAGCTTACCCTTCGATATGTTTTGAAAACCTATGTCCAAGGCTTCATGCATTTCAAGTGACATAGTCTGAAAACCTACATCCAAGGCTTCTTACGTTCCAAATGATATAGTCTAATTCTACATCAAGGGATTGCCCTACGATACAGTCTGAATACCTATGCCCAAGGCTTCATGCTATCAAAGCAGCATAGTCTGAATACCTATGCTCAAGGTTTCATGCGTTCCAAGAAGCGTAGTCTTAAATCTTGCACCCAGTGCTTGCCCTATGTTAGAACATGATTACTTATGCCCAAGACTTCATGCATTCCAAGCGGCATAATATAAATACGTACGCTCAAGGCTTCATACGTTCCAAGCAGCGTATTTTGAGTCAAGAACATGTTGTACCGTGGGAGGTCTTATAATTTTTTCTTGAGTTTCTGAGTTTTAGGACCTTGGTCCCTTATCCATGAGTAGTACCTAGCATTCTTCTTTCTTTGGTAGTTGTAGAGTTTGTATGGTATTGTTCTTGGTTCTCAATCTTGTAAGTTTCTAAGGTTAATAATTCATTGAGCCATACGTTGTAACATGCATTCGTAAACATATAAATCCATTGTAATAACAAGCATGAGTTATTCTAGAAGGTCATAGATTCATAATGAATTCCTTATAGGGTTCTAAAAGGGTCTTGAGTCTTGAGGTGTTTCCTTTAGGTGTTTCTTTGGTCTTAACTTGCTTTAGGTTCCAAGCTTGCTATAATCAACTTGAACTCTTGAACATACCTTCTTTTCCATACGAATAGGTCTTATAAGAAGTAGCAAGTTCATACAGGCTTTATAAGAAGGAAAGATGCAGATGACTCTTCTTTTTCAAGTACGAGTGGACGTGGTGGCAGAGGAGGTTGTAACAATACCTCACAAATCAATGAAAATGCCAACCCTCAGAAGGACAAGAGTATGATGACGTGTTACTCTTGTGTAAAATATGGACATTATGTGGCAGAGTGCCGCAACAAGTAGCGTGATGAGAAGACAAACCTTATGTTCTCTGATGATGAAGAGCCCACATTGATGTTGGGCGAGAAAATGTCCGACCTGTTGATACTCAATGAAGATAAAGTTATGGTGAACCCTTTAATAGATGGAGAAGACCAAATTGCATGTTGCAAAATTAAAGTTTCGTCCGAAGAAGAAAGAGTTGACTAGGGACCAAGCAAAGTCGAAAGTAGAGAGCAACATGAAGGCATTCTCACCAAGACCATTGCAAGGGTTAAAGTTCCAGACATGCGGGAGTTGCTCAAAGTGAAAAATCTCGAACAAAGTCAAGCTTATAGAGGAGAATGTGAGTTAACAAGCTTGAATTAGCAAAAGAAGTTATTAACCTAGAGTAATTTTAGGATAATTGTTTGGAAGTTATTAGCTTGAATATGTTTAAGGAAATAGTTAGTTTTTAATTAGTAAGAATTGTTAGTAGTTGTTTAACTTGAGGAGAAAGTTTAGGAGATAAATTGTCTTTTATCTACTGTAAATACTTATGAGATGGATGCTATTTTAACAATTACAAAGAAAATTGAAAAGCCAAGTGCTTAAGTTTCCTCTATTCAAAAGTTCTCTCTCCCCTCAAGTTATTTTTCATGCTTCTTTTATTTGTTTCGACATATTTCGATCGTGAGCCATTTCCAATAGATGTTCAAACATATTCATCATTCATTTCTTGTTTCAGATAACCCATGAACAGGATTGTTTAGATAAATTCAAGTCAAATTTGTGTTCTAAAATTTAAATGTTGAGAAAATACTTCACACTTGAACAAAATTAAGCTAAAGAACTTCATGTGCAGGCAAATTATGAAGTTTGATGAAATCATAGAGACTAAACTAGTTAAGAGATCTCATATCGGTTGGAGAGAAGAATGAAACACTCGTTATAAGGGTGTGAAAAACTCTCCCTAGAATATGCGTTTTGAAACTGTGAGGCCGATGGCGATACGTAATCGACAAAAGTAGACAATATCTACTAGCAATTTACTTGAGCTATTGTAACTGGTATCAGAGCCATAGACCGGGCGATGTGCCAGCGAAGATGTTGTGGCTCTAAAGGGCATGGATTGTGAGATCCCACGTCGGTTGGAGAGGAGAACGAAACATTTCTTATAAGGATGTGGAAACCTCTCCCTAGCAGACACGTTTTAAAACTGTGAGGCTCACAACGATACGTAACGAGCTAAAGCGGACAATATCTATTAGCGGTGGAGTTACACTACCACTTTTGAAATGACAGGTACTAGATTCAAACTATAGAGACTAAATTGAAAATTATAAAAAGACAAGAATCAAAACAAAATTTTTACACAAATTATTGATATCAAATGTGTAATTGAACGAAAATATACATATATTGTCTCAATCTAAACCTTCAAAGAATTGAAATAAGAAAAGTTAGAAGTGTTTGGGAAGGATGAAAGGAAGGAAAGACTGAAATGTTGTCTAATTGCCTAAGAATTGGACGCTCTCTTTTGGCCACTAGGTTATTGGGAGCATCTTCCCATTTTTCAAGAACCCTAAATTTCTTCACGTAAATTATAGTACTTTATGAACCATCAAAAAAGCTTATGTTAAAAAGAAAGCACAGAAGAACGAAATCAAACAAACAAATAAATAAAGAAATAAAACAAGCCATTTGTTTTCTTTTTTTCAAAATTCGTTTAAATGAAATGAACAAAAATATGGGTTTGATTCGAAATGCATTGTGTTAGGTTGAATGGCGTTGTGACCTATATGGGTCACGACCTCATATATATATATATATATATATAGATGTGCATAATGAGGATTACATGGTGGGCCTTGATCCACAGTAACAAACAAAGAAATCACGAGATGCAACACCAAGAATGGAGGATTCTCCTACTTTGTATAGATATAACCTCTCCTACGTTAACACCCCCCCCCCCCCCCCAATCTGGTTGATGAACTACTAAGTTCAAATTGCACCGAAAAGTGCTAAAAGAAGGAGCTGACAGTGGCTTTGTCATGATATCGGCGAGTTGATCCTTGGAAGATATGAGCCGCACATCAAGCTTACGAGTCGATACTGTTGAATACAACTAACTGTGGGAAACACTCGCACTCTTTATTAACACCAATCGAGAAGAGATTACAAGACCCTTTCTAGAATACTACTACTTTGTATTGCTCTAGATTTCTTGGGATGAAAACCTAGGTAGGGTGGATGGGTATTTATACTAGAGCCTACGCAATCTACTCGTAACAAATCTAAATTTTTTTTCTAAAATATCTAGATCTCTTTCCTAAAATCTCTAGATATCTTTATTTTGAAATATCTACCAAGATAAACATACAATGGGCTTAGGCTTATACAACTATTGGGCTTGACTCTTATTGGACTAGTGATGATATTTGATGGCTTCTTCTTTTGTCACCGTTTTTGTATCCACGTTTGACAGATGTCTTATTATTACTTCGACATTCACTTGTGTACAGTGCTTCTTCTTCACCCTTCAATGGGATGCCTCCCATTTGTTTAGGCATAGCTTCTTGGCTGGCTAAAAAAATTTCGAACTCTACAAGTGATGGTTGAGTGAGCCATCCTTGTACAGCAATAATAAAGCTTCTATATTCTGGTCGCAATCCATGGATTATAATCATCTTCATTTGAGATTCTACAATGGCGGACTTCGGGTCTAGTTCAGTAATCTCTCAACAGATCACTTGACCTTGTGGAAGTACTGAGCAATCGTCATGTCACGTTGTAAAATTGTCAACAACTCATTCTCTAGAAGTTGTAGCCTCGTATCGTTCTTCTTTGAGAACAACAGCACAAACGTGTCCCATGCTTCTTTTGGTGTCTTGTCATCCCAAATATGTTCTAACATCTCTTCTTCGATTGTGGTCTTCAAGGCAAACATTGCTTTGCCTGTTTTGATTCTCTATTTGCGCAAGGCGCCGTTAGAATCATCCTCAGGCGGCGTAGTTTCACTCCCACCAACGATCTCCCAAAGATCCTGTCCTTGTAAATAGGACATCATGCATGTTGCCCACGTGTTGTAGTTGTTGTTGTTGAGTTTCTTGATTCCTCCTACGATTTGGAAGTCACCCATCGTGTTGCCCTCAGTAATACCAAACAAGTCTTTTCGACACAAGACTTGCAGAGTAACAGACTACTCACGACACAAAGAAACTCACTCACTAATAATCTCAAGAATTCGTTTCTGATGTGGAAGATCAGACAGAACGGTAACCACAGAGCATACTAAGAATTTCAAGAGATCAGACAACCTACACTAACTTCGCTCTGATACCAGATTGTTGAACACAACTCTCTGTGGGAAACACTCGCACTCTTTATTAACACCAATCGAGAAGAGATTACAAGACACTTTGTAGAATACTAATACTTTGTATTGCTTGAGATTTCTTGGGATGAAAACCTAAGTAGGGTGGAGGGGTATTTATACTACAGCCTACGCAATCTACTCGTAACAAAACTAAATCTTTTTCCTAAAATATCTAGATCTCTTTTCTAAAATATCTAGATCTCTTTCCTAAAATCTCTAGATATCTTTATTCTAAAATATCTACCAAGATAAACATACAATGGGCTTAGGCTCGTACAACTATTGGGCTTGACTCTTATTGGCCCAGTGATGATATTTTAACAGATACTCGTTCAGAAACGAAGTGATAATAGACCTTAACGTGCTTCGTCCATCGATGAAAGATTGGATTGACAGACAAATAGGTGGCACCAATGTTGTCACACCACAAGCTAGGTGCTCGCGCTTGTGAAAACTCGAGCTCATGCAAGAGGACTTGAATCCAGATTAATTCGCTAGTGGAATCAGCAACCGCCTTGTATTTGGCCTCCGTACTAGAATGAGAAACTATCTATTGTATTCCTTAATTCCAGGAGATAAGATTGCAACAAAAGAAGATCACATAGCCTCAGTGCTTCGACGATCATCAGGATTCCCGACCAAATCAACATCCGAGAAGGGACTAAGAAAATCAGTGCTGAACTTTGTAAAACACAAGCCCATATCAATAGTCTCATGTAGATAATGGAGAATACGTTTGACCATCGCCCAATGTACAGAAGACGGGGAGGACATGAACTGGTACACTTTGTTGACACAGAAGAAGATATCAAGACTTGTTAGAGACAAATATTGGAGAGCACCAACGACACTCTGATAGCGAGTAGTATCCTCAAGCAAGAGCTTTTCACCACCATTGAATAATAACTTCTCACTAGGAAGCATAGGCGTGGGCACACCTTTGTAGGTGATCATAATTGTTCTGGACAATAAATCTTGAATGTATTTATGTTCTGTCAGAACAAGTCCATTGGAAGTATGGCGGACCTCAATCCCAAGAAAAGAACTCAATGTGCCAAGATCCTTGACGGCAAAATCATTTCGAAGCTGTGTAAGAAGTTTCTCAGTAGCCATAGAAGATGGGCTGATGATAATAATGTCATCAACATATATGAGGATATACATGTGAATTCCCGTATTATTAAAAATGAAAAGAGAGACATCAGCCTTTGAAGGTGTAAAATCCAGCTGTAATAGTTTGGAGTTAAGGCAAGAAAACCAGGCACGCGGAGCTTGTTTGATGTCATAAAGCAACTTATCCAGCTTGCAGAGATAACCAGGATGTTGATAATCCACAAATCTAGGGGACTGCTTCATATAAACATCTTCATTAAGAAGGCTATGAAGAAAAACATTCTGAATATCAATCTGTCGAATAGTCCAACGACGAGAAACAACAAGAGATAATAAGAGCCAAATTGTAGTGGGCTTAACAACTAGACTGAAGGTATCATCATATTCAACGTCATACTACTGTTTAAACCCTTTAGCAACAAGGCGTGCTTTGTAGCGATCAATAGAGCCATCTGACATTTGCTTCAGTTTGAAAACCCATTTGCAATCAATAACGTTAAGACTAGCCCGAAGAGGAACTAAGTGTCATGTCTTTTTTTATAGAACTGCCTGAAATTCATCATCCAGAGCAGTAATATGTGAAGTAGGTTAAGAGGCAGAAGACCAAACCATAGAATATGTAACTCTTTCATCCGTACGCCCTTTGGGTTGCTTGATATTGTGCTTCAATCGAGTACCATACGATTAAGCAGTAGGTGCTGGATCCACAACTGAGGAGACAATCGTACCAACCGTTGCGAGGGGAGCAGTCGGTGCTACAACAGTCGATCGATCAGCGACAAAGGACCCGACTGGACGTTGCGCACTCCGGGGTGAGCCGGAGACCGGTCCCCAGAATCGGAGCCTAGAGAATATGGGTGGGGTCCAGGCGATGCGAGAATATGATCTGCTAGCGGAGGATCCGACGCCCCAATCACTGGCAGAACAATAGATGTCGATTCGCGCAACAGCGACGCGGAGGATTGCGGCAGCAATCCTAAAGCTGATGTAGGCACCAAATTTTATGGATTCAAAGAGTTAGTAGGCACAGATATATCCATATGTTCATGCTTCAAATTAAAGAAAATCTGCAACAAGATTTGGCTCTGTCCAATAGAAGAAAATCAATTGTATATTCACATCCAATCATTGGATTGAGCTGCAACTTGGATATATTTAACAAGAGTAAAGGTTCTGTAGATCCAACGATTAAAGTTGAAAACTAATGTCGGTTGCACCCTCATAAGAATTTTCCTAGAATGCATGTGAATGATGACAAAGCATATTGTAAGGACTATATTGGTTTATAGAGATAGTTTTCACTCTTAGAAGCAAGGAGTAATATCACGATTCCATTCTTCTGACTCGAGTTGTGGCTGTCTTGAAAACATCAAATATACTTTAAGCAATTAAAACAAGGTTTGACTTTGTATGGCACTTGCTCCTATTTGCATCAATCCTTGATCAGTTCCTTCTTGTCAGTTGAAAAACAAGAAAACTCTTAAATGAGTACAAAGACCTAGTAAGAGCCTACTTGTAGGCTCTTAATCGTGTCCTTAAGGTATATCAGGTATAAAGATTCAGTAAGTAGCCTACTTATAGGCTGTTAATCCTGTCCTTGTGGTCCACTAGGATATCACACTCTTCTGTTCTAGAGTTTTATGTTCTTGTCATGATCTTACTCAAGGACCTTGGTTTTGGGAACAAAGTTCTTAATCTCTGTTCTTACCTAAGGGTCTTAGTTCCAAGGTTCTCAATTTTTAATTATGAGAACTTGGGTCTTGATCCATGCTCTAGTCTTCATCCTTAGTTCTTAGTTTTTGTCCTTTTCCTAAATCTTGTTCTTGGTTCTTGTTCTTATTTCTTATTCTAGCTTGTCATTTTGTTTCCAAAGACAATCCTTCTAGGTTTTACAGCACAAGACATGAACCTGATAACCTGTGTCCAAGAATTTATGTATTCCAAGCAACATAGTCTTAATCTACGTCTAATGCTTTATACGTTTCAAGTGACATAGTCTTAACCTGTATCTTCGTGCATTCCTTGCACTACAATTTGAAAACAACACCATAGGCTTATTACGTTCCATGCGGTGTAGTCTGAAACATATATCCAAGGCTTCATATATTCCAACGGATGCTGTTTGCAAGCCTATGCACATGACTTGTAAGTAATAAGCAACATAATTTGAATAACTATGGCCAAGGCTTCATAAGTTTCAAGTGGAGTAGCTAAAACCAGCATCCAAGACTTCTTACATGTCAAGCAGTGTAGTTTGAGTCTTGAATATGGTTTACTGTAGAAACGGTGTTGTTTGAGTCACGAATATGGTTTACCATGGAAAGTCTAAGGGTTTGTTTGGTTTCAGTGTCTTAGAACATTGTTGTTTATTCATAGCAATCTTTGTTTCTTGGCATTGTCTCGGTGCTTGATCACTGGTGAATGTACATAATAATTTGTGTAAAATTCACAATAAAAGGTGCAAGTAGTAGGGAGTAATAAATAAATTATTAATTTCACAAAAAACCTATTTTTTGGTTACTTTTGTTGTTTAAAATTCAGCGAGATTATGATATCATTCAAATGGGTGTTAGTAATTTTTAACTAGATAAAAAAAAATTATGCAGAGTTTCACTGTTTATGAGAATAAGAGAGAAACAAGAAAATCAATGAGGAACTTTATGTTAAAATATCATCACTAGCCCAATAGATTCAAGCCCAATAATTGTACGAGTCCATTGTATATTTATCTGAGTAGATATTTTAGAATAAAGATACCTACAGATTTTAGGAATATGATATAGATATTTTAGGAAAAAGATTTAGATTTGTTAGGAGTAGATTGCGTAGGCTCTAGTATAAATACTCCTCCACCCTACCTAGGCTTTTATCCGAATCAATACAAAGAGTAGTATTCTACAAAGTGTCTTGTATTCTCTTCTCGATATGTATTAATAAAGAGTACGAGTGTTTCTCACCGAGAGTTGTTCTCAACATTTTTGTATTAGAGCGAGGTTACTGTAGGTTGTCTAATCTCTTGGAATTGTAGTATGCTCTGTGGTTGTAGCTCTGTGTGATATTCCACATCAGAAATGATTTTTTTGAGATTATTAGTGAGTGAGTTTCATTGTGTCGTGAGTAGTCCATGAGTCTGCAAGTTTTGTGTCGAAAAGACTTGTTTGGTATTACTGAGGTATTGCCAACACGATGGGTGACTTCCAAATCGTAGGAGGAATCAAGATACTCAACAACAACAACTACAACACGTGGGCAACATGCATGATGTCCTACTTCCAAATCTTTCCGTTGCATTTCTTCTTGCTTCTTCAATTGAAGGATACTTCTCTTTGTTCTATCCTTACCAAGAAAAATCCGTTTCTCGAGGTGTGATGTTTAAGAGCAGTAATTTTCCTATTTTATTCAACATTGCCCTCTAAGTTCTCTTTCCAAGTTACATCCTTGTCTCTTAATTGTTAGCTAAAACTTCTAAACTTTGTAGTATTTGCTTGCATTATGGTTTCAATATTATAGTTTCATTAAATTCTTGCTTTTCTCTAACAATCTACTCCTACGTTTTGATTGGAAACAAGATTTCTTGCATGTTTTTCAGTTGAGAGGTGTGTTGTCTCCATTGCCGAATTTATTTGATCACTTGGGATCTGTTTTTATTTTCATTTTTATGAAGTCGAGCTGCAATGGATGTTCTTTTTCCCCGAGTCGTTGAATGAATTCGATCCTTGGAATAATGCAACATCTAATTATTATCTTCCTCATTTCCACCTTGAATAAAAATAAAATATGAAATGGAAACGTTATCAATCAAGTTATGTTATGTATGAAAGATTTGATAGGAACTATATCTGCGTAATTCAGAGACTCGTGAGTCCATGAAAGAAGCCTAGGGGTACATGAGCCCTGGTGAGTCCATGTGCTCGTGGTTGGATCGTGTGTAGGAGAGTACTATACATCGAACATTTCCCAGACTGGAAAGCTACCTAAGGTCATGCCATGTTGTGTTTTAAATAATATGTCCCATCATGTCACATGTGTTTTTATTTCTCGACATCAAATGTGCGGTACTTACTACATATTTCTTAAAATATTAAAACCATGTACTACTCTTATTTTTTAGGTAAAGGTAAGCCACCAACGTAAGGATGACAATGTTGTTGCGATGAAGGCCATGAAACCAGAGGCAAGGTAGTCACAACTTTTGTTTATTTTGTAGCGGTTAGGTTAGGTTAGTTTAGGGAAATGTTTTTTATTTTTCTTTATTTTATCTAAACTTCAAATGATTTATTTTTTGCATTATTGTTTTAAAGATTTTTTTACGTTTGAGACCATGACACCTTTTATGAAATAATTTAAATGAATATTTTGCGCAATCATTAGTCACATCGTGCATATAATAACAACTTTATTGTAGCATGTCATACGAAGGCGAACCTCACCTAATATTTAAAGAAGACACAAAATTGAGCGAAAAATGTGAATGAGGCTTAAGTTTCCCTTGGGGTTTGTCATGAGCGTGTCAAGATTATGACGCCGAACGGTTGAAAATGTACGATCGTGATATCGAGCTCTCAAGTAGTCCCACACCTCCACAAGTGGCATCATTCACCTAAAAAATAAAATGTAGAAAGAAGCGAATATAAAAATACTCGATAAGAAACCTATCCCCAGGCTTTCATCACATCTTTGACATAGTATGTGTCCCGAGGATTTTTCTTTGAGGTTTAAGAGTTTCGAACCTAGTCTGATTCTCTTTAAGAATAGGACCATAAAGTCACCATAGTATGGGGGCAACCCCTGTGGCCTCCAGCTACTGTTTAAACCTACATGATCCGACGACCAATCCTAGTATGGATTTACAACATAGTGATCCTGCTAAGCTCGCTTTTCCACAAAAAAAATGTGCTAAAAATTTCTAAAACCCCTCTCATTACACGTAATTCACATTAAAATAAGGTCTATATTGAAGTCAAGAAAAAAAAACTGACAAATAGAGGTCAAATGAATAGAAAAACAAAGGATCACTCATTGGCCAAGCATGTCTACATATGCCTAAAGGGGGTCGCATGCGCAGATATAACAAGCACCTACATATGCGCATATGGGCCTAATATGCGCAAAAATTCTTCTTTGATAAAAAAAATAAATAAGTATGAGAAATTAAAAATTGACTTATTGGGAATTTTGTGGAAGGAAAGTGTAGAAAGCAAATCCTTTGATTCAGATAACGATAATTGAAACTGAGAAGCATGTTATCTTTCGATTGGAGATGAGTGCATTCTAGCTCTTAGAGATAAATTGTACATAACACTTTGGAAATCAAAATGGAAGAAGTTGGTTGAAGAGTGCTTGGGCAACATGAATTTGTTTTCTAATGAGATATGACCAACCTCCAGTAGGTTCGTGATGGACCTTTTTTTAAAGATGTCATAATTTTCTAAATATCTTAACTTAAATAAGATTTCTTATTGCTTACTCAAAACTTGTTCTTCAAGTAACTCAGAGCACCCATATACTCAGAGCACCCATATGCATAACGAATTACATGTTATGAAGTAATAAATTGTAAAAAAGGTTCTATTAAGTCCCCTAATGTTGTAAAGGAAGTCAAAGAAAAGAACCTTTATTGAGAATGAAAGAAGTCCCCCTAATGTTGTAAAGGAAGTCAAAGAAAAGAACCTTTATTGAGAATGATTATTCTCTATGATTATTAAAAAACTATACAAATGAAGTTTTTAGGCTGTATGGGAAAGAGATCAATAATTGGACACTTTAGCAAGGTTTAGAGGATATGACCTAGAACTCTTTGCACTTATTTTTTTTTAATTGATACCGTGAAGATTATGGATCTAAGGTTGAATTGGACCTTTAGGAGTAGACTAGTAGTAAGAATAATCAATAACTCTGACTTAGGCAAATCAAGTAAATGGCTCTACTGTTTGTTTGGTTGGACGAATTGTATTATGTATGATGACGCGTGCGCTGTGGCCCTTGCACGTTTCATAATTATGATTGTTATGTCGTGTTATGCTAAGTTGTACCATGTTGTACTATACTATTGTATGTCGCGTCATGTTATGCTATGTTGTGTTATGTCATATTGCTATGTTGTAATATAATTAGTTGATTTTGGACTCCCATTAAGGAATAAACAAAATTATGCAAATGATATATATAATGTCTATTGTGAATGGAGTGAGTCAAAAGTGAGATTTCTATATTCAACAACTAAGTAGAAAAATAAAAATTTTGGTTGCATTGTCCTTCAACAATGAAGGTGCTACCGATATTGGTTTTCACCTTTAACCGTTGGATCAACATAACCTTGACTCTTGTTAAACATATCCAAATTATAGCTCAATCCAACGGTTGGATGTTAATATAAGATTGATTTTCTTCTCCTGAACGATTCAGGAACAAAATCTGGGTGTTGGTTTTCTTTAATTGCAGTTTTGTAATTAAGTGAAACTTCAGGGGTATTTTGGTAATTTTTGACATTCGGAATATTTTATTATTATTTTTCTTAAAAAATCCATAATTTTTCTTAAAATCCTTCTTCCCTTGATGTTGCTGGTCATTTGTAACTTCTCGACCATCTTGAAATTCGTTCGAGATAAGGAATTAAAAATTTAGAAAGATCGTTGGTATGAAAAAATGACCTTTTTGCCCTTTTCACCTACTTTTTCCTTTCGAATCTTTGTCCAATGGGCTTAAATTCTTAAAATTACTTCTAACCATATATAAATGACTTGGTTAAGACTCTTGTCGTTGCTTAATCCTATTAATTTCTTTTGTTGAATCCTTTGGATCTTACATGGGCCGCTTGTATTGGAGCTAATTTCCTTTATTTTTGGGGGTGTGACATCATATCTCATCACTTGGCTCCTCAAATCGTATTTGCTAATAAGAATTTTATACATAATCCCAAGATGAATTGGTTAACTATTTACTAGTCAATATGTCGTACATCTACGTATCATAAATACGTGAGGTCCACTGTTTCTTATAACATTTTTCATGCTACACCAAACATAATTATTTGATTCATAAGCATCATAAACAAAACCTTAAACCAAGAGATCTAGATCAGCTAAATAAGGTTCACTTGAAATAGTTCTTGTTTTTTTTTTATTAAATGACGGAACAATTTGATAACTATTTGAAAACCCCGATTAGTGTTCTTTCTAATCCAAAATGAATTAGAAATTTTGGAAACTCTTGTTTTAAAATTTGTTTTAATAAATATTGAACCTTTAAATTGTTATTTTACCATCTATGATCGAGTTGCGAAATGCCTTATTATGGTAAGCCCGTATTTCCCTCCTCTAATATGTCATTTCTCAATGAAAATGTATATATTATTACCTTATCATTTATGACATAATGTAAAGTGCCTTTGATATGATATATTTGTATTATCATTTCCTTATATAATCCCAACGTTTTCCATTAATTGCTCTTAAAGTTGGGAACTTAAATAAATGAGACTATTACAACGTGATTGTCTTCTAATAACAATGTTGTGAACTCCATTCAATGGACCTCCCTGTACATTGTGTTAGCATTTTCGAATACGGTCACAATCGTACATTTTCAACCATACAACGTTACGATTTTGACACAATCATGAAAAACCTTTTTTTTATTTGACTTTGTGGCTTCATTAGACTTTAGACAAGGTTGGTTGCTAACACTTATATAGAAACTAAACTTTATTCAATAACAACTCTAACCGATTTGCCTCTACTCTAGGCCAAGTCTAAGGCTCTACCTTGCATTTACCCTAGGTCAAAATCCTTGTAATACAATGTCACATCTCATATAGTTGTTTTGATTATCAATCATGACCAAAATAAGTTAACAAATTTTCATATTATAATTTATGTCGATGAGTTATTAACATTAGTTATATTTCACCAGTACTAATTGAATCAAGCTTTAAAACAAAAAAAGAAAAAAAAAGTACCCACATAAACACCATATCAAAAACATTTATTTATTTCAAGATTAACATCAAACTTTTAAGTTTATGGATATATGAATTTTTTACCTGACCAGTTGTAGCAAATATCATAATTATTAGTTTTATAGTTGAACATACAGACATTTTCCTCACTCATATGCCACGAACATAGAATACTTTCACAATTACCTCTATCTCTCTTATCTATGTAGACATCGAAGTAATGAAACAAGTCAGGCCATTGGAAGGAACAATAAAACAATGTCGTGCCCCATAACTTTGGATGAAAACTGAAGTCATAGCTGGCCCAAGGTGTTAGCTTGTCAACTCCCAAGTTATCATCTCCAGATTTGCAGTGAACAGTGAGCTGATTTTTAGATTTTAGAGCATTTGGTATCTTGACGATAATATCTGGGTTTTGGATGAATGATCCTTCGATGGTAGTGAATTGGTTAACAAAGAATAATGAAATTAAGAGAGAGAGTGCAAGGGTTGAAAATAAACTCATATTGTTGAAATTGGAAAAGAAAAGAGATTGGTACGAACACATTTGTGCTAGATTTCTTTCACTTTTTGTAATGAAAAAAGAGTCTAATGGAAGATAAGAGTTGATGGTAATAACCTAAAATAAATAAATAAATAATCGAACCCATTTGTTTGTATTTCTTATTCTATCTTTTTGTTTCTTTTTCTTTTCTTTTTGTAACATATGGTTTTGTGAGAAGTAGTTTGTTGAGTATTTTAGGGCAGGAGTTGTGTGAGAGTTGGAAAGGAAATTGTTATTATTAATTATTTAATTATTTAATTATTTTTACGTTGTTACATTGTTTATAATAAAAATAGAATACTGATTGATAATTATTTTTTAAATTGAAAAGTATATGCTTGAAACTCATTATGGATTATTGTTCTATAAAATTTTGAATTAAAAATGAAAAAGTATAATATGAAAATTAATTTTATGTTATGACCGTACGGGTTCACCTAGTCTAATTTTCATAGTGTCTCATGACCTAGCCCAACGGGGCTTTTATCTGGTCATCATATTTAAGGACCGGGCTGACTCGATACTCCAAAAAGACGAGTAAACTTTTACGAAATAAAACAAACAGTATTTTAAACATAATTTTCCTTGAAATAAAACAGTGTTCATAGATGAGTAATTAAAACACAACACAATAGTTAGAACACAAAATAAGGGACGAACACAAAACATTTCAAAACAAATGGGTTGAAGACGACGAGTGAGGCTTTTCTATGACACCTGCTTCAGAGTCCTCTCTCGACCAGGACTAGCTCCTTATTACCGGAAAAAATATGCAAAATAAGGAAGGAGTACAAGACTCAACAAGTAGCCTACTTTTAGGCTCTTAATTGTGTTCTTGATATGCTAGGATACCGCACTCTTTCTTTTCTTGTTCTTGTTTTTCTTGTAAGTACTTAGGCCCCTTAGTTCTATTTTTGACTTGGGGTTCTTATCATAATCTTTCCTGACGATCTTGGTCATTGGATTCTAAAACCTTGGTTATCCTTTAAGGGCTTTAGTACTATGGTTAATGGTTATAGGTTCTTGTCCTTAGAACTTGGTTCTTGATCAATATTCTAGTCCTTGATCTTTCTCTTGTTCTTGGTACTTTCTAAGATCTTGTTTGGTTCTTGGTTCTTTCTCCAAGACATTGCCCCGAAGATTTACGGTATCAGACATGAACCTGACATCCTGTGTCCAAGGCTTCATGCATTACAAGTGACAAAGTCTTAACCCGCACCTCAGGACTTGCTCTTCGATATGTTCTAAAAACCTATGTCCAAGGCTTCATGCATTTCAAGTGACATAGTCTGAAAACCTACATCCAAGGCTTCTTACGTTCCAAAGGATGTAGTCTAAATCTGCATCAAGGGCTTGCCCTACGATACAGTCTGAATACCTATGCCCAAGGCTTCATGCGTTCCAAGAAGCATAGTCTGAATACCTACGCTCAAGGCTTCATGTGTTCCAAGAAGCGTAGTCTGAAATCCTGCACCGAGTGCTTGCATTGTGTTACAGCATGAATACCTATGCCCAAGACTTCATGTATTCCAACCGGAATAATTTGAATACATATGCTCAAGGCTTCATACGTTACAAGCAGCGTATTTTGAGTCAAGAACATGTTGTACCGTGGGAGGTCTTATGATTTTTTCTTGAGTTTCTAAGTTTTAGGACCTTGGTTTCTTATCCTATAATGGTACCTAGCATTCTTCTTGCTTTGGTAGTTGTAGAGCTTGTATGGTATTGTTCTCGGTTCTCAATCTTGTAAGTTTCTAAGGTTCATAATTTCTTGAGCCGTAAGTTGTAACATGCATTCGTAAACATATGAATCCATCGCAATAACAAGCATGAGTTGTTCTAAAAGGTCATAGATTCATAATGAATTTCTTATAGGGTTCTAGAAGGGTCTTGATTCTATAGTCTTGAGGTGTTTCCTTTAGGTGTTTCTTTGGTTTTAACTTGCTTTAGGTTCCAAGCTTGCTCTATTAAACTTGAACTATTGAACATACCTTCTTGTCCATAGGAATAGGCCTTATAAGAAGTAGCAAGTCCATACGGCCTTATAAGAAGGAAAGATGCAGATGACTCTTATTTTTAAAGTACGAGCGGACGTGGTGGCAGAGGAGGTCATGACAATACCGCACAAACCCATGAAAACGCCAACCCTCAGAAGGACAAGAGTATGATGAAGTGTTACTCTTGTGTAAAATATTGGCATTATGTGGCACAGTGCCGCAACAAGTAGCGTGACGAGAAGACAAACCTCATGTTTCCGGATGATGAAGAGCCCACATTGATGTTGGCTGATAAAATGTCAAACCTGTTGATACTCAATGAAGATAAGGTTATGGCGAACCTCTTAATAGATGGAGAAGACCAAGTGGAGACCAACATGTTGTACCTAGACAACGGAGCGAGCAACAACATTACTGGAGATCGAGCAACGTTCAAGGAACTTGATGAGAAGTTCATTGGAAACGTGAAGCTTTGTGACAGATCAATTGTACCGATCCAAGGTAAATGATCTATCTTGTTCTAGTGTAAGAATGGTGATCAATGTCTATTAACCAAGGTGTATTACATTCCGAGTTTGAAGTGCAATATTATTAGCCTTTGTCAAATGACAGATGAAGGAAGCATAGTAGAGATAGTCAGCTCGTTCTTCAAGATATACGACCGAAATGGAGCCCTGTTGATGAAGGTAAAACGGTTGCGAAATCGCCTATATAAGATATTATTGACAGACTATCAACATCTTTCAAAAGTATCTATTGGTGTTGGCAGCAGGAAAGTAAAGAAGAAACAAACGGGTCAAGAGAAAAAGGAACTAAAAAATAGATCCAAGAAGCAACTACAGACTGCTTCAATCAGCGAAGTGCAACCTACAAGTCGATGTGTTTCGTCAGACTTATCATCTTAACCAAGGAGGCCTAGAGGAAGACAAACAGGGCAAAAGAAAAATGAGACATCAAACTTGTCCTCTAAATCAAAGAAGGCTAGAGGCGTGTCTAAGAAGAAGGTTGAAAGACAAAGGAGTACACTACAAGATGAAGAACTCCTTGCACAGAAGGGAGAAGTGAAACAAATTGCATGTTGCAAAATTAAAGTTTCTTCCGAAGAAGACAGAGTTGACCAGGGACCAAGCAAAGTCGAAACTAGAGAGAAACGTGCAGGCATTCTCACCGAGACCATTGCAAGGGTTAAAGTTGCAGACATGCAAGTTGCTCAAAGTGAAAAATCTCGAACAAAGTCAAGCTTACATAGGAGAATGTGAGTTAACAAGCTTGACTTAGCAAAAGAAGTTAGTAACCTAGAGCAATTTTAGGATAATTGTTTGGAAGTTATTAGCTTGAATAGGTTTAGGGAAATTGTTAGTTTTTAATTAGTAAGAATTGTCAGTAGTTGGTTAACTTGATGAGAAAGTTTAGGAGATCAGTTGTCTTTTCCCCACTATAAATACTCATGAGATGTATGCTATTTTAACAATTACAAAGAAAATTGAAAAGCAAAGTGCTTAAGTTTCCTCTATTCAAAAGTTCTCTCCCCTCAAGTTATTTTCCCGGCTTCTTTTATTTTTTTTGACATATTTCGATCGTGGGCCATTTCCAATAGATGTTCAAACATATTCATCATTAATTACTTGTTTCTGATATCCCATGAACAGGATTGTTCAGATAAATTCATGTCAAATTTGTGTTCTTAAAATTCAAATGTTGAGAAAATACTTCATACTTGAACAAAATTAAGCTAAAGAACCTCACGTGCAGGCAAATTATGAAGTTCGATGAAATCATAGAGACTAAACTAGTTAAGAGATCTCATATTGGTTGGAGAGAAGAATGAAACACTCATTGTAAGAGTGTGAAAAACTCTCCCTAGAATATGCATTTTTAAACCGTGAGGCCGATGGCGATACGTAATGGACAAAAGTAGACAATATCTACTAGCGATTTGCTTGAGCTATTGTAAATGGTATTAGAGCCAGAGATTGGGCGATGTGCCAGCGAGGACGTTTGGGCTCTAAAGGGCATAGATTGTGAGATCCCACGTCGGTTGGAGAGGAGAACGAAACATTTCTTATAAGGATGTAGAAACCTCTCCCTAGCAGACGCGTTTTAAAACTGTGAGGCTCACAACGATACGTAACGAGCTAAAACGAACAATATCTATTAGCGGTGGAGTTACACTAGCACTTTTGAAATGGCAGGTACTAAATTCAAACTATAGAGACTAAATTGAAACTTATAAAAAGACAAGAATCAAAACAAAATTTTTGTACAAATTATTGATATCAAATGTGTAATTGAACGAAAATATACATATATTGTCTCAATCTAAACCTTCAAAGAATCGAAATAAGAAAAGTTAGAAGTGTTTGGGAAGGAAGAAAGGAAGGAAAGACTGAAATGTTGTCTAATTGCCTAAGAATTGGACACTCTCTTTTGGCCACTACGTTATTGAGAGCATCTTCCCATTTCTCAAGAACCCTAAATTTCTTCACGTAAATTATAGTACTTTATGAACTATCAAAAAAGCTTCGGTTAAAAAGCAAGCACAGAAATAGAAGAACGAAATCAAACAAACAAATAAATAAAGAAATAAAACAAGCCATTTGTTTTTCTTTTTTCAAAATTCGTTTAAATGAAATGAACAAAAATATGGGTTTGATTCGAAATGCATTGTGTTAGGTTGAATGGCACTGTGACCCATATGGGAAAAAATGATTAGTTCAAGTCAATACTTAGTCTACTAAGTAGACACAATTTATGTCTACTAGTAGCCCTTAGGTTAGTTCAAGTCAATGTTTTTATTTTTCATTATATTAACTAAACTTCACATGATTTACTTTTTGCATTATTGTTTTAAAGATTTTATTAGGAATGTGTGAGCTCATGATACCTTTTATGAAATATTTTCTATGAAGATTTTGCGCACATATTAATCACGTCATGCATGTAGTAATAATTTTGTTGTAGTATATCATTTGAAGGTGAACCTCACCTCATGTTTAAAGAAGACCCATAGTTAGGGAAAAAATGTGAATGAGGCTTGAGTTCTCGTTACTGCTTGCCATGAGCGTGTCAAGCACTCCCACACCTCGATAAGTGGCATCATTCACAAAAAAAATATATATATATAGAAAGAGGTGAATATGAGAATACTCGGTAAGAAACCTACTCTCAGGCTTTCATCACATCTTTAACATTGTAGGTGCCTTGAGGTTTTTTCTCTGAGGTTTAGGAAGTTCTAACATGGTCTTATGTTATTTGAGCATAGGACCATAAAGTCACCCTAGTCTGAGGGGCGTCTCCTATGGCCACTAGCTACTATGTCAACCTACATGATCACATGTAACGATACAAAAAAAACAAGGCGCGATCGCCGGAAAAAATGCGAGAATGCTGAAATTCTCGCACCTAGCTCGATCTCACCTCCATTAACACTTCCACAATGCCAAACTCCATCCACGAACATCTATTGCCTCTAGAGAGTCACTTGCAAGGAAACACAACAAACAAAAAGAGAAATATGAAAGAGAGGAGGTGAGATCTAAAACTCTGGCGAAGCCAAACCCACTGAGATCGACGACGAAACCATCATGTTTTGCCACGTAAAGAAACACTAAGCTCTTTACAAACATCAAGGATGAGGTTTGGCATCCCATACACGTCGTACACCGTCGAAAGAGGAAGAGAGAATTTCAAGCTTTTTGGACCTTCCATATCCGAGAATTTCTGGCCTCTACGAACAAAACTGACACAACAAAAGGGAAGAGGGAGAGGAGACAACGCGAAACCATTGGAAAACAGACACCAAAATGGCGTTACGAAAGAGAGAGAAAGTTGTGACCCGATGCCTCGGCCCAATCTTGAGGCTTGCAACCCGTGACCAGCCCACGAACCAAAATTGTGACTCGATCCGTCATCAGTCCAGTCCATTCCAGCCCAGAACCTACAACAACCTTGTACAAAAACCCCTCGGCTCTCGAAGGCTTAAACAGCTAGGCGGCTCCGTCTCAGCACCAGCGCGACTTCTCATCTCGAGAATAACTTCTTGGACCTATATGCACTGTTTCGACCCTCTCGAACTTATTTTCGATCTCAATTAAGGTAAATAAGGTCGATTTAATATCGTATTTCACAATTTCATGTTAGATTTATGATAATTATTGTGAAATAATAACAAAAGGGATGAACGATCCAATAGGAACCGACGACAAGAGATAACGTGGCACACTTTCGAGGAACGGGAGCTTACGTTAAATTAATTAGGGAGTACGCCGGTTAAGGCCAACCCAGTAAGTACCCCTACCATCGTTAGGTTATAAAATATATTTTGTATGTTGGCACGTGCCCATGGTTTTGAACGTGTCATAAATTATATGTTTAGACCGTTATGGATTAATACGTAAATGTTATGCGATGTGAACGCTATGCTGTCTTTGGATGAATTGTTATGATTTATTATTTTATGTATTATGATATGCTCGGATTGCATTATTTGACTGTAATGATATCTTACCGTATGATATGCACGATATGAACTGTTATGTTTGAAAGCATGAAAATGTTACGTTATGCCTTGTGAATTGCATGTATAGCATGATATGGATGACATGAAAAACGATAAATAACATGAAGCATAACCTCTTTAGATGCATGAATGCTAAGATGACTACTATGAGAAATGGTATGGTATGATATGAATAAAATGATAGTGGGGTAATATTTAATAATGATGAAAATAGAAAAATGTTAGGATCTCATGCATTAATGTGTGCTCATGCATTGGAGGATACCCATAGTCCTTCACGATGGTACAGACGCGTACACCACTAGACAAGAGAACGACCATTATGTTTGACATAATGCTTATGTGACGGCTACTACTTCTAACAGGTGTCTGGCATAGAGAGCTCCTAGAGTATGCTCGCTTAACAAGAAAAGGGGTCCAGTGGCGTGCGAGCTGACTGGTGGAACCATACTCGCATGTGTGGGCCGTGTTTAAGAAATGAATTACACATCCAAGCTGCCCGTTAAGATAATACCATAGGAAAATAAACAGTTTTGATAGGTCTCATGCATTGCATTCACATGTTCTTGCATTATAACCGCGATAAGGGGTCACTTACTGAGTATTTTTAAATACTCAAGCCTCGTGCTACTACATTTGTCAGATAAAGGTAAGACGCCCTATAAGGCTGATGGAGGAATCACAACCCTGAGACAGTGGCACATGCATAGCATAGACTTGCATTTTTTTTTAGTAGTATAGGCTAGTATAGATTGAGTTGTATTTTCCATTTAATAGCATAGGTTAGTTTAAATTGAACTTTCATTTCCATTTGTAGCATAGGTTAGTATAGGTTGAATTGTATTTCCCTTAAGAGTATATAGGTTAGAATTAGACATTTTATTTGTATTGTTTATTTGTTTATTTTCTTTGTATTTATTTATTCCAAGGCCTTAAATGAGGCATGCAATTAGTGATGAAATTATGACAAGGCCAAAAGTTAGTTCCGCATTAAATGTTTAGGATTAAATGCATAGTACCTTCCTTAGGTTAAGTAGAGAAATTCATGGTCGTTACATCCAATGACAAATCTTAAGATGGATTTACCACACATTAATCCCTGTCCAGTTTGATTTCCCACTGGAAAGGTGCTACAAAATTTAAAATTCTTCTGTATGGACATAATTTCCCATTAAAATTAGGTCAATATCAAAATCGAGAAAAATACAGACAAATAAAGGTCAAACAAATGGAAAAAGGAGTATCACTCATTGGTCACACACCAACATATGCACAAAGGGGTCGCATGCACATATATCACGTGTGGCTACATACGCGCAGAGGTGGTCACATGCGCAAAGGTGGTATGAATCTCAATTTTGGTTAGACGCATAGGGTGCGGGTCACGATTTGAGTCGGACACGGGCAGTCGAGTCTAATATTCGTAACTTGTGTCTCCACTAGATGTCTGACACTCTACCTTTCTCTTTTCGCAAACTGTCACCCTACAGTATGACGCATGTTTGTAGTCTATGGCGAATCATTTTTTTTAGATTTCAATTAGTTTTTTTATTCTTTCTAATTTCTTTGCAATGTCATAACTTTTCTTACAAAGTTTTAAGAAACTTAAATGGTAGAGTTTTAAGAAACTTAAATGGTAGAGTTTTAAGAAACTTTTCAAAGAATTTTACAATAATTAGGAATCGGCAGAAACTAAGAAAAGATATAATCATTCTCAAAGTTTGCAAAAAAAATATTTTTTTTACGGTAATTAGGAATCTACGGAAATAAAACTTCCAACTCGATTCTCCTCCAAATCTGTCAATGAAAATCGTGAGAATCTTTCCTAGATGAACATATTAAAATCTCACTCGATCCTTCACGAATGCTCAGATTTGTTCTACAAAATCTCTAAGTAGTTTTTGTGAAGGAACTTCTTCCAAAATTAAGATCTAAGCCATTGGTTGAGCGGATTTTGGTTCTCCTTCTTCCTATCTCTCAAAAGTCTAACTATTTCCTTTTTCTTATTTTATTTCTTTTTCTTCGGACGGTTACATACCCTTTCTTAGAAAAGGAGGATCTAAATGACCCTTTTATCATTGGATTGATTTTAACATCATATGGGCTGAGTACATAAGCTTCCACCTTAACCCATGGGGCGCATTAATTAGCCAATAGGAGTTTGCGTTCCAAAGTTCAATTCACACCTTTGTGTAAACGTGAACACGAGATGAGAGAAAAAATACACACCTAGTGGGACTCGAACCCACAATCGCCTGATTAGAAGTCAGACGCCTTATCCATTAGGCCATAGGTGCTTTTCATTATATGACCAATCCTATGCAAATTGAATTTTCAAGAATTTACTATAAGATTTTCCCCAAACATGGAGGATCCAACTGGTGTGTAGATCAAATAGCCTAAGGAATAATCGACTCTAAAAAGAAACCATTCAGGTAAGTCAAAAAAATAAGAAATAATTGAGGATTCAAATTTAACTCTTCAAAAGAGTAACAACGATAATTTCAAAGCTCGCCATCCACGACCTCCTATGAACTCTAGCCGTGACACTCTGATTAACCTTTTTTCTGCATAGAGATACTCATAGTGACAAAGTAAAAAATTTGGTGGCATTATTTCACATTTGAAAAAACTTTTATTTCATATTTGTTAAATTTTATTTTCCTCTTTTTAACGTTTCTTACATTTATGAAACATAATTATAACATCATATTAACTAACCTTTTATTTTCCTCTAAGCTCCAAGGTTCTCGATTCTTAATTGTGATAACATGAATCTTGATCCACGTTCTAGTCCTCATCCTTAGTTCTTAGTTTTTGTTCTAGTCCTTGTCCAGTCTTGTTCTTGGTTCTTGTTCTTATTTATTGTTCTTGCTTCTTATTTTGTTTATTAACCTGCTTCCAAGACTTCACGCATTCTTGGCAACACAGTCTTAACTTACGTCCAAGGCTTCATGTGTTTCAAGAGACATAGTCTAAACCTATATCCAGGGCTTAATGAATTCTTTGCTATACAATCTGAAACCTACACTAAAGGATTATTAGTTTCATGCGGTGTAATCTGAAACCTACGTCCAAGACTTCATATGTTTCAAGTGACATTGTCTGGATACCTATGCCCCTTCTACATTCCAAAAGAGATAGTTTGAATAGCTAAGCTAAAAGTTTCATATGTTCCAAGTGGCATACTTTGAAACTTGCATCGAAGACTTCTTATAGTCCAAGCAATGTAGTTTGAGTCATGGTTTACCATGAGAAAAATAGGGCTTTCTTTGGTTTCAAGAGTCTTAGAACCTTGGTTCTTTGTTCTTAGCATTCTTTGTGTCTTCTTAAGGTTGCCTCCTAATTACTTGGAAGTGTAGGTCTCACCTGGAGCTCATTCTACTTTAGGGAAGCATCCAGATTACTTATTAATCAAGAGCTAGCCTAAAGTTTATCATAAGATAGTAACTTAATTGCTTAAAAATAAAGTACTAACTTTGAGCTACTCTTGGATTAGGATAGTCACCAGGTTGATTAAAAACCAAGGACTATCTTAATTGTTTACATGAGATAGCATCCTCGTTGCTTAACAATCAAGTGTAAGTCTTTGAGCTCCTCTTGATTTGTTAAAAAATAATGATGAATCTAGAGCTCATCTTGACTTAGGGTAACCTCTCAATTGGTTAAAAATTTAGGTCGAACCCTAAGCATAACATAATCTTATAATACACTCGGGTCATGGTACTTAATAACCTTTCAGATCTTAAAGGGATTCATTCGATTGCATAATTCTTAACGTTATTAGATAGGGGTATTCTAGTCATTTTCTATGTGTCATGAACCTTTCATAATAACATGCATAAGTTTGCCAAAGTATAATTAAATCACAACGTGTCCTTGACAATTCTATAAAGATCTTAAATCTTGGTAAAGGGTCGTTAGAGGCAACTTTGTCATTTTCCACAAGCCTTGGCTTATACCCTAACGTGTTCTAAAATGTTTAAAATCTTGTAAAATCCTTTTAAGGTCATACAAAAGTAGCTTATAAGCTTGAGAAATCATTAGAGTCATAAAAACTTCTTAAGGTTCTTAGAGGGGCTTTTTGTTCATTTATCTCAATTATTTGGTTTAAGATCTTAACCTCTTCAAAACTTTTTCAAATTCTACCGTCATTTGGATAGTGTTTGAGCCTTGAATTATTTTAGAGATCCCTAAGTGCATTTTAGTCATTTTATTTTTAAATCATGGGTGAGTCCCTAAATACGCTCCAACTAGTTTAAAACTTTATTATATCTTTAAACAACATAACTATAAGTAATTTACAATAAAGACATTAAGGTCATTTCGCATCATAACTTGGTTTAGCTACTTATCCTTATTCAATGACCACCAAATTTAATATATAACCCTAATATACTATAATATGCCTACCATTAAAATTTTATGGGCAACAAAGTTCGTTTGATATGCTATTTTAACATTATTAGATTTACGACCAAATCGTTTAGTTTAAGTCTCTAACTCTTGGTTGTTTACTTATTTTTTCTATATTAATTAAATCAAAATTACTTAAGGTTCATATTGAATTAAAAGTGATTGCTACATGTATTTCTTAAGAATAGTCTAAGATCGTGACTTACCTCATTGGTGAAGTTCAGGTCCTTGGTTCTCGAGCTTCATGTATCTGAATTGCTTCAAATATTTTTTGTAGATCCATCTTTTAGTGTAGTTTCAAGAACTATAAATTTTTTTGTGAAAACTCTCCTAGATTGAGTTTAATTTGAAAAAAACTAAGCAATGTCATAGTTTTAGGCTGACATGGCTGGTTCAATGCATTTATCTTTTTCCCTAAGATAGAGAAGTAAGTGTGTGGCCTATTGCAAGGTTGCTCCGAAAATCACCTTTTACAGCCCCTCGATTTCTTAATCAAACTTGAAAATCATGTTGCAAGGAAGAGTCAGAGCTAAAAAATCACCTCGTCGTGGACCTTAACCAAAGTTATATGCTTCAAAGTTCGCCGAATAAACTTAATTCTCGCAAGAGTTAAAACTTAGAAACTCGTTATTGGTTGGGACATTCTAGGCACTTTTAGCTCCCGATTATTTCATGAGGTTTCTTCCTTATCTTTCTTTCAACCTTGAGAATTTATTTTGAAGGATGAATTCTCGTGTATGTCGCCAATTTCTCGATTCTTTCTTTCGACATTAAACCCATTTTTCGTAGATTCTAAAGGTTATTGGGAAACTCGATCGAGTGCTTTTTAGCCCTTGACTTTTTTATGAAACCTTCTCCTCTCATCCTCTTATAGCTTGCGGTATATCGGGGTAAAGCTTAATGGACCTTAGTAAAAAAGATTCGTGTTTTTCCAAAATTCATAAAAAACGAATCTTATAAGTTTTTTCTTTTATTCTCCTTGATCTTGAGGTCGTTAACTTTTGATGTCTTCATAAAACTTCTTTAATAAGTGCCTAGAAACGGGTTCGTATTGGTTTCGAGATACAAATTTTCCTGTAGTTTCGAATTGAATTTTTTAATTTCTCCCATCCCATGGCCATGAAAACTCAAATTGAGGGATTATGTTTGGGATGTTTTTCATCTCTCGAGTCCTTCATCAGACTTGTTGGGGAGCTAATTTCAAGGCGGTAAGAATTTCTTTGAGGGAATTTGATGCACCATGGACTCTTAATTTTGGAAAACCAGAGAGCAATGAAACCCATAATCTAAAAACTTCCAACTCGAGCTTAAGGAACTTTCCAAATTTTCATTTATTCTTGTTTCAAATAAAAACTTTCAACTAAGAAATTTTTGCAATTGGCATACTTTGGTTGCTTTCATTTTTTCTTAGAATAGAGAGTTCAAGTTTTAGGTTGAAAATGAGTGGTATCGAGTTTGGATATATTATATTTTTTTCTATTATTTTGCATGGGGTGATTGAATTATTTTAATACCCAAAACTTAAACTAGTCATTGTTCTCAATGAGCATTGGTATGGGTGTGGAATCGTTCATGAAAGTAGCTTGAGGTGTGGAAGTTCTTGGTTATTATTTTTGTAGGGAAAATGGTCTAAAGTTGGGTAAATAGTGGAAATTTTTGGTGACTAAGATGGATTATAGTAGATTGGATCCTCAGGTTGACTTTAATTTTATTCTCTTTTTTTCGAGTTATATCTTCTAAGGAAACACACCTCTCATTTTTTATCATACCTATTATTATTTTTTATTCTAATTTGCAGCAAATCGCAAAGAAATATTTGAGCATTTCGTGTAAAATGATTTAGGAGTGATGGATCTTGAAATAAATTATCTTCGTTGTGTTTCCACAACCACCTTTTATCTCATGACCTTAATGATGGTAAATAATTATGCAAAGTAACATGAGACGTAACAATTAGGTAATGCAGAATTTTGAATAGACAGATAGAAAATTTAATCTCAACTATCGATAAGCGAGAAATTAACATATTTAACCGAGAAATCTTTGTATGTAAATTTTAATTGGAGGTGAGGGTAATCTTGAAAACAAGGTATAAGTAAAATATTCAAATCAATAAAAGAAAAAGGGTAGTTATACTAAAATCACTCTTAACGAAATTACAATTAACTATCTAATGCAAGAAACACGACTTGATTTACTTGGAGCTTGATATATACATATATATATATATTTGCAAATTGTGACCCGCTCACTCTTTCTATTTTAATTTTTGGTGTTATCCATTGTCAAATAAATTGTGACCAACACACCAAGCCCATTTTGCAAATTTTTTCTGTGAATTCTCTCTCCCATATATTAAATAGTGATTCTCAAACTCATACGAGTTCCTTCAATTCTTGTTGTTGTTTAGTGCAATTATTCCAGTTGTTGTCTTCTTCTTGTTATTGTTTTCAACTATCTGTTTCATTCTCTGTCAATTAAAAAATGGTAAAGCATTCATCTTTCTCATGAACATTTCAGAGTGTCATTGACATTGAATTCTATTTGTTGATCATCTATTCTTAGCATTATAGTTTCCTTGTGAACTTCTACTAATGTTCTTCCAGTTTTTTAAAATGGTCCCCAATATAATTTGTACATTATGGTTTTCTTCATAATCTAAAATGATAAAATCTGCTGGAAATATGAACTTCTCCACTTGAATTAAGATATTTTCAATCTTACCTTCTAGATGAGGGAAAGTTCGGTCTGCTAATCGAAGGGTGACTGTAGTTGGTTCAGCTTCACCAATATCTAATCTTTTGTAAATAGGTAGCGGCATTAGATTAATGCTTAATCCCAAAACGCATAATGTTCGACCTAGCTCCTTCCCTCCCATTGATATTGGAATTGTAAATGAGTCGGGGTCTTTCTCATTTAGTAGGCTCTTATTTTTCAATATTGCACACACTCTTCATTCAACACTACAACCTTGAATTCCACAAGTTTCTTCGATTGGTGAGAATATCCTTTAAAAGTTTTACATAATTGGTCATTTATTTCAAGGCTTTCACTAATGGTATGTTTATATGAATTTCCATAAGTATATAATTGAGCACCTCCAAGTGGCCTTCCTCCTCCTTCTTTGTAGAAAAGGTGGAGTTGGTATGTATGTTTTGCCTTCTTTTTCACTGCTAATTGTTGTTTGCGTTTTAGAAGACTTCACTGTTTTTGCACAATTTTTAATATGCTTCTTTTGTTCAGCACTTTTCTCCTCTCTCTACCGTATGTCAACTGTCTCTAGGGTAACTATTGCAGTTTTTCTTAATTCTACCTACCCCGCTGTGTATTTCTTACTTCTCAATTCTATTGCTGAACGTTGCTCCTTTTCCTCTCTATTCAGCATTTCGATATCTGCTAACAGCTTCCCAAGAGGTATATTTCATAACTCAGTTGCTAATTGCACTACTTGAACTTCCAAATTTTGCAAGGATGCTTGATGACTCTGTATCATAGCATCATTCCTTGCAATGTATTCCTCTATTAGACTCCCAAGCGATGTTTCTGGTATGTGTTGAGCTTGGTTAGTTCCTTTCCCTTGGGTCTATTTCAAAATCTTGAGGGCAATTTTCTATAAGTGACATTTGTTAAGTGTATGAGGTTTGGCTCTTCCATGAGAAGTTTGGTTGGTTTCTCTGCCCTGTATTATAAGTGTTTGAGAATGGATTATTTTTCTGGTTTCCTTGACTAACTTGATACCCCATATAAAAAATTGAAGTCGGATTACTTGGACATTGATCAAACGTGTGTTCTTCTCCACAATATACACAAGATTCAATTGTTGTTTGACTCATTATAGCAGTAGTATGGAATGGTGCATTAATCATTGAGCCTTGTACCAATGTTAGATTTTGTAGAATATTAGTAATCAAAGCTAATTGATCGTTGATAGAGGTCAAAGCATCAACTTCAAGTACTCCTTTGGTGTTCTTTCCTTGTTTGCTCCTCACATCAGCCTATTAACAATTATTAGATGCTATTCTTTCTAGAATCTCATTAGTTTCTTGTTTAGTAGTAATATTCAATCCATTGTAGAAAGCGTCCATTTGGATAGAAAGTCTCACAAATCTTGAAACTTACTTTGCTACTTTGTAGGCTATGGAGGGTAGGCTAGAGTAGATTAATATTTCACAAGATGATGGTATGTGTCTCAATCTTAATCCTGAGTATGTTATGCTCTCTTGCCTATGAGAGATTGTCTTTTGATTTGTGGGATTCTAATGACTTTTTAGTGGATTCAATATGCCTATGGATGTAAATGACTGTATTTTAAGCTAGGATGACAGAGTTCATGTAAATTAATAGAGCTCACGTCATTAAGCGTCCCGATGGTATCAGAGCCTCGATTTTGAGGGAGAAGAGGAGTTAGTCAATCTTTAAGCTTGAATGTCAAAATTCAGGAAGAGGATGAGAAATTCAGAGAAATTTGGAGTATGTGATAACTGAGCGGCTAGTCCTTGTGTTCCACGTGGTAAGACGCAGGAAGCGCAGTAAGTCCGTTGGCAAGCTTGGGTGCTCAGTCATACGAAAGATTTCAAAGAAGATTTTATCAACAACCTGACACCTATACTTGAGACAAACGAAGATTGACAACTTGTCAGCCACTCACCAAAGGCTCCCATGTGAATCATCAGTTTTGTCTTTGTAAATTATTAGTCTGCCTTAGATCTTTTCCTACTTTTAGAAAAATAGATCTCGCAGGGGTCCTGTCCTGCTAGATTTAATCTTATCTGTTAGTTTACGTTTTTCAAATTTAATTTCAAATCCGAAGTCTATAAAAAGGCTTCATCAATGTAAAGAGAGGCATCGATCGGCCGATACCACTCTCTTGAAAATCAATTGAGAAATTCAAAAAAGGAATTATCTATCTATCTATCTTTTGTCTCCCATATTTTCATCTTATGAACGAATTTCTGAGAAAACTCAGAAAATCAAATCATTTCAAATGTTCTACTGAAGAAGAAAGTTCAAATGAACATCAAAGAGGAGAAAATCTCACCATCTCAAATACTGTCAATCAAGAATACCAGATTGCCAGAATTGAAGATCAACTCCAAAATTGGACTATTCCAAAGGTAGATCCTAAAACTATCTACCAAATTCCAACCTTCAATTTTACTCAAAGGTCATGCATCAAATTTTCAGAGAAGAATATCTCAATTCATAGCAATAGGGAATCTCTGAATCTTTTCTCAAAGTCTCTTATACTCCAACATCGTGAAGAGTTTAACTACCTTCACGTCGGTCTTGTTCAAGTCGCTGTAAAACCATTGTTTAGACTTGGATTAGACATTCCAGTCCTCATCTCCCTACGAGATAAAAGACATGAAGACTTCTCAAATTCTTTACTAGGAATGGTTCAATCTAATTTAGAGAATGGACCAGTCTATTTCGATTGTTATCCAAATTTTACTTTGTCGCTCAACGACCCACACATATTATCAGCTCTTATGCTGGACTTACAGTAAAAAAATTTGAACATCAAGGCTGAAACTCATTCTTCAGTCGTCATATTCAGGGTTTATTATAAGCTCATGAATACAAATATTTCTCCAAGAGCATTAAGATCCTCTCCAAAAGGATCAACCATGCTCATAGAAGCAAACATTGAAAAGTCTTTAGTGACTGTTCCGAAAACCCTTTCTTGGGATCAAATAACCAGAAATACTCTCTAGAAAATAGAAGATGCAAATCTTCCAAAAAGAAGAGAATCTCAAAACCCAGTTCAAATCATCGAACATGACGATGGAAGCGTTGAAATAAAATTCAGCGAGGAACCTTCGTCAGATTCAAAAGTAAAAGAATTCCTGAACTCTCGACCAAGCACTTCAGGAGTTTCAAGATTAATGTATGACCCCTTAAAAGTAAAGGAGGTCAATTATGATCAAAGAAGGGCATCGATCCACTACGAGGATGGCTCAAAATCTCCAACCCATACTCATATGGATACTCAATCTGTCTACGAAAGTCAGCTAAATGTCATCAGAGCTGATTTCCAGATAGATAAGAAGTTTATAAAAGCAGATTTTATGTCGGCTACCAACTCTTCAAAAAGAAATGCCTTCTTTCAAACCTACAAAGAAGCTAAGCGAAATGAATTAAGGGCTCAGTGGTATTCTCATATGGAAACCATAAAAGAAAATATTTTGCAAATATGCACCTTGACTCAGAAAAGTTGGAAGACTATCAGAAGAGGCGAGGTATATTCAAAACATCCTCCGTTGGAAGAAGTCGAATTTGACAACTACTACGGAGAGAAGGTCAAAGCCAGTCCTTTCAAAAATATTCTAGAAGGACTTGAAAAGGGTAACCAGACTCTAAAGGATATCAAGAATATCCAGCATCAAAACAATTATTCAAATAAGATTTTATCCACGATAGCTACTCAACTTGAGAGTATCGAGGAAAAAATCTCGAAGAAATCTGGTACTCAACAGGAACAAGCAAGCTGCTCTGTACCAAGGATTGATGAGCCAATCCCAATACTCAGACCAGCAAACCTCGACATATTTACGAAGAGGGTTTCAAAAGAGGAGGCTGCAATGGCCAGAATAGAAGAAAAATTGGATAGGATTCTAAATCCTGGAATAACACCTCAAGATTCATCTGTCAATGTCGTTAACCATTACGACGAGATCCAGGAATCCGAAGATGAGATTGTAAATGAGATAGAAGAACCTCTATACAATCGAATTGAAAGGATCTCTAGAAGAAATCAAAATAATACCAGTAATCAGAAAAACTTGTATCCTCAACCGTCTTTTCCAGATATTCAATTTGAAGAAAAGACGCTACAGACTCAAGCTCATTACGACGGTCTAGCAATCTATGAATGAAATATCGATGGATTGTCCGACTATCTGATAATGAATGTTGTCAATGAGATGATGATGGCCGCAGGCACGTATAAATTACAGGGCCATAAATCCGACCATCAAATAGCTCAAGTCCTAGTAACCAGATTCACCGGACAACTCAAAGACTGGTGGGACAAATATCTTGACGAATCAACTCGGCAACAGATATTAAACCACTATGTTATTAGGCCAACTACTCAAATCATTAAAGAAGAAGGTCCATCATCCAGGACCGAGGTGCAACACGAAAGGATAGAGAATGCTGTCAACACCCTCATCTATATACTTATAGAATTCTTCGTAGGCGACCCCTTGAAGTACCAGGAGAGATCCGCCGAAATACTCATGAACCTAAAATTCCCAACCTTAGGCGATTTTAGGTGGTACAAAGATATGTACTTCAGCAAGGTTCTCATTAGAACAGACAGCTCGTTGGAATTCTGGAAGGAGAATTTTGTCAATGGACTACCAAAACACTTCTCAAGGAGGATCAAAGACGGTCTTAAGGCAAAATATAATGGAACAATTCCATGGCAAACTTTGTCATATGGATCCATAGCATCTTTCATCATAGAAGAAGGACTCAGGCTTTGCAATGAGTCAAAGATTCAAAACAAGCTCAATTCTTCAATATCAAACAGAAAAGAGCTTGGAAGATTTTGCGATCAATATGGATGCAAGGGGATAGAAGCTCCCTCGACCTCCAGAAGAAAGAAGGTCAAGACGTATCCAAAATCATATAGCTCATACAGGCCTAGAGAAAAATATCGGAGTAGACCCGTGCAATCTCAAAAGCCAACGTATTCAAAGAAAAGATATACCCCTACAAGATCCCAAAGAAGCAAGAAAAAGCAAACTTGCTTTAAATGTCGGGAGGAAGGACACTATGCCAAGTGTCCGATTAGAGGAAAGATCAATGAGTTGGATATTGATCAAGAGCTGAAGAATCAGCTACTACAACTAGTTCTAACAGACTCGGAACAATCCAGCAAGGGAGAAATCCTCGAACTACAAGAAGAATCCGATTCATATTCTAATACAGAATACGAATCAGAACAAGAAGGAAAAAGGACGTGCGAAGGATGCATAAATGTCCTTACAAAAGATCAAGAGATTCTACTCGAAGTGGTAGAGAAAATTCAAGATCAAGAAATTCAGCAAAAAATTGCTCAAAGACTTAGGGATGCAATGATGGTCTCTAAATCATGAGAAAGGGAAGAAAAAAATCCCTACAGACTCCAATTAGTTCTCCAAAGGTTCGAAAAACCTAGAGAACTAACTACCCAAGACCTTCAAAGAGAGATTAATAATCTCAAACAAGAAGTACAAGCATTAAGATCTGAAACAAGGTCAGAATCTTATATGCTCCGCCAAGAAATTCTCAAACTTCAGGAAAGGCTGCCCGAGCAAAAGGAAACGGCGCAACCAAACCTAGACGAAGATGATTTTCAAAGTTCCTTCGTTGGAGCCATCACCACTTCTCAATACCAAAAATGGTACGCTCTCGTTACCCTGAAAATTTATGATTTCAAAATAACGTTAAAGGCTCTCATAGATACAGGAGCCGATCAAAATTGCATTCAAGAAGGTCTAATACCTACAAAGTATTTTGAAAAAACTACTGAAGGCCTTAGAGGTGCAAACAACAACAGACTCAAAATTAAGTATAAATTATCAAAAGTCCATGTTTGTAATGATTGAATTTGCTTCGTAAATTCCTTCCTTCTAGTAAAGGACTTAGGACAAGAATTAATCCTAGGTACTCCTTTCATTACTCAATTATACCCTTTCAAAATAACTGAAAAGGGGTTCGAATCAAAAGTCTTAGGAAAGAAGATAAAATTTAATTTCTTTTCCCCCATAAGGATAAGTGAGATAAATAATCTTCAAAAGAATACCATTATTCAGTCCATAAATGTATTAAACTACAAAGAAAGGCAAATCTCTTTTATGAAGGAAGAGATTTCATTCAAAAGGATAGAAGAACAACTTCAAAGTAAGGTTGTTCAGTCTAAAATCAAAACTTTACAAGACCAAATAGAGAGGGAAATCTGTTCTACTATCCCTAATGCCTTTTGGAATAGGAAGCAACATATAGTTAATCTTCCTTATATCAAAAACTTCGAGGAAAAAAATATTCCCACAAAGGCCCGACCTATTCAAATGAATAAAGAATTACTAACATTCTGCAAAGCAGAAATTAATGATCTTTTGCAGAAGGGTCTTATTAGGCCATCCAAGAGTCCCTGGTCATGCGCGACTTTTTACGTCAACAACCAAGCAGAGAAGGAACGTGGAGTCCCGCGACTGGTAATAAACTACAAACCCTTAAATAAGGTTTTGGAATGGATTAGATATCCAATTCCAAATAAATCAGATTTGATGCAAAGAATTTCAAATGCACAAGTATTTTCAAAATTTGATATGAAGTCAGGATTTTGGCAAATCCAGATTTCAGAAAAAGACAAGTACAAAACGGCTTTCAACGTCCCTTTCGGACAATACGAATGGAACGTTATGCCATTTGGGCTATAAAACGCTCCATCCGAATTTCAAAAAATTATGAATGATATTTTCAAGACTTTTCAATTGTTTATATTGACGATGTTCTGATTTTTTCTCAAAACATCGATCAACATTTTAAGCATCTTCAAACATTTTTGACAACATCAAAAGAAATGGTTTAGTTGTGTCCAAACAAAAAATTAAACTTTTTGAAACAAAAATCCATTTTCTTGGATTTGAAATTCATTTGGGTCTAATTAAACCCATTCAAAGATCCATTGAGTTTGCCTCAAATTTTCCGAATCAAATCACGGATAAAACCCAACTCCAAAGATTTTTGGGATGTCTCAATTATGTGTCTGATTTCCTTCAAAATATCAGACCTATTTGCAAACCACTTTTTGAGAGGCTAAAAAAGAATCCAAAGCCCTGGACTGAAGAACACACCAAAACAGTCCAAAAAATCAAATCCCTTGTCAAATCAATTCCTTGTTTATCGCTGATAAACCCGAGGGCTAGTATAATAGTGGAGACCGACGCATCCGATATAGGATATGGAAGAATCCTGAAACAGTCCCTTGACAAGAAAGAGTTCATTGTCCGTTTTCACTCGGGCATATGGAATTCTACTCAAAAAAATTACTCAACAGTAAAGAAAGAAATACTTTCAATAGTACTTTGTGTACAGAAATTTCAAAGTGATTTAATTAACAAAAACTTTGTTATCAAAACGGATTCTAGAGCATCCAAATTGAAAGCCGTTTTTGGTCAATAGTTGCATCGTTTTTTAAGCCAAGTTTCATTCTCTTGCCAAAAAACCTCGAACCAAAGCTTCACATAATTGCTGCAAAAGTTGCAACAAAACAATGTTGTTTGCCCAAAGTTCTCTCTGAATTCCCAACGGTAAGCCATGAATATGTCTCGTGAATCAAAAAGTTAGATGAAATGGATACAAATTAACTTGTAAAAATGAAAAAAAAAAAAGAATTTTAAGAGTCAAATGTTCAATTTAATAAAAAAAAATCATAAATACCAATTTATTTAATAAAAAAAAATCATAAATACCAATTTTTACATAGTTCAACTAGCTAATATATATATATGTTTATGTAGAATGCTATTAAAAGAAAAATGGAAAAAACTGGAAGGATATTAAGTGTGTTGTGTTTGTTAGGTTAAGCTTTATTTTGTATAGCATCACACACAACCATCGAAAACTTAGATTACACTTTCTTCTCTCCAATGCCAATCATAAACTTCTCCCAACAACATTACATTCCAAGTTTCTTCCATTTTTGTGCGGGAAACTTTTAATAAAATGGAGACCTTAATATTCATGTTAACGTCTGTATTTTATTGTTCGACAGCAACTTGGAAATCTCATCGACTTACATGCATTTTTTTTTTTGTTAAAAAATATGAGATAATTGATAACTCAAATGTTAAATAGACTTGCTTTTATTATAATAGAATTGTAGTAAGTACATAGCTTCTAAAGAAAAGAAAAGATTTCATGCAGAGTGAAGCAAAGGTGACGATTTGGTCTAAGAAGTCCATGGATGAATAAGCTCGAATACCTTTGTTTTACTATTATACAAAGGAAAATCCTTCTCTCATCAACACCCCAAATGATGTGTCAATAGTTCTATCCTTTTTAAGCCAAATTCCAAATTTCACTTTTAAAGAAAGAATTTAAATCTTTAGTCATCTAGATCTAAATTTTAAATGGTCTAGAATTGTTTAGAGGGAACCAACTAAAATTTTAAAGTATTTTGTTTGGGAATAAGGATAACTAAAATCAACAGTAGAAAAATAAATAATAAAATATGGTTTCTTTAACCCACTTTCCTTTGATTCAAAGAACGGTAATTGAAACTGGCAAAGCTACCCTGTGTAGTTAACCTGAGAACATGTTATCTCTGGGTTGGAGATGAGTGCATTCTAGCTTCTACAGATAAATTGTACACAACACTTTGGAAATCATAATGGAAGAAGTTGGTTGAAGAGTACTTGGACAACATGAATTTGTTTTCTAATGAGATATGACCGACCTCCAGTATGTTTATAATGGACCTTTTTTTAACGATGTCATAATTTTCTAAATATCTTAACTTAAATAAGGTTTCGTTTGCTTACACAAAACTTGTTCTTCAAGTAACTCAGAGCACCCATATGCATACCGAATTACATGTTATGAAGTAATACATTGTATGAAAGGTTCTATTAGGTCTCCCTAATGTTGTAAAGGAAGTAAAAGAAAAGAACCCTTTGTTGAGAATGATTATTCTCTATAATTATTAAAAAACTATACAAATGAAGTTTTTAAGTTGTATGAGAAAGAGATCAATAATTGGACACTTTAGCAAGGTTCAGAGGATATGACCTAGAAATCTTTGCACTTAATTTTTTTTAACTGATAAGGAAGATTATGGATCTAGGGTTGAATTGGACCTTTAGGAGTAGACTAGTAATAAGAATAATCAGTAACTCTGACTTAGGCAAATCAAGTAAATGACTCTACTGTTTGTTTGGTTGGACGAATTGTATTATGTATGATGACGCGTGCTCCGTGGCCCCTGCACGTTTCATAATTATGATTGTTATGTCGTGTTATGCTAAGTTGTACCATGTTGTACTATACTATTATATGTCACGTCATGTTATGCAATGTTGTATTATGTCATATTACTATGTTGTAATATAATTAGTTGATTTTGGACTCCCATTAAGGAATAAACATAATTATGCAAATGAAATATATAATGTTTATGGTGAATGGGAGAGTCAAAAATGAGATTTATATATTCAACAACTAAGTAGAAAAATAAAATAATTTAGTGGCATAGTTTTCAACTATGTATACTTTTTACCTTACAACTTTTATTACACATTTGTTAAAATTTATTTTCCTCTTTTTAACGTTTCTTACCTATTAACTAACATCTTGTTAGAATAATGTGGGAGTAAAACAGAAAATACATCTTGGTTTCATTAATATAAAACAAAAGGTGAGAATTTTTTTTTGGTGAAAAATCAAATGAGTCATTACAAAATTCATGTTATTACAATGAATAGAATAAAAATATATTTACATATATAATAAAAAAAAAAGGTTAAAGTAATATTATTGTCCATTTATCTTAGATTTCTTTTATTTTAATTTTGTTTCCTTTCCAATTATAAAGTTTGGTTAAAAAAAAAATTATGCAAAAAACAATACTAAATGAATACGTGTTACACTTGAGTAAAGGAAGGGTACATGAATAATCTGAGATCCCATCCAAATAAGAATAAGAGCGATTGTGAGAATAAGATTACCAAGAAATATTTAAAAGACTTGAAAGTCACTACCTACACAACCAAGGTGCACCTTCCTTTACGGTAACTCAATCATAGGACTACATGGTTAAGCGTTCTTTACTAAGAGCAATTCTATGATATCACGATTCAATTCTTTTGACTCGAGTCATGACTATCTTGAAAACATCAAATATATTTTAAGCAATTAAAACAAGGTTTGACTTTGTATGGCATCTGCTCCTATTTGCATCAATCCTCCTTCAGCTCCTTCTTGTCAATTGAAAAACAAAAAAAATCTTAAATGAGTACAAAGACTCAGTAAGTAGCCTACTTGTAGGCTATTAGTCATGTCCTTAAGGTATGTCAGGTACAAAGATTTAGTAAGTAGCCTACTTATAGGCTCTTAATCTTGTCCTTATGGTGCACTAGGATATCACACTCTTTATTCTCATGTTCTTTACCTGAGAACTTATGACCTTTAAGTTCTGTTCTAGAGTTCTAAGTTCTTGTCATAATCTTGTTCAAGGACCTTGGTTTTGGGATTAGAATTTTTAATCTCTGTTCTTGCTTAAGGGTCTTAGTTCCAAGCTTCTCAATTTTTAATTATGAGAATTTGGATCTTGATCCATGCTCTAGTCCTCATCCTTAGTTCTTAGGTTTTGTCCTTGTCCTTAGTCTTATTCTTGGTTCTTGTTTTTATTTTTTACTATGTGTCCAAGAATTTATGTATTCCAAGCAACATAGTTATAATCTACGTCCAATGTTATTTCTTATTCTGTGTCCAAGAATTTATGTATTCCAAACAACATAGTCATAACCTACGTCTAATGCTTTATACGTTTCAAGTGACATATTCTTAACCTGTATCTTCGTGCATTTCTTGCGATACAATCTGAAAACTACACCATAGGCTTATTACGTTCCATGCGGTGTAGTTTGAAACATACATCCATGGCTTCATATATTCCAATGGATGCTGTTTGGAAACCTATGCCCATGACTTCTACGTAATAAGCAACATAGTTTGAATAATTATGGCCAAGTCTTCATATGTTTCAAGTTGAGTAGCTAAAACAAACATCCAAGACTTCTTACACTTCAAGCGGTGTAGTTTGAGTCATGAATATGGTTTACCATGTGTTAAACGTAGAATAGGTCATGTCTATACATAGTAAGATGATCTACTGATTTCCTGGTTTGTTACCATAGATTAAAGAGAATGTACTGATTTTCTGGTTTGTGACATGGATCAAGGCCCAACATATAATCCTCATTGTACACATCTATAAATACATGAGGTCGTAACCCATATAGGTCACAGTGTCATTCAACCCAACATGGTATCAAAGCCAAGGTTTATTTATTAACAATGCCTATCACATCTTCTTCCTCCTCCCTATCCACCATCTCCAACACGATCTCATCTACCATGGCGTCAACCTTTGGCCCAGTCCCTCTCCACCACGCGGTCACAATCCGTCTCACCAAAAATAACTTCATCATATGGCATGCCCAGCTCCGCCCCTACCTACGGAGTACGAAGCTTATGGGCTACCTCGATGGCACCATTGCCTCACCTGCCAAGCTGGTCCCTTCCTCAACCGCTCCTTGTGCTGACTTGTCTATAATCCAGCCTATGATCGGTGGTATGATCAGGAACAATAGGTCCTTAGCGGCCTTCTCTCCTCCATGTATGAGGAGATTCTTCGTGATGTGGTTGCTGCTACTATGTCCAAGGAGGCGTGGGATACCCTACAGCGAATGTTTTCGTCATCAACTCGTGCTTGCACAATTTGAGATCCGTGTTGAGCTCACCACATCCAAGAAACTCTATCTGTCTGATGTAAATTATTTTTAAAAGATAAAAGGGCTAGCCACCGAGCTGGTCGGCGGCGGCTTTGCCTTGCGGGATGATGACGTGATCATGTATTTCCTCGCTGGTCTTGGCCCTGACTATGATCCCTTCGTCACCTCGATGACTACCAAGAGTGAAGCCCTTACGCTTGATGATGTGTTTGCACATCTAATGGTGTTTGAAGCTCGCCAACTACATGATCGTGGTCGTGGTCGTGGTCGTCCTTGAGGTGGCACGCCTTCTCGTCCTGTAGTTGATCGTCATGACCCTTCTGCTCGTTCGCTGCTGGCATAGGAAGGATGAGTCGTATTAAGATGAACGTTCTTCTGTGGTACTGGTGGCTACTTTCTCTTACAGGATTTATCCAAATTGGTACAGCGACATAGGCGCCACTGATCATATCACCAGTGACCTAGATCGTCTCGCTATGCATGAATGCTATAATGGAGGTGAAAAAGTTCAAGTCGGCAATGGAGTAGGTTTGCGTATTCTGCATACTAGTCATTCTTCAATTAATATTGCTGCACGACTTCTTGCATTGCGTAATATTTTGCATGTGCCTGATATTTCCAAACATCTTCTTGACGGGATAATGACGTATTCTTTGAATACCATCCTTGGCATTTTTCTATTAAGAATTGATGGTCGAGGAATAGTCTTTTGGACGGGAGGTGTGGGTCTAGTCTCTATCCTATTAAGTCATCTGATGTCGATGATCTCAAGCACGCCTTAGTGAGCAGATCTACTACTCACGCCCAATGGTATCCACGTCTTGGACATCCTTCATCTCAAGTAGTAAAGTTAATTTTGCGTCTGAATAATATTTCGTGTGCTGGTGAGGCATCTTTGCCAGTTTGTAATGCGTGTCGTTAGCAAAAAGTCATCGGTTACCATACACTAGTTCTTTTCATAGGTCTTTGTCACATTTATAGCTGATTTTTTCAGATGTTTGGGGTCCTACACCTCCATCTATTGGGGGCTTCAAATATTATATCAACTTCATTGATGATTTCAGTAAATTTTCGTGGATCTATTTGATGCATGATCATAGAAAAGCTCTTTGTATACTTTTGCAGTTCCAAGCTCATGTTGAGCGCCTCCTGGATACTAAAATCAAGTGTGTACAGTGTGATTGGGGTGGAGAATATCAAAAAATTTATAACACGTTCTTTCTTCGGTACATGTCTCGGTTGAAGATTCATCCACTTTTTAATGTTACTTAAATCTCGAGAAATTTGATCGGTTCAGGGCTTTAATTCGTGGTTCTTTGAGTTTTTCTTTTTTATATCCTTAATTCATACTTTGTTTAGGGTTCATGTGGAAATCCAAGCAATTCCAACAAGTATTTCTTAAGAAAAGTCCAAGGTGACTACTTACCTCGTCATCTATGTTCGGAACTTTCGTTCTTAAGCTTTCGGTATCCAAATTATTCCAAATTCTCTTTACTAGATTTATCTTTGAGTCTAGTTTCAGGAACCATAAATAAATTCTTGAGAACCAGTCTAAGGAGTCTATATTGATCAAAATGTGTAGAAAGATCAACAAATGGCTACCTTTGACATTTATTGGTCAAAGTTTAACCTTTGACTTTGGACTTCATCTTCTTCATTGGTTGCTGGAAAAATCACGATTTTTCCTTATCATACCCCTCTGGTTTTGCCTCTGTACCGCTCTGTATACACCTCCAATGGGCTAAATTTCTTCACGAAACGTTTAGATGAAGTTTCAAGGAAGAAGTAAGGACCAATTTCATTCCTTGTTGTGGTCTATAGCTCGAGTTATAACCTTACAAAGTTCACCGGAAAATATGTTTCTTGCCTTTATTTGGGGCAGCCGATTCCTTCACGAAACTTGTTGGAAATCCCATATGGAATGTTTAGGAGTTGGTAGGACGGAAAATCATTAACCACAGCCCTCGAATTTATAAGAAATCGTAGGAAGAAAAACCCGTAATCTAAAAGCTTCAAACTCGAATTTTAGGAATCCTCATCACTCGATTCTTGTCTTAAAACATTACCCATAATTTCGTATTTATAGATCAAGCTTGCACTACCAGTGATTGTTTCAGAATTGTGGTGAATTTGCTCGTTTTTTATTTTAAGCATTTCTAAAATTTTAGTCAAAAATATCTACAACGATGAAGGTGTTACCGACATTGGTTTTCACCTTAAACCGTTGGATCTACATAACCTTGTCTCTTGTTAAATATATCCAAATTGCAGCTCAATCCAACGGTTGGATGTTAATATAAGATTGATTTTCTTCTGCTGGACAGTTTAGGAACCAAATCTGGGTGCCGGTTTCCTTAATTGCAGTTTGTAATTAAGTGGAACTTTAGGGGTATTTTGGAAATTTGTGACATTCGAAATATTTTATTATTATTTTTCTCCAAAAATCCATAATTTTTCTTAAAATCCTTCATCCTTTGATGTTGCTGGTCATTTTTTCCTTCTCGACCATCTTGAAATTCCTTCGAGATAAGGAATTAAAAATCGAGAAAGATCGTTGGTAATTGAAAAAATGACCTTTTTGCCCTTTTAACCTACTTTTTCCTTTCAAATCTTTGTCCAAGGCCTTAAATTCTAAAAATTACTTCTAACCGTGTAGAAATGACTTGGTTAAGACTCTTGTCCTTGCTTAATCCTATTAATTTCTTTCGTTGAATCCTTTGGATCTTACATGGGCCGCTTGTTCTTATTGGAGCTAATTTTCTTTTTTTTTTGGGGGTGTTACATCATATCTCATCACTTGGCTCCTCAAATCGTATTTATCAATCTGAGTTTTGTACATGCTCCTAAGATGAATTGGTTGACTCTTTACTAGTCTCTATGTCGTACATCTACGTATCATGAATATGTGAGATCCCCTCTTTCTTATAACATTTTCCATACTACACCAAACATAATTATTTCATTCATAAGCATCATAAACAAAACTTTAAACAAAACCACTAACAAGAGATCAAGATCAGCTAAATAAGGTTCATTTGAAATAGTTCTTGTCTTTTTTATTAAATGAAGGAACAATTTGATAACTATTTGAAAACCCCGTTTATTGTTCTTTCTAATCCAAAATGAATTAGAAATTTTGGAAACTGTTGTTGTTCAATTTATTTTAAAAAATGAACACGCATGAGTTGTTCTAGAAGGTCATAGATTCACAATGAATTCTTTATAGGGTTATAGAAGGGTCTTGAGTCTTGAGTCATGAGGTTTTTTCTTTAGGTGTTTCTTTGGTCTTAACTTGCTTTAGGTTCCAAGCTTGCTCTATTAAACTTGAACTATTAAGCATACCTTCTTGTCCATAGGTATAGGCCTTATAAGAAGTAGCAAGTTCATACAGGCCTTATAAGAAGTAGCAAGTCCATACATGCCTTATAAGAAGTAGCAAGTTCATACAGGCCTTATAAGAAGGAAAGATGCAGATGTCTCTTGTTTTTCAAGTACGAGCGGACATGGTGGATGAGGAGGTCGTGACAATACCTCACGAATCCATGAAAATGTCAACCCTCAGAAGGACAAGAGTATGATGAAGTGTTACTCTTGTGTAAAATATGGGCATTATTTTGTAGAGTGCCGCAACAAGTAGCGTGATGAGAAGACAAACCTCATGTTTTCGGATGATGAAGAGCCAACATTGATGTTGGCCGAGAAAATGTCCAACCTGTTGATACTCAATGAAGATAAGGTTATGGCGAACCTCTTAATAGATGGAGAAGACCAAGTGGAGACCAGCATGTGGTACCTAGACAACGGAGCAAGCAACAACATGATCGGAGATCGAGCAAAATTCAAGGAACTTGATGAGAAGTTCATTGAAAACGTGAAGCTTTGTGACAGATCAATTGTACCTATCCAAGGTAAAGGATCTATCTTGTTCCAATGTAAGAATAGTGATCAATGTCTATTAACCAAGGTGTATTACATTACGAGTTTGAAGAGCTTTAGCCTTTGTCAAATGACAAATGAAGGTAGCATAGTGGAGATAGTCAGCCCGTTCCTCAAGATATACGACCGAAATGGAGCCCTGTTGATGAAGGTAAAACGGTCGCGAAATCGCCTATATAAGATATTATTGACAGACTATCAACATCTTCCAAAAGTATCTATTGGCGTTGGCAGCAGAAAAGTAAAGAAGAAACAAACGGGTCAGGAGAAAAAGGAACTAAAAAATAGATCCAAGAAGCAACTAGAGGCTGCTTCAATCAGCGAAGTGCAACCTACAAGTCGATGTGTTTCATCAGACTTATCATCTCAACCAAGGAGGCCTAGAGGAAGACCAACGGGCATAAGAAAAATGGGACATCAAACTTGTCCTCTAAACCAATGAAGGCTAGAGACATGTCTAAAAAAAAGGTTGAAAGACAAAGGAGTATACTACAAGATGAAGAACTCCTTGCACAATAGGGAGAAGTGAAACAAATTGCATGTTGCAAAATTAAAGTTTCTTTCGAAGAAGACAGAGTTGACCAGGGACCAAGCAAAGTCGAAACTAGAGAGCAACGTGCAGGCATTCTCACCGAGATCATTGCAAGGGTTAAAGTTGCAGACATGCGGGAGTTGCTCAAAGTGAAAAATCTCGAACAAAGTCAAGCTTATAGAGGAGAATGTGAGTTAACAAGCTTGACTTTGCAAAAGATTTTTCACTTTGAGCAATTTTAGAATAATTGTTTGAAAGTTATTAGCTTGAATAGGTTTAGGGAAATTGTTAGTTTTTAATTAGTAAGAATTGTTAGTAGTTGCTTAACTTGAGGAGAAAGTTTAGGAGATCAGTTGTCTTTTCTCCACTGTAAATACTCATGAGTTATCTCAATCTAAACCTTCAAAGAATCGAAATAAGAAAAGTTAGAAGTGTTTGGGAAGGAAGGAAGGAACGAAAGAAAGACTGAAATGTTGTGTAATTACATGAGAATTGGATGCTCTCTTTTAGCCACTAGGTTATTGGGAGCATCTTCCAATTTCTCAACAACCCTAAGTTTCTTCATGTAAATTATAGTACTTTATGAACATCAAAAAAGCTTCAGTTAAAAAGCAAGCACAGAAATGGAAGACCGAAATCAAACAAACAAATAAATAAAGAAATAAAACAAGCCATTTGTTTTTCTTTTTTAAAAATTCGTTTAAATGAAATGAACAAAAATATGGGTTTGATTCGAAATGCATTGTGTTAGGTTGAATGGCGTTGTGACCTATATAGGTCACGACCTCATATATATATATATATAGATGTGCATAATGAGGATTACATGGTGGGCCTTGATCAACGGTAACAAACCAGGAAATCAGGAGATGCAGCACCAAGAATAAAGGATTCTCCTACTATGTATAGATATAACCTCTTCTAAGTTTAACACCCCCCTCAATCTGGATCATGTACTACTATGTTCAAATTGCGCCGAAAACTGCTAAAAAAAGGAGCTGACAGTGGCTTTGTCATGATATCGGCAAGTTGATCCTTAGAAGATATGAGCCGCACATCAAGCTGAGGAGTCGATACTATTGAACACAACTCTCTGTGGGAAACACTCGCACTCTTTATTAACACCAATCGAGAAGAGATTACAAGACACGTTGTAGAATACTACTACTTTGTATTGCTTGAGATTTCTTGGGATGAAAACCTAGGTAGGGTGGAGGGGTATTTATACTAGAGCCTAAGCAATCTACTCGTAACAAATCTAAATCTTTTTCCTAAAATATCTAAATCTCTTTCCTAAAATCTCTAGATATCTTTATTCTAAACTATCTACCAAGATAAACATACAATGGGCTTAGGCTTGTACAACTATTGGGCTTCACTCTTATTGAGCTAGTGATGATATTTTAACACATACTCGTCCACAAACGAAGTGATAATAAACCTCAACATGCTTCGTCCGTTGATGAAAGATTGGATTGGCAGACAAATATGTGGCACTAACGCAAGAGGACTTGGATCCCGATTAATTCGACAGTTGGATCAGCAACCGCCTTGTATTTGGCCTCCATACCAGAACGAGAAACTATCGATTTTATTCTTGAATTCCAAGAGATAAGATTGTCACGAAAGAAGATCGCATAGCCTCTAGTGCTTCGACAGTCATCAGGATTCCTGACCAAATCAGCATCCGAGAAGGCACTAAAAAAATTAGTGCTGAACTTTGTAAACCACAAGCCCATATCAATAGTGTCATGTAGATATGGAGATTTTGTTTGACCGTTGCCCCATGTACAGAAGTCTGGGAGGACAAGAACTGGCACACTTTGTTGACGCAGAAGGAGATATCAAGACTTGTTAGAGACAAATATTGGAGAGCACCAACGACACTCTGATAGCGAGTAGTATCCTCAAGCGAGAGCTTTTCACCACAATCGAATAACAACTTCTCACTAGGAAGCATAAATGTGGGCACACCTTTGGAGGTGATCATAATTGTTCTGGACAATAAATCTTGAATGTATTTATGTTGTGTCAGAACAAGTCCATTGGAAGTATGACGGATCTCAATCCCAAGAAAATAACTCGATGTGTCAAGATCCTTGACGGCAAAATCATCTCGAAGCTGTGTTAGAAGTTTCTCAGTAGCTATAGAAGATAGGATGATGATAATAAATAATGTCATCAACATATATGAGGATATACATCTGAATGCCCGTCTTATTAAAAATGAAAAGAGAGACATCAACCTTTGAAGGTGTAAAATCCAACTATAATAGTTTGGAGCTAAGGCGAGAAAACCAGGCACGCGAAGCTTGTTTGAGGTCATAAAGAGACTTATCCAGCTTGTAGAGATAACCAGGATGTTGAGAATCCACAAATCCAAGGGACTGCTTCATATAAACATCTTCATTAAGAAGGCCATGAAGAAAAGCATTCTGAATATCAATCTGTCGAATAGTCCAACCACGAGAAACAACAAGAGATAATAAGAGTCAAATGGTAGTGGGCTTAACAACTAGACTGAAGGTATCATCATATTCAACGTCATATTGCTGTTTAAACCCTTTAGCAACCAGGCGTGCTTTGTAGCGATCAATAGAGCCATCTGACATTTGCTTGAATTTGAAAACTCATTTGCGATCAATAACGTTAAGACTAGCACGACGAGGAACTAAGTGTCATGTCTTTTTTTATAGAAGTGCATGAAATTCATCATCCATAATAGTAATATGTGAAGTAGGTTAGAGGCAGAAGACCAAAGAATAGAATATGTTACTCTTCCATATGTACGCACCTTGGGTTGCTTGATATTGTGCTTCAATCGAGTACCATACGGTTGAGCAGTAGGTGCAGGATCCACAGCTGAGGAGACAACAGTACCAACAAAGATCCGACTAGGCGTTGCGCACTATGGGTTGAGTAGGAGACCGATCCCCAGCATCAGAGTCTAGAGAATCCGGGTGGGGTCCAGGCGATGGGGGAATATGATCTGCTGGCGGAGGATCCGAAGCCCCAATCACTAGTAGAACAACAGATGTCGATTCGCGCAGCAGCGACGCGAAGGATTGCGGCAGTAATCTTGAAGCTGATGTAGGCACCAAATTTTTTGCATTCAAAGAGTTAGTAGGCATAGATATTTGCATATGTTCATGCTCCAAATTAGAGAAAATCTGCAATAAGATTTTGTAACAAAATCGTCTAGGAGAAGAAAATCAATTGTATATTCACATCTAACCATTGGATTGAGCTGCAATTTGGATATGTTTAACAAGACTTAAGGTTCAGTAGATCCAACGGTTAAAGTTGAAAACCAATGTCGGTAGCACCCTCATAAGAATTTTCCTAGAATGCATGTGAATGATGACAAAGCATATTCTAAGGACTATATTGGTTTATCGAGATAGTTTTCACTCTTAGAAGCAAGGAGTAATATCACGATTCTATTCTTCTGACTCGAGTCATGACTGTCTTGAAAACATCAAATATATTTTAAGCAATTAAAGCAAGGTTTGACTTTGTACGGCACTTGCTCCTATTTGCATCAATCCTCGATCAGTTCCTTCTTGTCAATTGAAAAACAAGAAAAATCTTAAATGAGTATAAAGATACAGTAAGGAGCCTACTTGTAGGCTCTTAATCGTGTTCTTAAGGTATGTTAGGTACAAAGATTCAGTAAGTAGCCTACTTATAGGCTCTTAATCGTGTCCTTGTGGTGCACTAGGATATCACACTCTTTCATGTCATGTTATTAACGTGATAACATATGACCTTTAAGTTCTGTTCTAGAGTTTTAAGTTCTTGTCATGATCTTACTCAAGGGCCTTGATTTTGTGATCAGAGTTATTAATCTCGGTTCTTACCTAAGGGTCTTAGTTCCAAGGTTCTCAATTTTTAATTATGAGAACTTGGGTCTTGATCCATGCTCTAGTCCTCATCCTTAGTTCTTAGTTTTTGTCCATGTCCCGAGTCTTTTTCTTGCTTCTTATTCTTATTTCTTATTCTAGCTTGTCATTTTGTTTCCAAAGACAATTCTTCTAGGTTTTACAGTACATGAACTTGATAATCTGTGTCCAAGAATTTATGTATTCCAAGCAACATAGGGTTAACCTACGTCTAATGCTTTATACGTTTCAAGGGACATAGTCTTAACCTGTATCTTCGTGCATTCCTTGCGCTACCATTTGAAAACAACACCATAGACTTATTACGTTCCATGCGGTGTAGTCTGAAAAATATGTCCAAGGCTTCATATATTTGAACGGGTGCTGTTTGGAAACCTATGCACATGACTTGTACGTAATAAGCAACATAGTTTGAATAACTATGGCCAAGGCTTCATAAGTTTTAAGTGGAGTAGCTAAAACCAGCATCCAAGACTTCTTACATGTCAAGCAGTGTTGTTTGAGTCATGAATATGGTTTATCGTGGAAAGTCTAAGGGTTTGATTGGTTTCGGTGTCTTAGAAATTTGTCGTTTATTCATAGCAATCTTTGTTCCTTGGCATTGTCTTGGTGCTTGATCACTGGTGAATGTATATAATAATTTAAGTAAAATTCACAAAAAAATGTGCAAGTATACACTATCACAAGTAGTGAGTAATAAGTAAATTATTAATTTCACAAAAAACCTATTTTTTTTTGTTCCTTTTGTTGTTGGAAATTCAACGAGATTATAATATCATTCAAATAGTTGTTGGTAATTTTGAACTAATTAAAAAAAATGATGCAGAGTTTCATCGAAAATTAGAGAGAAACACGAAAATCGACAATAATGAGGAAGTTTCTGTTAAAATATCATCACTAGCCCAATAGAGTCAAGCTCAATAATTGTACGAGCCCATTGTATATTTATCTGGGTAGATATTTTAGAATAAAGATACCTACAGATTTTAGGAATGAGATATAGATATTTGAGGAAAAAGATTTAGATTTGTTAGGAGTAGATTGCATAGGCTCTAGTATAAATACTCCTCCACCCTACCTAGGTTTTCTTCCCTAGCAATACAAAGAGTAGTATTCTACAAAGTGTCAAATTCTCTTCTTGATTGGTCTTAATAAAGAGTGCGAGTGTTTCCCACAGAGAGTTGTGCTCAACAGTTTGGTATCAGAGCGAGGTTAGTATAGATTGTCTAATCTTTTGGAATTCTTAGTATACTCTGTGGTTGCAACTCTATCTGATATTCCACATCAGAAACAATTTCTTGAGATTATTAGTGAATCAGTTTCATTGTGTCGTGAGTAGTCCGTGATTCTGCAAGTTTTGTGTCGAAAAGACTTGTTTGGTATTACTGAGGTATTTCCATCACGATGGGTGACTTCCAAATCGTAGGAGGAACCAAGAAACTTAACAACAACAACTACAACACGTGGGCAACATGCATGATGTCCTACTTCCAAATCTTTCTGTTGCGTTTCTTCTTGCTTCTTCAATTGCAAGATACTTCTCTTTGTTCTATCCTTACGAAGCAAAATCCGTTTCTTGAGGTGTGATGTTTAAGAGTAGCAATTTCTCTATTTTCTTCAACATTGCCCTCTAAGTTCTCTTTCCAAGTTATATCCTTGTCTCTTAATTGTTAGCTAAAACTTCTAAACTTTGTAGTATTTGCTTGCATTATGGTTTCAATATTATAGTTTCATTAAATTCTTGCTTTTCTCTGAGAATCTACTCTTACGGTTTGATTTGAAACAAGATTTCTTGCATGTTTATCAGTTGAGAGGTGTGTTGCCATCCATTGCCGTATTTATTTCATCACTTGGGATTTGTTTTTATTTTCCTTTTGATGAAGTCGAGCTGCAATGGATGTTCTTTTTCCCCGAGTCGTTGAATGAATTCGATCCTTGGGATAATGCACCATTTAATTATTATCTTCCTCCTTTCCACCTTAAATAAAAATAAAATGTGAAATGGAAACGTTATCAATCAAGCTACCTCTTGACGTTCATATCGATCTGTGTGGTGTACGTAATGCATTGTTGCATATCATTTGAATCCACCCTCTCCATTTGCAGGTTCACACTGGACTGGCTATTTCTTTGCTCGTATGGCCTACAATCACCGAGCAAATTCACATGACTAGCAACGTTTATTTTCGACATATCCACTTTGGGTTGGAAGTATTTTTGGACGGACTCGAATAAATCAAATTAGGCTTAATTGGAGGGTTGTCAGTTGGAACAGAAAGCTCTGAGTCTAGAGAGACAATCTAAGTCTACTGATAGCAGATATTGTCTACTTTGTCCCACTACGTATCGCCGTCAATTTCACGTTTTTAAAACACGTGTGTTAGGGGAAGGTCCAGCATCCTTGTTAACAAGGGGAAGGTCCAGCGTCTTTGTTAACACAGCCTTCGATATCTGACTTTGATACCATTTTGGCTCGAACCTTTTACACTAGACGCCAGCCCTCCACTTCTTAGCTTGAGCAATGTGGGACAAAGTTTCCCATCTTTTATTTATTTATTCATTATTATTATTATTATTATTATTTTGTTCATACATCATACATATCTAGAATAATTTTGCTTGTACATATTTTTTTCTTTCTTTATGAGCATAACAAATAATCTTTAATGATATCTTTTACGAAAAAATGATGTTCTAGTTAGTTGATTTCATATTAGAATGTTGCAATTGACCATAATCTTTTTTAAGGAAAATTGACCTGAGTTCTTTGCATATATCCGTTTTATGATCTTAACCTTACCATTTCCAATTATTATACATATTTTCTTTTTTTTCTAAATTGTTACCCTTTCAAGTTTAAAACCTCAAATATTCCTTAATCCTGAAAGGAGTAGAGTGATACATGAGTTAAAGAGAGTACATGAATGCACATAGATTCTATCCGAATGAAAGTGATCCAAAATATAGATGACTAAGAAATGCTTAAAAAGAATTGAAACTTACAACCTATATCACAAGATGCACTTTCCTTTTTGGTGGCTTAATCATAAGAACTTTGAGATTAAATGTGCTTTTCTTGGAGCAATTTTATGTTGGTAGACCTCTTGAGAATTTTCGTAGCAAACATGTGAGTGAGGAAAAGACATGCCGGAAGGACTCATGTTGGTTTGTGGTGATAGTTTTCACTCTTAGAAGCGAGGAGTAAATTACCTGACAATATTGTCACGGGTATATTAGGACCATTAAGTGCCAAATCAAGATTTCCAAGATTGGACATAGGTGGTTACAACTAAACTTGAAACCCAACTAAATTAGAAACATCAAAATAACTATAAAATCCCAAAAGATTCCTCCCACTTTTATTAGACTTATCTCAAGTCTATAAGGAAATCCCACAACTCTCTATAGAATTATTACTTGTGTTGAACCGGCTGTTGTTTGGGAAGTTGATTTAAGGTTAATATCCACCCAAAAAATTAATTGCTATGAATGTTTTGAGGTTGGATATCAATATTTGTTGCATAGTTATAAATATCAATTCTTTTTCATTTGCTATTTTTTTTGTGGAGATGGAAAAACAAAGTTGTGTTAAACACAGACTAAACGATTGCATTTTTATACTTTCTCCTTAATTAATATTATCAAGCGGATTTAAGGCAGAGATATAAATAGTTCTTTTAAAAATATTTTTTAATTTTTTATTCATATTAAACGGGAAGAAAAATAGATATGATTAATAAGAATGACCGAATCAAAACAAAATCAAAATTTAAAAGGTGGGTGGAATGTTCAAACATTTCACCCTACATATTTTAACTCATAAAAATAGGAGAAGATCTATAACAGTCAAAATCAAAATCTATTCATGTCCAAGCTTGAGGCTCGAAATATGAGCCAAAATCAAACACTTAACCTCGGTGAACTGCAAACACGGGCAGTCGTGGCCCATTGGTGCAACAACCATAAACCAACCCAGTCAGCCCATGCAAATGTCGTAGCCTAGGAATCTTCATTACCTACCGATCCAGCCCATGCAAATGAGCACATCCTTCGACACAGTAAGCACTCAGACCAAAACGCTCATTCCTTGGCACAATAGACTCACGACCTAAGCACTTGACTCGATAGTAGTCCGACCTAGACTACAAGATGTGTGCATATCCTTACCCTGTGATACATGTCCTTACCCTCGCGCCGAGCCCAACCCGTATCCCTTTCGAGCATCCACTTCATGGCTTTTCTCGGCTCGGTACAGTAGCGGCTTAAACGACGTGAACAGCTTAGTTTACAAATTTTCAATCTGTTTCACTACTTTGAACCCTTTCCTACAAATTTTTACCCTTCTATATCCAGCTTTTGCACTTTCAATAGCATTTAAGATGAGTATGAATGCAAGATTAAAGTATAGTAAGCTAATTAGAGGTTTACTCGTGAACATTATGTAGATAAATTTGTTTAATTTGTTTTAATCTTTTATCCAAAGTTCACACAGGTTTACTCGATTTCAAGGGAAGAATTTGGAGTACCAACAAAGATAAACTAACAACCTTTTTTTAACCTACAAAAGTAAGTGGCTTTATTATTTTATTGGTGGGGTGAATTGTATTACGTATTATGACACATTCTCGTTACCTTTGCACGTGTCATAATAATGATTGCTATGCTATCAAATATTGTGTTATGTCATGTTTATAGGCTATACTATAGTGACTAGACTATGTTGTAATAATACGTTATCATGATGATAATCTATAATGTGTAAACTGCCATAGACTATGTCATGCAAGTTATGCTATGTATAAAAGATTTGATAGGAACTATATCTGCGTAATTCACAGACTCGTGAGTCCATGAAAAAAGCCTAGGGGTACATGAGCCCTAGTGAGTCCATGTGCTCGTTGTTTGATCGTGTATAGGAGAGTACTATACATCGAATATTTCCCGGACTGAAAAGCTACCTAAGGTCATGCCATGTTGTGTTTTAAATAATACGTCCCATCATGTCACATGTGTTTTTATTTCTCGACATTAAATGTGCGGTACTTACGACGTATTTCTTAAAATATTCGAACCATGTACTACTCTTATTTTTTAGGTAAAGGTAAGCCACCAACGTAAGGATGACAAGGTTGTTGCGAGGAAGGCCATGAAACAAGAGGCAGGGTAGTCACAATTTTCATTTATTTTGTAGCCCTTACGTTAGGTTAGTTTAGGGAAATATTTTTATTTTTCTTTATTTTATCTAAACTTCACATGATTTATTTTTTGCATTATTGTTTTAAAGATTTTTTTACGAACGTTTGAGACCATGACACCTTTTATGAAATAATTTAAATGAATATTTTGTGCACGCATTAGCCACATCGTGCATATGGTAACAATTTTATTGTAGCATGTCATACGAAGGCGAACCTCACCTAACGTTTATAGAAGACACAAAATTGAGCGAAAAATGTTAATGAGGCTTAAGTTTCCCTTAGGGTTTGTCATGAGCGTGTCAAGATCATGATGCCGAACGGTTGGAAATGTACGATCATGATATCGAGCTCTCAAGTAGTCCTACACCATCACAAGTGGCATCATTCACCTAAAAAATAAAATGTAGAAAGAGGTGAATATAAAAATACTCGGTAAGAAACCTACCCCCAAGCTTTCATCACATCTTTGACATAGTATGTGTCCTTATGATTTTTCTTTGAGGTCTAGGAGTTTTTAACCTAGTCTAATGCTTTGTGAGCATAGGACCATAAAGTCACCATAGTATGGGGGGCAACCCCTGTGGCCGCCAGCTACTATTTAAACCTACATGATCCGACGACTAATCCTTGTATGGATTTACAATATAGTGATCCCGCTAAGCTCGCTTTTCCACACAAAATATACTAAAACTTTCTAAAACCCCTCTCATTGCACATAATTCACATTAAAATAAGGTCAATTTCGAAATCGAGAAAAAAACTAACAAATAGAAGTCAAATGAATAGAAAAGCGAAGTATCACTCATTGGCCAAGCATGCCTACATATGCCTAAAGGGGGTCGCATGCGCAGATATGACCCGTGCCTACATAAGCAAATATGGGCCTAATATGCGCAAAAATTCCTTTTTGATAAAAAAAATAAATAAGTATGAGAAGTTAAAAATTGACTTATTTGAAATTTGGTGGAAGGAAAGTGTAAGAAGCAAATCTTTTGATTCAGAGAACGGTAATTGAAACTGGCAAAGCTACCCCATGTAGTTAACCTGAAAGCATGTTATCTCTTGGTTGGAAATGAATGCATTCTAGCTCTTACAGATAAATTGTACACAACATTTTGGAAATCAGAATGGAAGAAGTTGGTTGAAGAGTTCTTGGGTAACATGAATTTGTTTTCTAATGAGATATGACCGACCTCTAGTAGGTTTGTGATGGACCTTTTTTTAACGATGTCATAATTTTCTAAATATCTTAACTTAAATAAGGTTTCGTATTGCTTACTCAAAACTTGTTCTTCAAGTAACTCAGAGCACCCATATGCCTAACGAATTACTTGTTATGAAGTAATAAATTGTAAGAAAGGTTTTATTAAGTCCCCCTAATTTTGTAAAGGAAGTCAAAGAAAAGAACCCTTTGTTGAGAATGATTATTCTTTATGATTATTAAAAAACTATACAAATGAAGTTTTCAGTTGTATGAGAAAGAGATCAATAATTGGACACTTTAGCAAGGTTTAGAGGATATGACCCAGAAGTCTTTGCATTCATTTTTTTTAACTGATATCATGAAGATTATGGATCTAAGGTTAAATTGGATCTTTAGGAGTAGACTAGTAGTAAGAATAATCAGTAATTCTGACTTAGGCAAATCTAGTAAATGACTCTACTATTTGTTTGGTTGGACGAATTGTATTATGTATGATGACGCGTGCTCCGTGGCCCCTGCACGTTTCATAATTATAATTGTTATGTCATGTTATGCTAAGTTGTACCATGTTGTACTATACTATTAAGTTGTACCATATTGTACTATACTATTGTATGTCGCGTCATGTTATGTGATGTTGTGTTATGTCATATTGCTATGTTGTAATATAATTAGTTTATTTTGGACTCCCATTAAAGAATAAAAAGAATTATGCAAATGAAATTTTAAATGTCTATTGTGAATGGGGTGAGTCAAAAGTGAGATTTCTATATTCAACGACTAAGTAGAAAAATAAAAATTTTGGTGGCATTGTTTTTCAACTATGTATATTTTTTTACCTTAAAACTTTTATTACACATTTGTTAAATTTTATTTTCCTCTTTTTAACGTTTTGTTGGTCAGTGGAAGTAAAACAAAAAATACATCTTGGTTTGATTAAAATAAAACAAAAGGTGAGAACAAAAATTTGTGAAAAATCAAATAAGTACAAAATTCATCTAATATATATATTATCACAATGAATAGAATAAAAATATATTTAACTATATAATAAAAAAAGGTTAAAGTAATATTATTGTCCATTTATCTTAGATTTCATTTATTTTAATTTTGTTTTCTTCCCCATTATAAAGTTTGGTTGAAAAAAAAAATTATGGAAAAAACAATACTAAGTGAATACGTGTTACACCTGAATAAAGGAGGGGTACATGAATAATCTGAGTTCACATCCAAATAAGAATAAGAGCGACCGTGAGAATAAGATTACTAAAAAATATTTAAAAGACTTGAAAGTCACTCCCTACGCAACCAAGGTGCACCTTCCTCAATCATAGGACTACATGGTTAAGCGTTCTTTACTAAGAGCAATTCTATGATATCACGATTCCATTCTTTTTACTCAAGTCATTACTATCTTGAAAACATCAAATATATTTTAAGCAATTAAAACAAGGTTTGACTTTGTATGGCACCTGCTCCTATTTGCATCAATCCTCCCTCAGCAACTAAGATCTTAATCTTGTCCTTATGGTGCACTAGGATGTCACACTCTTTCTTGTCATGTTCTTGACCCGAGAACTTATGACCTTTAAGTTTTGGTCTAGAGTTCTAAGTTCTTGTCATAATCTTACTCAAGGACCTTGGTTTTGGGATTAGAGTTCTTAATCTCTGTTCTTGCCTAAGGGTCTTAGTTCCAAGGTTCTCAATTTTTAATTATGAGAACTTGGATCTTGATCCATGCTCTAGTCCTCATCCTTAGTACTTAGTTTTTGTCCTTTTCCTTAGTCTTATTCTTGGTTATTGTTCTTATTTCTTATTATGTGTCCAAAAATTTATGTATTCCAAGCAACATATTCATAACCTACGTCTAATGTTATTTCTTATTTTGTGTCCAAGAATTTATGTATTCCAAGCAACATAGTCAGAACCTACATCCAATGCTTTATACGTTTAAGTGACATATTCTTAACCTGTATCTTCGTGCATTTCTTGCGATACAATATGAAAACTACACCATAGGCTTATTACGTTCCATGTGGTGTAGTCTGAAACATACATCCAAGGTTTCATATATTCTAAGGGATGCTGCTTAGAAACCTATGGCCATGACTTCTACGTAATAAGCAACATAGTTTGAATAACTATGGCCAAGTCTTCATATATTTCAAGTGGAGTAGCTAAAACCAACATCCAAGACTTCTTACACTTCAAGCAGTGTAGTTTGAGTCATGAATATGGTTTACCGTTTGTTAAACTTAGAATAGGGCATGTCTATACATAGTAAGATGATCTACTGATTTTCTGGTTTATTACAATGGATTAAGTAGAATCTACTAATTTTCTGGTTTGTTACATGGATCAAGGCCCAACATGTAATCCTCATTGTACACATCTATAAATACATGAGGGCGTGACCCATATAGGTCACAGTGTCATTCAACCTAACATGGTATCAGAGCAAAGGTTTATTTATTAACAATGTCTATCACATCTTCTTCCTCCACCCTATCCACCATCTCCAACACCATCTCATCTACCATGGCGTCGACCTTTGGCCCAGTCCCTCTCCACCATGCTATCACAATCCGTCTCACCAAAAATAACTTCATCATATGGCATGCCCAGCTCCTCCCCTACCTATGGAGTACGAAGCTTATGGGCTACCTGGATGGCACCATTGCCTCACCTGCCAAGTTGGTCTCTTCCTCAACCGCTGCTGGTGTTGACCTGTCTCTAATCCAGCCTATGATCGGTGGTATGATCCGGATCAACAGGTTCTTAGCGGCCTTCTCTCCTCCATGTATGAGGAGATTCTTCGCGATGTGGTTGCCGCTACTACGTCCAAGGAGGCGTGGGATTCCCTACAACGGATGTTTTCGTCATCAACTCGTGCTCACACAATTCCAGATCCGTGTTGAGTTCACCACACCAAGAAACTCTATCTGTCTGCTGCAGATTATTTTCAAAAGATCAAAGGGCTAGCCATCGAGCTGGCTGGCGGCGGCTTTACCTTGCGGGATGATGACGTGATCGCGTATCTCCTCGCTGGTCTTGACCCTGACTATGATCCCTTCGTCACCTCGATGACTACCAAGAGTGAACCCCTCACGCTTGATGATGTGTTTGCACATCTAATGGTGTTTGAAGCTCACCAACTACATGATCGTGGTTGTGGTCGTGGTCGTTCTTGAGGTGGCGCGCCTTCTCGTCCTGCAGGTGATCGTCCTTCCTGCCAGATTTGCGACAAAGTGGGGCATACTGTCGTTCGCTGCTGGCATAGAATGGATGAGTCGTATCAAGATGAACCTCATTTTGCAGCACTAGTGGCTACTTTCTCTTACAGGATTTATCCAAATTGGTACAGCGACACAGTTGCCACTGATCATATCACTAGTGACCTGGATTGTCTCGCTGTGCTTGAACGCTATAATGGAGGTTAAAAAGTTCAAGTCCACAATGGAGCAGGTTTGCATATTCGGCATACTGGTCATTCTTCAATTAATATTGTTGCATGTCTTTTTGCATTGTGTAATATTTTGCATGTGCTTGAAATTTTCAAACATCTTCTTGACGGGATAAGGACGTATTCTTTGAATACCATCCTTGGCATTTTTTTATTAAGGATCGATGGTCGAGGAACAGTCTTCTGGACGGGAGATGTGGGTCTGGTCTCTATCCTATTAAGTCATCTGATGTCGATGATTTCAAGCACGCCTTAGTGAGCAGATCTACTACTCACGCCTAATGGTATGCACGTCTTGGACATCCTTCATCTCAAGTAGTAAAGTTAATTTTGGGTCTCAATAATATTTTGTGTGTTGGTGAGTCATCTTTGCCAGTTTGTAATGCGTGTCAGTTAGCAAAAAGTCATCGGTTACCATACACTAGTTCTTTGCATAGGTCTTCGTCACCTTTAGAGCTGATTTTTTAAGATGTTTGGGGTCCTGCACCTCAATCTATTGGGGGCTTCAAATATTATATCAACTTCATTGATGATTTCAGTAAATTTTCGTTGATCTATTTGATGCATGATCGTAGAAAAACTCCTTGTATACTTTTGCAGTTCCAAGCTCATGTTGAGCACCTCCTAGATACTAAAATCAAGTGTGTCCAGTCTGATTGGGGTGGGGAATATCAGAAAATTCATAACACGTTCTTGCTTCGGTACATGTCTCAGTTAAAGATTCATCCACTTTTTAATGTTACTTATATCCCGAGAAATTTGATTGGTATAAGGCTTTAACTCGTGGTTCTTTGAGTTTTTCTTTTTTATATCCTTAATTCATACTTGGTTTAGGGTTCATGTGGAAATCCAAGCAATTCCAACAAGTATTTCTTAAGAAAAGTCCAAGGTGACTACTTACCTCGTCATCTATGTTCGGGACTTTCGTTCTTGAGCTTTCGGTATCCAAATTATTCCAAATTATCTTTACTAGATTCATCTTTAAGTCTAGTTTCAGGAACCATAAAGAAATTCATGAGAACCAATCTAAGGGGGTCCAAGTTGATCAAAACGTGTAGAAATGTCAACAAATGGCTACCTTTGACTTTTATAGGTAAAAGTTTGACCTTTGACTTTGGACTTCATGTTCTTCATTGGTTGCTGGAAAAAGCACGATTTTTCCTTATCATACCCCTCCGGTTTTACGTTTGTACTGCTCTGTATACAACTCTAATGGGTAAAATTTCTTCACCAAACGTTTAGATAAAGTTTCAAGGAAGAAGTAAAGACCAATTTCATACCTTGTCGTGGTCTGTAGCTCGAGTTATAACCTTTCAAAGTTCGCCGGAAAATATGTTTCCTACCTTTATTTGGGGCAGCCGATTCTAGAGCCGATTCCTTCATGAAACTTGTTGAAAATCCCATATGGAATGTTTAGGAGTTGGTAGGACGGAAAATCATTAACCACAACCCTCGAATTTATAAGAAATCTGAGGAAGAAAAATCCATAATCTAAAACCTTCAAACTCGAATTTTAGGAATCCTCATTACTCGATTCTTGTCTTAAAACATTACCCATAACTTCGTATTTATAGATCAAACTTGCACTGGCTTTGATTGTTCTAGAATTGTGGTGAATTTTCTCGTTTTTTATTTTAAGCATTTCTAAAATTTCAGTCAGAAATATCTACAACGATGTAGGTGCTACCGACATTTGTTTTCACCTTTAACCGTTTGATCTACATAACCTTGACTCTTGTTAAACATATCCAAATTGCAGCTAAATCAAACGGTTGGATGTTAATATAAGATTGATTTTTTTCTGCTGAACGGTTCAAGAACCAAATCTGGGTGCCAATATTCTTTAATTGCAATTTTGTAATTAAGGGGAACTTCAAGGGTATTTTGGTATTTTGTGACATTCAGAATATTTTATTATTATTTTTCTCGAAAAATCCATAAGTTTTCTTAAAATCCTTCATCCTTTGATGTTGCTGGTCATTTTTTCCTTCTCGACCATCTTGTCATTTTTTCAATTACCAAGGATCTTTCTCGATTTTTAATTCCTTCGAGATAAGGAATTAAAAATCGAGAAAGATCCTTGGTAATTGAAAAAATGACCTTTTTGCCCTTTTCACCTACTTTTTCCTTTCCAATATTTGTCTAAAGGCCGTAAATTCTTAAAAGTACTTCTAACCGTATTAGAAATGACTTGGTTAAGACTCTTGTCCTTGCTTAATCTTATTAATTTCTTTCGTTGAATCCTTTGGATCTTACATGGGCCGCTTGTTTTTATTGGAGCTAATTTCCTTTATTTTTTGGGGTGTTACATCATATCTCATCGCTTGGCTCCTCAAATCGTATTTATCAATCCGAGTTTTGTACATGATCTCGTACATTTACGTATCATGAATTCTTTCTTATAACATTTTCCATACTACACCAAACATAATTATTTGATTCATAAGCATCATAAACAAAACCTTAAACCAAACGACTAACAAGAGATCTAGATCAGCTAAATAAGGTTCATTTGAAATAGTTCTTGTTTTTTTTATTAAATAACGGAACAATTTGATGACTATTTCAAAATCCCGTTTATTGTTCTTTCTAATCATTTTGGGAACTCTTGTTGTTAAATTTGTTTTAAAAAATAAAGAACCTTTAAATTGTTATTTAATCATCTATGATCAAGTTGCGAAATGCCTTATTATGGTAAGTCCGTAGTTCCCTCCTCTAATGTGTCATTTCTCAATGAAAATGTATATATTATTACCTTATCATTTATGACATAATGTAAAGTTTCTTTTATATCATATATCATATATTTGTATTATCGTTTCCTTATATAACCCCAACGTTTTCCATTAATTTCTCCTAAAGTTGGGAAGTTAAATAAATGAGACTATTACAACGTGACTGTCTTCTAATAACAATTGGTTGTGAACTCCATTCGATGGACCTCCCCGTACATTGTGTTAGCATTTTCGAATATTGTCACAGTCGTACATTTTCAACCATACAACATCACGATTTTAACATAATCATGAAAAACCTTTTCTTTATTTGACTTTGTGGCTTCATTAGCCTTTAGACAAAGTTGGTCATAACACTTATATAGAAACTAAACTTTGTTCAATAACAACTCTTAACCGACTTGCCTCTACTCTAGGCCAAGTCTGAGGCTCTACCTTACCTTTACTCTAGGTGAAAAACCTTGTAATGCAATGTCGCATCTCATATAGTTGTTTTGATAATCAATCATGACCAAAATAAGTAATAAATTTTCATATTATAATTTATGTCAATAGGTTATTAACATCATTTATATTTCACTTGTACTAATCATATCAAGCTAAAAAAAAAAAAAAAAAAAGTACCCACATAAAAAACATATCAAAACATTTATTTATTTCAATAGTAATATCAAACTTTCAATTTTATGGATATATGGATTTTTTACCTGACTAGTTGTAGTAAATATCATAATTATCCATTTTATAGTTGAACATACAAACATTTTCCTCACTCATATGCCACGAACATAGAATACTTTCACAGTTATCTCTATCTCTCTTATCTATGTAGACATCGAAGTAATGAAACGAGCTAGGCCATTGGAAGGAACAGTAAAACAATGTCGTGCCCCATAAGTTTGGTCGAAAACTGAAGTCATAGCTGGCCCAAGGTGTTAGCTTGTGGACTCCCAAGTCATCATCGCCAGATTTGCAGTGAACTGTGAGCTGATTTTTAGATATTAGAGCATATGTTATCTTGACGATAATATCTGAGTTTTGGATGAATGATCCTTCGATGGCAGTGAATTGGTTAGCAAAGAACAATGAAATTAAGAGAGAAAGTGCAAGTGTTGAAAATAAACTCATATTGTTGAAATGGGAAAGGAAAATAGATGGGTATGAACACATTTGTGCTTGATTTGTTTCACTTTTTATAGTGGAAGAAGAGTGTGATGGAAGATGAGTTATCCGTAATAAACCAAAAATAAATAAATAAATGAATGAACCCATTTGTTTGTATTTCTAATTCTATCCTTTTTTTTCTTTTTTTTTTTCTTTTTGTAACATATTGTTTTGTGAGAAGTAGTTTGTTAAATATTTTAGAACCGGAGTTTTGTGAGCGTTGGCCAGGGAAGGGAATAGTTATTATTAATTAATTCTTTTTTTATTGTTTTTACTGTTGTTACATTGTTTAAAATAAAAATAGAATACTGATTGATACTTGTTATCTTTTAAATTGAAAAATATATGCTTGAAACTCATTATGGGTTATTACTCTCTAAAATTTTGAATTAAAAATGAAAAAGTATATTATGGAAATTAATATTATGTTATGGTCGTACAAGTTCATCTAATTTTCATAGTGTCTCATGACCTAGCCCAATGGGGCTTTTATCTGGTCATCATATGTAAGGACGGGACTAACTCGATACTCCAAAAAGACGGGTAAACTTTTACGAAATAAAACAAACAGTATTTAAAACATAATTTTCGTTAAAACAAATTAGTGTTCATACATGAGTAATTAAAACACAACACAATAGTTAGAACACAAAATAAAGAACGAACACACGACATTTCAAAACAAATGGGTTGTAGACGAAGGGTGAGGCTTGTCTATGACACCTGGTCCAGAGTCCGCTCTCGACCTCGACTAGCTCCTTGTTACCTAAAAAAAAATGAAAAATAAGGAATGAGTACAAGACTAAGCAAGTAGCCTACTTATAGGCGCTTATTCGTGTCCTTGATATGCTAGGATACCGCACTCTTTATTTTCTTATTATTGTTTTTGTTGTAAGTCTTTAGGCCCCTTAGTTATGTTCTTGACTTGTGCTTTTTATCATGATCTTTCCTGAAGATATTAGTCCTTGGACTCTGAAACCTTGGTTATCCTTTAAGGGCTTTAGTACTATGGTTCTTGTCCTTAGAACTTGGTTTTGATCTATGTTGTAGTCCTTGATCTTTCTCTTGTTCTTTGTACTTTCTAAGTTCTTGTTCGGTTCTTGGTTTTTCTCCAAGACACTGCACCGAAGATTTACGGTATCAGACATAAACCTGACATCCTATGTCCAAGGCTTCATGCATTCCAAGCGACACAATCTTAAGCCGCACCTTAGGGCTTGTCCTTCGATATGTTCTGAAAACCTATGTCCAAGGCTTCAGGCATTTCAAGTGACATAGTCTGAAAACCTACATCCAAGGCTTCTTACGTTCCAAAGGATGTAGTCTAATTCTACATAAAGGGCTTGCCCTACGGTACAGTCTGAATACCTATGCCCAAGGCTTCATGATATCCAAGCAGCATAGTCTGAATACCGACGCTAAAGGCTTCATGCGTTCCAAGAAGCGTAGTCTGAAATCTTGCACCCAGTGCTTGCCGTATGTTACAACATGAATACCTATGCCCAAGACTTCATGCATTCCAAGTGGTATAATATGAATACTTACGCTCAAGGCTTCATACGTTCTAAGTAGCGTATTTTGAGTCAAGAACATGTTGTACTGTGGGAGGTCTTATAATTTTTTCTTGAGTTTCTGAGTTTTAGGACCTTGGTCCCTTATCCTTGAGTAGTACCTATCATTCTTCTTTCTTTGGTAGTTGTAAAGTTTGTATGGTATTGTTCTTGGTTCTCAATCTTGTAAGTTTCTAAGGTTCATAATTCATTGAGCCATAAGTTGTAACATGCATTCGTAAACATATAAATCCATTGTAATAACAAGCATGAGTGGTTCTAGAAGGTCATAGATTCATAATGAATTCCTTAGACGGTTCTAGAAGGGTCTTGAGTCTTGAGGTGTTTCTTTGGTCTTATCTTGGTTTAGGTTCCAAGCTTGCTCTAATCAACTTCAACTATTGAACATACCTCCTTGTCCATAGGAATAAGCCTTAGAAGAAGTAGCAAGTAATTTGGAGCACGTATAGACTTTGAATTTTCATAAGTAGTCCTTGGGGCATTTCTGTCATTTTACTCATAATTCTTGGTTTTGATACTTAACGTGTTCAAATGGCTTTTAAACTTCACCACATCCTCAAACATCACAGAATAAGATCTACCACAGAATTTAATAGCATTTGGAGGTTCTCTAGGTCATGAACCGTCGGTAGACATCCTTAGGGGCAATATGGTCATTTTGCACGATTTCATGGTTTACCTACTTATCTGTATCCAATGCCACCAAATTTCATATATAACCTCAACGTGCTATAATATGCTCAGGATTAAAATTTTATAGGCAGTGAAGTTCATCTAGTTTGTTATTTTAATGTTACTTAAATCTTAAGAAATTTGATCGGTTCAGGGTTTTAACTCAAGGTTCTTTGAGTTTTTCTTTTTTATATCCTTAATTCATACTTGGTTTAGGGTTCATGTGGAAATTCAAGCAATTCCAACAAGTATTTCTTAAGAAAAGTCCAAGGTGACTACTTACATCGTCATCTGTGTTTGGGACTTCCGTTCTTGAGCTTCCGGTATCCAAATTATTCCCAATTCTCTTTACTAGATTCATCTTTGAGTCTAGTTTCAGGAACCATAAAGAAATTTATGAGAACCGGTCTAAAAGAGGTCCAAATTGATCAAAACGTGTAGAAAGATCAACATATTGCTACCTTTGACTTTTATTGGTCAAAGTTTGACCTTTGACTTTGAACTTCATCTTCGTTGCTGGAAAAATCACGATTTTTCCTTATCATACCCCTCTGATTTTGTCATTTTACCACTTTGTATACACCTCTAAGCATTTTGGTGAATTTTCTCATTTTTTATTTTAAGCATTTTAAAATTTCAGTCTGAAATATCTACAATGATGAAGGTTATACCGACATTGGTTTTCAACTTTAACCGTTGGATTTACAGAACCTTGACTCTTGTTAAACATATCCAAATTACAGCTCAATCCAATGGTTGGATGTTAATATAAGATTAATTTTCTTCTGCGGTTGAGAAACCAAATCTAGTTGCACGTTTTCTTTAATTGCAGTTTTGTAATTAGGTGGAACTTTAGTGGTATTTTGCTAATTTATTACATTAGGAATATTTTATTATTATTTTTCTATAAAATCCATAATTTTTCTTAAAATCCTTCATCCCTTGAGGTTGCTCGTCATTTTTCCCTTCTAGACCATCTTCAAATTTCTTCTAGATAAGGAATTAAAAATCGAGAAAGATCCTTGGTAATTGAAAAGATGATCTTTTTGCCCTTTTCACCTACTTTTTTCTTTCTCATCTTTGTCCAAAGGCCTTAAATTCTTAAAATTACTTCTAACCTTACAGAAATGACCTGGCTAAGACTCTTGTCCTTGCTTAATCCTATTAATTTCTTTCAGACTCTTGTCCTTGTTTAATCCTATTAATTTCTTTTGTTGAATCCTTCGAATCTTACATGGGCCGCTTGTTCTTATTGGAGCTAATTTCCTTTATTTTTTTGAGGTGTTACATCATATCTCATCACTTGGCTCCTCAAATCGTATTTATCAATCAGAATTTTATACATAATCCTAAGATGAATTGGTTAACTCTTTACTAGTCTTTATATCGTACATCTACTTATCATGAATATGTGAGGTCCACTCTTTCTTATAACATTTTCCATACTACACCAAACATAATTATTTGATTCATAAACATCCTAAGCAAAACCTAAACCAGACGACCACCAAGAGATCTAGATCAGCTATATAAGTTTCATTTGAAATAGTTATTTTTTAAATGACGGAACAATTTTATAACTATTTAAAAACCCCGATTAGTGTTCTTTCTAATCCAAAATGAATTAGAAATTTTGGAAACTCTTGTTTTAAAAATTAATGAACCAATAAATTGTTATTTTACCATCTATGATCGAGTTGCGAAATGCCTTATTATGGTAAGTCCATATTTCTCTCCTCTAATATGTCATTTCTCAATGAAAATGTATATATAATTACCTTATCATTTATGACATAATGTAAAGTTCCTTTTATATCATATATTTGTATTATCATTTCCTTATATAATCCCGACGTTTTCCATTAATTTCTACCAAATTTGGAGGGTTAAATAAATAGGACTATTACAATGTGATTGTCTTCTAATAACAATTGGTTGTGAACTCCATTTGATGGACCTCCCCGTACATTGTGTTAGCATTTTCGAATATTGTCACAGTCGTACATTTTCAACCATACAACGTCACGATTTTAACATAATCATGAAAAATCTTTTCTTTATTTGACTTTGTGGCTTCATTAGCCTTTAGACAAAGTTGGTCATAACACTTATATAGAAACTAAACTTTGTTCAATAACAACTCTAACCGACTTGCCTCTACTCTAGGCCAAGTGTAAGGCTCTACCTTGCCTTTACCCTAGGTCAAAATCCTTGTAATGCAATGTCACATCTCATATAGTTGTTTTGATTATCAATCATGACTAAAATAAGTTAACAAATTTTCATATTATAATTTATGTCGAAAGTTATTAACATCGTTTATATTTCACTTGTACTAATTATATCAAGCTTTAAAACAAAAAAAAGAAAAAAAAAAGTACCCACATAAACACCATATCAAAAACATTTATTTATTTCAAGATTAAAATCAAGCTTTCAAATTTTTGGATATATGAATTTTTTACCAATGGTAGCAAATATCATAATTATCAGTTTTATAGTTGAACATACAGACATTTTCCTCACTCATATGCCACGAACATAGAATACTTTCACAATTATCTCTATCTCTCTTATCTATGTAGACATCGAAGTAATGAAACGAGCCAGGCCATTGGAAGGAAGAGTAAAACAATGTCGTGCCCCATAAGTTTGGACGAAAACTGAAGTCATAGCTAGCCCAAGGTGTTAGCTTGTGGACTCCCAAGTTATCATCACCAGATTTGCAGTTAACATTGAGCTGATTTTTAGATTTTAGAGCATTTGTTATCTTGACGATAATATCTGGGTTTTGGATGAATGATCCTTCGATGGTAGTGAATTGGTTACCAAAGAACAATGAAATTAAGAGAGAAAGTGCAATTGTTGAAAATAAACTCATATTGTTGAAATGGGAAAGGAAAAGAGATTGGTACAAACACATTTGTGCTTAATTTGTTTCACTTTTTATAGTGAAAAAAGAGTCTAACGGAAGATAAAAGTTGATCGGTAATAACCCAAAAATAAATAAATAAATAAAAGAACCCATTTGTTTGTATTTCTTATTCTCTCTTATTGTTTCTTTTTTTCTTTTCTTTTTGTAACCTATGGTTTTGTGAGAAGTAGTTTGTTGAGTAGTTTAGGGTAGGAGTTCTGTGAGAGTTGGCGAGGGGAGGGAATAGTTATTATTAATTATTTTATTTTTTATTTTTTATTTTTTCTTATTGTTGTTACATTGTTTATAATAAAAACAGAATACTGAGTGATAAATTGTTATTTTTTAAATTTAAAAATATATGCTTGAAACTCATTATGGGTTATTGTTCTATAAAATTTTGAATTAAAAATGAAAAAGTATAATATGGAAATTAATTTTATGTTATGATCGTACGGTTTCACCTAGTCTAATTTTCATAGTGTCACATGACCTAGCCAAACGGGACTTTTATCTGGTCATCATATGTAAGGACCGGACAGACTTTCACGAAATAAAACAAACAGTATGTAAAACATAATTTTCCTTGAAACAAAATAGTGTTCATACATGTGTAATTAAAACACAACACAATAGTTAGAACACAAAACATTTCAAAACAAATGGGTTGAAGACGACAATGAGGTTTTTCTATGACACCTGCTCCAGAGTCCGCTCTCGACCTCGACTAGCTCCTTATTACCTGAAAAAAAAAAGCAAAATAAGGAAGGAGTACAAGACTCAGCAAGTAACATACTTTTAGGCTCTTAATCGTGTCCTTGATATGCTAGGATACCGCACTCTTTCTTTTCTTGTTCTTGTTTCTTGTAAGTACTTAGGCCCCTTAGTTCTATTTTTTACTTGGGGTTCTTATCATGATCTTTCCTTACGATCTTGGTCATTGGATTCTGAAACCTTGGTTATCCTTCAATGGCTTTAGTACTATGGTTAATGGTTATTGGTTCTTGTCCTTAGAACTTGCTTTTTGATCCATCGTTCTAGTCCTTGATCTTTCTCTCGTTCTTGGTACTTTCTAAGTTCTTGTTTGGTTCTTGGTTCTTTCTCCAAGACACTGCCCCGAAGATTTACGGTATCAGACATGAACCTGACATCCTGTGTCCAAGGCTTCATGCATTCCAAGCGACACAGTCTTAACCCGCACCTTAGGGCTTGCCCTTCGATATGTTATGAAAATATATGTCCAAGGCTTCATGCATTTCAAGTGACATAGTCTGAAAACCTACGCTCAAGGCTTCATGTGTTCCAAGAAGCGTAGTCTGAAATCCTTCATCCAGTGCGTGCCCTGTGTTACAGCATGAATACCTATGCCCAAGTCTTCATGCGTTCCAAGCGGCATAATTTGAATACTTACACTCAAGGCTTCATACATCCCAAGCAGCATATTTTTAGCCAAGAACATGTTGTACCGTCGGAGGTCTTATCATTTTTTCTTGAGTTTCTGAGTTTTAGGACCTTGGTTTCTTATCCTTGAGTAGTACCTAGCATTCTTCTTACTTTGGTAGTTGTAGAGCTTGTATGATATTGTTCTTGGTTCTCAATCTTGTAAGTATCTATGGTTCATAATTTTTTGAACCATAAGTTGTAACCTGCATTCGTAAACATATGAATCCATCATAATAACAAGCATGAGTTGTTCTAGAAGGTCATAGATTCATAATGAATTCCTTATAGGGTTCTAGAAGGGTATTGAGTCTTGAGTCTTGAGGTGTTTCCTTTAGGTGTTTCTTTGGTCTTAACTTGCTTTAGGTTCCAAGCTTGCTCTAATCAACTTGAACTCTTGAACATACCTTCTTGTCCATACGAATAGGCCTTATAAGAAGTAGCAAGTCCATACAGGCCTTATAAGAAGGAAAGATGCAAATGACTCTTCTTTTTCAAGTACGAGCGGACGTGGTGGTAGAGGAGGTCGTAACAATACCTCACAAATCCATAAAAATGCCAACCCTCAGAAGGACAAGAGTATGATGACGTGTTACTCTTTTGTAAAATATGGACATTATGTGGCAGAGTGCTGCAACAAGTAGCGTGATGAGAAGACAAACCTCATGTTCTCTAATGATGAAGAGCCCACATTGATGTTGGCCGAGAAAAAGTTCGACCTGTTGATACTCAATGAAGATAAGGTTATGGTGAACCCCTTAATAGATGGAGAAGACCTAGTGGAGACCAGCATGTGGTACCTAGACAACGGAGCGAGCAACAACATGACCGGAGATCGAGCAAAGTTCAAGGAACTTAATGCAAAGTGAATTGGAAACGTGAAGCTTTGTGACGGATCAATTGTACCGGTCCAAGGTAAAGGATCTATCTTGTTCTAGTTTAAGAATAGTGATCAACGTCTATTAACAATGGTGTATTATATTCCGAGTTTGAAGAGCAACATTATTAGCCTTTGTCAAATGAAAGATGAAGGTAGCATAGTGGAGATAGTCAGTTCGTTCCTCAAGATATACGACCAAAATGGAGCCCTGTTGATGAAGGTAAAACGGTCGCGAAATCGCCTATATAAGATATTATTTACAGACTATCAACATCTTCCAAAAGTATCTATTGGCATTAGCAGCAGGAAAGTAAAGAAGAAACAAATGGATCAGGAGAAAAAGGAACTAAAAAATAGATCCAAGAAGCAACTAGAGGCTGCTTCAATCAGCAAAGTGCAATCTACAAGTTGATGTGTTTCATCAGAGTTATCATCTCAACCAAGGAGGCCTAGATTTAGACCAACAAGTCATAAAAAAAATGGGACATCAAACTTGTCCTCTAAACTAAAGAAGGCTAGAGGTGTGTCTAAAAAGAAGGTTGAAAGACAAAGGAGTACACTACAAGATGAAGAACTCCTTGCACATAAGGGAGAAGTGAAACAAATTGCATGTTGCAAAATTAAAGTTTCTTCCGAAGAAGACAGAGTTGACTAGGGACCAAGCAAAGTCGAAACAAGAGAGCAACGTGCAGGCATTCTAACCAAGACCATTGCAAGGGTTAAAGTTGCAGACATGCGGGAGTTGCTCAAAGTGAAAAATCTCGAACAAAGTCAAGCTTACAGAGGAGAATGTTAGTTAACAAGCTTGACTTAGCAAAATAATTGTTTGGAAGTTATTAGCTTGAATAGGTTTAGGAAAATTGTTAGTTTTTAATTAGTAAGAATGGTTAGTAGTTGCTTAACTTGAGGAGAAAGTTTAGGACATCAGTTGTCTTTTCTCCACTGTGAATACTCATGAGATGTATGATATTTTAACCACTACAAATAAAATTTAAAAGCTAAGTGCTTAAGTTTCCTCTATTCAAAAGTTCTCTCTCCCCTCAAGTTGTTTTCCCTACTTCTTTTATTTGTTTCGACATATTTCGATCGTGAGCCATTTCCAATAGATGTTCAAACATATTCATCATTAATTACTTGTTTCAGATATCCCATGAACAGGATTGTTTAGATAAATTCAAGTCAAATTTATGTTCTTAAAATTTAAATGTTGAGAAAATACTTCACACTTGAACAAAATTAAGCTAAAAAACCTCATGTGCGAGCCAATTATGAAGTTCGATGAAATCATAGAGACTAAACTAGTTAAGAGATCTCATATTCGTTGGAGAGAAGAACGAAACACTCGTTATAAGGGTGTGGAAAACTCTCCCTAGAATATGCATTTTGAAACCGTGAAGCTGATAGCGATACGTAATCGACAAAAGTAGACAATATCTACTAGCGATTTACTTGAGCTATTGTAAACGGTATCAGAGCCAGAGACCGGGCGATGTGCCAGCGAGGATGTTGGGGCTCTAAAGGGCATGGATTGTGAGATCCCACGTCGGTTGGAGAGGAGAACGAAACATTTCTTATAAGGATGTGGAAACCTCTCCCTAGCAGACGCGTTTTAAAACTGTGAGGTTAACAACGATACGTAACGAGCCAAAGCGGACAATATCTATTAGCGGTGGTGTTACACTATAGCACTTTTGAAATGACAGGTACTAAATTCAAACTATAGAGACTAAATTGAAACTTATAAAAAGACAAGAATCAAAACAAAATTTTTGCACAAATTATTGATATCAAATGTGTAATTGAACAAAAATATACATATATTGTCTCAATCTAAACCTTCAAAGAATCGAAATAAGAAAAGTTAGAAGTGTTTGAGAATGAAGAAAGGAAGGAAAGACTGAAATGTTGTCTAATTGCCTGAGAATTGGACGCTCTCTTTTGGCCACTAGGTTATTGGGAGCATCTTCCCATTTCTCAAGAACCCTTAATTTCTTCACGTAAATTATAGTACTTTATGAACCATTAAAAAAGCTTCTGTTAAAAAGAAAGCACAGAAATAGAAGAACGAAATAACACAAACAAATAAATAAAGGAATAAAACAAGCCATTTGTTTTTCTTTTTTCAAAATTCGTTTAAATGAAATTAACAAAAATATGGGTTTGATTCGAAATGCATTGTGTTAGGTTGAATGGCGCTGTGACCTATATATATATATATATATAGATGTGCATAATGAGGATTACATGGTGGGCCTTGATCCACGGTAACAAACCAAAAAATCATGAGATGCAACACCAAGAATAGAGAATTCTCCTACTATGTATAGATATAACCTCTCCTACGTTAACACCCCCCTCAATCTGAATGATGTACTACTAAGTTCAAATTGAACCGAAAAGTGCTAAAAGAAGGAGCTGATAGTGGGTTTGTCATGATATCGGCGAGTTGATACTTGGATGATATGAGCCGCACATCAAGCTAACGAGTCGATACTGTTGAATACAACTAACTGTGGAGAACACTCGCACTCTTTATTAACACCAATCGAGAAGAAATTACAAGACCCTTTCTAGAATACTACTACTTTGTATTGCTCAGGATTTCTTGGGATGAAAACCTAGGTAGGGTGGAGGGGTATTTATACTAGAGCCTACGCAATCTACTCATAACAAATCTAAATCTTTTTCCTAAAATATCTAGATCTCTTTCCTAAAATCTCTAGATATCTTTATTCTAAAATATCTACCAAGATAAACATACAATGGGCTTAAACTTGTACAACTAATTGGCTTGACTCTTATTAGGCTAGTGATGGTATTTGATGGCTTCTTCTTTTGTCACAGTTTTTGTATCCACGTTTGGTAGGTGGCTTATTATTACTCCAACATTCACTTGTGTAGAGTGCTTCTTCTTCACTCTTCAATGGGATGCCTCCCATTAGTTTAGGCATAGCTTCTTGGCTGGCTAAAAAATTTTCAAACTCTACAAGTGATGGTTGAGTGAGCCATCCTTGTACAGCAATAATAAAGCTTCTATATTCTGGTCGCAATCCATGGATTATAATCATCTTCATTCGAGATTCTACAATGGCGGACTTTGGGTCTAGTTCAGTAATCTCTCAATAGATCGACTTGACCTTGTGGAAGTACTGAGCAATCGTCATGTCACGTCGTAAAATTGACAACAACTCATTCTCTAGAAGTTGTAGCCTCGTATCGTTCTTCTTTGAGAACAGCAGCACAAACGTGTCACATGCTTCTTTTGGTGTCTTGTCATTCCAAATATGTTCTAACATCTCTTCTTCGATTGTAGTTTTCAAGGCAAACATTGCTTTGCCTACTTTGATTCTCATTTGCGCAAGGCGCCGTTAGAATCATCCTCTGACGGCGTAGTTTCACTCCCACCAACGATCTCCCAAAGATCCTGTCCTTGTAAATAGGACATCATGCATGTTGTTTGCTTGAACCACCACTAACTTCGCTCTGATACCAGATTGTTGAACACAACTCTCTATGGGAAACACTCGCACTCTTTATTAACACCAATTGAGAAGAGATGACAAGACACTTTGTAGAATACTACTACTTTGTATTGCTTGGGATTTATTGGGATGAAAACCCAGGTAGGGTGGAGGGATATTTATACTAGAGACGCAATCTACTCATAACAAATCTAAATCTTTTTCCTAAAATTCTAGATCTCTTTCTCAAAATCTCTAGATATCTTTATTCTAAAATATCTACCAAGATAAACATACAATGGGTTTTGGCTCGTACAACTATTGGGCTTGACTCTTATTGGGCTAGTGATGATATTTTAACAGATACTCGTTTAGAAACAAAGTGATAATCAACCTCAACATGCTTCGTCCGTCGATGAAAGATTGGATTGGCAAACAAATAGGTGGCACCAATGTTGCACACCACAGGCAAGGCGCTCGCGCTCGCAAAAACTCGAGCTCACGCAAGAGAACTTGGATCCAGATTAATTCGACAGTGGGATCAACGACCGCCTTGTATTTGGCCTCCGTACTAGAACGAGAAACTATCGATTGTATTCTTGAATTTTAGGAGATAAGATTGCCAGAAAAGAAGATCGCATAGCCTCCAGTGCTTCGACAGTTATCAGGATTCCCGACAAAATCAGCATCCAAGAAGGGACTAAGAAAATCAGTGCTGAACTTTGTAAAACACAAGCCCATTTCAATAGTGTCATGTAGATAATGGAGAATTCGTTTCACCATCGCCCAATGTATAGAAGTCGGGGAGGACATGAACTACTACACTTTGTTAACACAGAAGAAGATATCAAGACTTGTTAGAGACAAATATTAGAGAGCACCAACGACACTCCGATAGCGAGTAGTATCCTCAAGCGTGAGCTTTTCACCACCATCGAATAACAACTTCTCACTAGGAAGCATAGGCGTGGGCACATCTTTGAATGTATTTATGTTGTGTCAGAACAAGTCCATTGGAAGTATGGCGGACCTCAATCCCAAGAAGAGAACTCAATGTGCCAAGATCCTTGACGGCAAAATCATCTCGAAGCTGTGTAAGAAGTTTCTCAGTAGCCATAGAAGATGAGCTGATGATAATAATGTCATCAACATATATGAGGATATACATCTGAATGCCTATCTTATTAAAAATGAAAAGAGAGACATCAGCCTTTGAAGGTGTAAACCCCAGTTGTAATAGTTTGGAGCTAAGGCAAGAAAACCAGGCACGCGGAGCTTGTTTGATGTCATAAAGCGACTTATCCAGCTTGTAGAGATAACCAGGATGTTGAGAATCCACAAATCTAGGGGACTGCTTCATATAAACATCTTCATTAAGAAGGCCATGAAGAAAAGCATTATGAATATCAATCTGTCGAATAGTCTAACCACGAGAAACAACAATAGATAATAAGAGCCAAATGGTAGTGGGCTTAACAACTGGACTGAAGGTATCATCATATTCAACGTCATACTGCTGCTTAAACCCTTTAGCCACCAGGCGTGCTTTGTAAGGATCAATAGAGCCATCTGACATTTGCTTGAGTTTGGAAACCCATTTGCAATCAATAACGTTAAGACTAGCACGATGACGAACTAAGTGTCATGTCTTTTTTTATAGAACTACCTGAAATTCATCATCCATAGCAGTAATATGTTAAGTAGGTTCAGAGAAAGAAGACCAAACCATAGAATATGTTACTCTTTCATCTGTACGCACTTTCGGTTGCTTGATATTGTGCTTCAATCGAGTACCATACGGTTGAGTAGTAGGTGCAGGATCCACAGCTGAGGAGACAACCGTACCAACTGTTGCAAGGGGATCAGTTGATGCTACAGTAGTCGATCGATCAGCGACCAAGGACTCGACTGGGCGTTGCGGGAATATGATCTGCTAGCGGAGGATTCGAAGCCCCAATCATTGGCAGAACAAAAGATGCAGAGTCGCGCGACAGCGACGCTGAGGATTGCGGTGGTAATCCTGAAGCTGATATAGGCACCAAATTTTCTGCATTCAAAGAGTTAGTAGGCACATATATATCCATATGTTCATGCTCCAAATTAAAGAAAATCTGCAACAAGATTTGGCTCCAAAACTGTCCAATAGAAGAAAATCAATTGTATATTCACATCCAACCATTAGATTGAGTTGCAATTTGGATATGTTTAACAAGACTAAAAGTTTTGTAGATCCAACGGTTAAAGTTGAAAACCAATGTCGGGAGCACCCTCATAAGAATTTTCCTAGAATGCATGTGAATGATGACAAAGCATATTGTAAGGACTATATTGGTTTATCGAGATAGTAAGGAGTAATATAACGATTCCATTCTTCTGACTCGAGTCGTGACTGTCTTAAAAACATCAAATATATTTTAAGCAATTAAAACAAGGTTTGACTTTGTATGACACCTGCTCCTATTTGCATCAATCCTCGATCAGTTCCTTCTAGTCAGTTGAAAAGCAAGAAAAATCTTAAATGAGTACAAAGACCAAGTGTAGGCTCTTAATCATGTCCTTAAGGTATATCAGGTACAAAGATTCAGTAAGTAGCTTACTTATAGGCTCTTAATCGTGTCCTTATGGTGCACTGGGATATCACACTCTTTCTTGTCATGTTCTTGACGTGAGAACATATGACCTTTAAGTTCTGTTCTATAATTTTACGTTCTTGTCATGATCTTACTCAAGGACCTTGGTTTTGGGAACATAATTCTTAATCTTTGTTCTTCCTAAGGGTCTTAGTTCCAAGGTTCTCAATTTATAATTATGAGAACAGGGGTCTTGATCCATGCTCTAGTCTTCATTCTTAGTTCTTAGTTTTTGTCATTTTCCTAAGTCTTGTTCTTGGTTCTTGTTCTTATTTCTTATTCTAGCTTATCATTTTGTTTCCAAAGATAATCCTTCTAGGTTTTACCGTACAAGACATGAACCTAATTACTAGTGTCCAAGAATTTATGTATTCCAAGTAACATAGTCTTAACCTACGTCTAATGCTTTATACGTTTCAAGTGACATAGTCTTAACCTGTATCTTCGTGCATTCCTTGCGCTACAATTTGAAAACAACACCATAAGCTTATTATATTTTATGCGGTGTAGTCTAAAACATATGTCCAAGGCTTCATATATTCCAACGGATGCTGTTTGGAAACCTATGCACATGACTTGTACGTAATAAGCAACATAGTTTGAATAACTATGGTCAAGGCTTCATAAGTTTCAAGTGGAGTAGCTAAAACAAGCATCCAAGACTTCTTACATGTCAAGTAGTGTAGTTTGAATCATGAATATGGTTTGTTTGGGTGCTCTGAGTCTAGAGAGACAATCCAAGTCCACTGATAGTAGATATTATCTGCTTTGTCCCACTACGTATCGCTGTCAATTTCACGGTTTTAAAACACGTGTGTTAGGGGACGGTCCAGCGTCCTCGTTAACACAGTCTTCGGTATCTGACTTTGATACCATTTTGGCTCGAACCTTTTACACTAGACGCCAACCCCCCACTTCTTAGCTTGAGCAACATGGGACAAAGTTTTCCTTCTTTTGTTTATTTATTATTATTATTATTATTATTATTATTATTTTGTTCATATATCATACACATCTAGAATAAACTTTCATCGTCCAAAGTGTCTTAATATTGGAATTACTTTGGCATTTCTCCTTGATCTCTTTTCATAGTCTTGTAAAATCATTTTTCTTGTACGTATTTTTTTCTTTGTTTATGAGCATAACAAATAATCTTTAATGATATCTTTTACGAAGAAATGATGTTCTAGTTGGTCGGTTTCATATTAGAAAGTTGCAATTGACCATCATCTTTTTTAAGGAAAATAGACCTGAGTTCTTTGCATATATCCGTTTTATGATCTTAACCTTACCATTTCCAATTATTATACATATTTTGTTTTTGTCCTAAATTGTTACCCTTTCAAGTTGAAAACCTCAAATATTCCTTAATCCTGAAAGGAGTAGAGTGATACCCGAGTTAAAGAGAGTACATGAATGAACCAAGATTCTATCCGAATGAAAGTGATCCAAAGTATAGATGAATAAGAAATGCTTAAAAAGAATTGAAATTTACAACCTATATCAACAAGATGCACTTTCCTTTTTGGTGGCTTAATCATAAGAACTTCGAGATTAAATGTGCTTTTCTTGGAGCAATTTTATGTTGGGAGACCTCTTGAGAATTTTCGTAGCAAACATGTGAGTGAGGAAAAGACATGCCGGAAGGACTCATGTTTGTTTGTGGTGATAGTTTTCACTCTTAGAAGCGAGAAGTAAATAACCTGACAATATTGTCAGGGGTATATTAGGGCCATTAAGTGCCAAATCAAGATTTCCAAGCTTGGACATGGGTGGTTACAACTAGAAACTTGAAACCCAACCAAATTAGAAACATCAAAATAACTATAAAATCCGAAAAGATTCCTCCCACTTTTATTAGACTTAAATATAGAACATCTCAGGTCTATAAGGAAACCCCACAACTCTCTATAGAATTATTACTTGTGTTGAATCTGTTGTTTCGGAAGTTGATTTAAGGTTAATATACACTCCAAAAATTAATTGCTATGAATGTTTTAAGGTTGGATATCAATATTTGTTACATAGTTATAAATATCAATTCTTTTTCATTTGCTATTTTTTTGTGGAGATGGAAAAACAAAGTTGTGTTAAACACAAACTATACCATTGCATTTTTATACTTTCTCCTTATTAACATTATCAAGCAGATTTAAGTTAGAGATATAAATGGTTCTTTTAAAGATATTTTTCAATTTTTTATTCACATTAATAAACCGGACGAAAAATAGATATGATTAATAAGAATGACAGAATCAAAACAAAATCAAAATTTAAAAGGTGGGGTGGATTGTTCAAACATTTCACCTCACATATTTTAACTCATAAAAATAGGAGAAGATCTATAATAGTCAAAATTAAAATCTATTCATGTCCAAGCTTGAGGCTCGAAATCTGAGCCAAAATCAAACCCTCAACCTCGGTGAACTGCAAATCAAAGCAGTCGTGGCCCATCGGTGCAACAACCAAAAACCAACCCAGTCAGCCCATGCAAATGTCGCAGCATAGGAATTTTCATTACCTACCGATCCAGCCAATGCAAATGAGCACATCCTTCGGCACAGTAAGCACTCAGACCAAAACGCTCGTTCCTTAGAACAATAGCCTCACGACCTAAGCACTTGACTCGATAGTAGTCCGACCTAGACTGCAAGATGTGTGCATATCCTTACCCTGTGATACATGTCCTTACCCGCGCGCCAAGCCAAACCCGTGTCCCTTTCGAGCATCCACTTCATGGCTTGGCTCGGCTCGGTATAGTAGCGGCTCAAACGACGTGAACGGCTTGGTTTATAAATTTTCAATCCGTTTCACTACTTTGAACCCTTTCCTACACATTTTTACCCCTCTATAGCCAGCTTTTGCACTTTTAATAGCATTTAAGATGAGTATGAACGCAAGATTAAAGTATAGTAAGCTAATTAGAGGTTTACTCGTGAACATTATGTAGATAAATTTGTTTAATTTGTTTTAATCTTTTATCCAAAGTTCACATAGGTTGACTCGATTTCAAGGGACGAATTTAGAGTACCTCCAAAGATAAACTAACAACCTTTTTTTAACCTACAAAAGTAGGTGGCTATGCTATCCAATATTGTGTTATGTCATGTTTATAGGCTATACTATAGTGTGAGTACACTATGTTGTAATAATACGTTATCATGATGATAATCTAAAATGTGTAAACCTCCATAGATCATGTAAGTTATGTTATGTATGAAAGATTTGATAGGAACTATATTTGCGTAATTCACAAACTCGTGAGTCAATGAAAGAAGCCTAGGGGTACATGAGCCCTAGTGACTCCATGTGCTCGTGGTTTGGTCGTGTGTAGGAGAGTACTATACATCGAACATTGCCCGGACTGGAAAGCTACCTAAGGTCATTCCATGTTGTTTATTAAATAATATGTCCCATCATGTCACATGTGTTTTTATTTCTCGACATCAAATATGCGGTACTTACTAAGTATTTCTTAAAATATTCAAACCATGTACTACTCTTATTTTTTAGGTAAAGGTAAGCCACCAACGTAAGGATGACAATGTTGCGAAGAAGGCCATGAAACCAAAGGTAGGGTAGTCACAATTTTATTTTATTTTGTAGCTGTTAGGTTAGTTTAGGGAAATGTTTTTATTTTTCTTTATTTTATCTAAAACTTCACATGATTTATTTTTTGCATTATTGTTTTAAAGATTTTTTTACGAACATTTTAGACCATGACACCTTTTATGAAATAATTTAAATGAATATTTTGCGCACGCATTAGTCACGTCGGGCATACAGTAACCACTTTATTGTAGCATGTCATACGAAGGCGAACCTCACCAAACGTTTAAAGAAGACACAAAATTGGGCGAAAATGTGAATGAGGCTTAAGTTTTCCTTGTGGTTTGTCATGAGCGTGTCAAGATCATGACGCCGAACGGTTGAAAATGTACGATCGTGATATCGAGCTCTCAAGCAGTCCCACACCTCCACAAGTGGCATCATTCACCTAAAAAAAATGTAGAAAGAGGTGAATATAAAAATACTCGGTAAGAAACCTACCCCCAGGCTTTCATCACATCTTTGACATAGTATGTGTCCTTAGGCTTTTTCTTTGAGGTTTAGGAGTTTTGAACCTAGTCTAATGCTCTCTGAGCATAGGACTATAAAGTCACCATAGTATCGGGGGCAACCCCTGTGTCCGTCAGCTACTATTTAAACCTACATGATCCGACGATCAATCCTAGTATGAATTTACAACATAGTTATCCTTCTAAGCTCGCTTTTCCACACAAAATGCGCTAAAAATTTCTAAAACCCCTCTCATTGCACATAATTCACATTAAAATAAGGTCAATATCGAAATCGAGAAAAAAAACTGACAAATAGAGGTCAAACGAATAGAAAAAAGAAGTATTACTCATTGACCAAGCGTGCCTACATATGCCTAAAGGGGGTCACATGCGTAGATATAACAAGCGCCTAATATGCGAAAAAAATTTCTTTGATAAAAAAAATAAATAAGTATGAGAAGTTAAAAATTGACTTATTGGGGAATTTGGTGGAACGAAAGTGTAGGAAGCAAATCCTTTAATTCAGAGAACGGTAATTGAAACTGGCAAAGTTACCCCATGTAGTTAACCTGAAATCATGTTATCTCTTGGTTGGAAATGAATGCATTCTAGCTCTTACAGATAAATTGTACACAACACTTTGGAAATCAGAATGGAAGAAGTTGGTTGAAGAGTTCTTGGGCAACATGAATTTGTTTTCTAATGAGATATGACCAACCTCCAGTAGGTTTGTGATGGACCTTTTTTTAACGATGTCATAATTTTCTAAATATCTTAACTTAAATAAGGTTTCGTGTTGCTTACTCAAAACTTGTTCTTCAAGTAACTCAGAGCACCCATATGCCTAACGAATTACATGTTATGAAGTAATAAATTGTAAGAAAGGTTTTATTAAGTCCCCCTAATGTTGTACAGGAAGTCAAAGAAAAGAACCCTTCGTTGAGAATGATTATTCTCTATGATTATTAAAAAACTATACAAATGAAGTTTTCATGTTGTACGAGAAAGAGATCGATAATTGGACACTTTAGCAAGATTTAGAGGATATGACCTAGATGTCTTTGCACTTATTTGTTTTTTAACTGATATCATGAAGATTATGGATCTAAGGTTGAATTAGACCTTTAAGAGTAGACTAATAGTAAGAATAATCAGTAACTTTGGCCTAGACAAACCAAGTAAATGACTCTACTGTTTGTTTGGTTGGACGAATTGTATTATGTATGATGACGCGTGCTCCGTGGCCCCTGCACGTTTCATAATTATGATTGTTATGTCATGTTATGCTAAGTTGTACCATGTTGTACTATACTATTGTATGTCGCGTCATGTTATGCTATGTTGTGTTATGTCATATTGCTATGTTGTAATATAATTAGTTGATTTTGGACTCCCATTAAGAAATAAAAAGAATTATGCAAATGAAATATTCAATGTCCATTGTCAATGGGTGAGTCAAAAGTGAGATTTCTATATTCAACAACTAAGTAAAAAAATAAAAATTTTGGTCACATTGTTCTTCAACTATATATACTTTTTATCTTAAAACTTTTATTACACGTTTGTTAAATTTTATTTTCCTCTTTTTAACATTTCTTATATATTAACTAATTTGTTAGTCAGAATAACAAAAGATACAACTTGGTTTGATTAAAATAAAACAAAAAGTGAGAAAAAAAATTGTGAAAAATTAAATAAGTACAAAATTCATGTAATATATATATTATTATAATGAATAGAATAAAAATGTATTTACCAATATACTAAAAAAAGGTTAAAGTTTACAATAATTATAACTTGATTTAGCTACTTATCCTTATCCAATGATATCTGTAAAGCTTTATTATATCTTTAAACAACATAACTATAGGTAGTTTACAATAAAGATGTTAGGGTCATTTCGCATCATAACTTGGTTTAGCTACTTATCTTTATCCAATGACCATCAAATTTAATATATAACCCTAACATACCTTAGCATACCTACCATTAAAATTTTATGGGCAACAAAGTTCGTTTGATATGGTATTTTAACATTATTAAATTTACGACCAAATTGTTTGGTTTAAGTCAACTCTTGGTTGTTTACTTATTTTATCTATATTAATTAAATCTAAATTACTTAAGGTTCATATTAAATTAAAAGTGATCGCTACATGTATTTCTTAACAATAGTCTAAGATTGTGACTTACCTCATTAGTGAAGTTCAGGTCCTTTGTTCTCGAGCTTCATGTATCTGAATTGCTTCAAATATTTTTTGTAGATCCATCTTTTAGTGTAGTTTCAAGAACTATAAAAATTTTTGTGAAAACTCTAGATTGAGATTAATTTGAAAAAAACTAAGCAATGTCATAATTTTAGGCTGACATGGCTGGTTCAATGCCATTATCTTTTTCCCCAAGACAGAGGAGTAAGTGCGTGGCCTATTGCAAGGTTTCTCCGAAAATCACCTTTTACAGCCCCTCGATTTCTTAATCAAACTTGAAAATCATGTTGCAAGGAAGAGCTAGAGATAAAAAAATTCACCTCGTCGTGGACCTTAGCCAAAGTTATATATGCTTCAAAGTTCGCCGAGTAAACTTAATTCTTGCAAGAGTTAAAACTCAGAAACTCGTTATTTATTGGGACATTCTAGGCACTTTTAGCTCCCGATTATTTCATGAGGTTTCTTCCTTATCTTTCTTTCAACCTTGAGAATTTATTTTGAAGGATGAATTCTCACGTATGTCGCCAATTTCTCGATTCTTTCTCTTGATATGAAACCCAGTTTTCGTAGATTCTAAAGGTTATTGGGAAACTCGATCGAGTGCTTTTCAGTAAAGCTCAATGAACCTTAGTCGAAAAGATTCGTGTTTTTCCAAAATTCATAAAAAATGAATCTTATAAGTTTTTTCTTTTATTCTCCTTGATCTTGAGGTCGTTAACTTTTGATGTCTTCATGAAACTTCTTTAGGGAGTGCCTAGAAACCGGTTCGTATTGGTTTGGAGATACAAATTTTCCTGTAGTTTCGAATTTCCCATGGCCATGAAAACTCAAATTGGGGGATTGTGTTTGGGATGTTTTTCATCTCTCGAGTCCTTCATCAGACTTGTTGGGGAGCTAATTTCAGGGCGGTAAGAATTTCTTTGAGGGAATTTGATGCAACATAGACTCTTAATTTTGGAAAACCAGAGAGCAATGAAACCCATAATCTAAAAACTTCCAACTCTAGTTTAAGGAACTTTCTTGATTCTTGTTTCAAATAAAAACATTCAACTAAGAAATTTGAGCAATTGGGGTACTTTGGTTGCTTTCATTTTTTCTTAGAATAGAGAGTTCAAGTTTTAGGTTAAAAATGAGTGGTATCGAGTTTAGATATATTATATTTTTTTCTATTATTTTGAATGGAGTGATTGAATTATTTTAATACCCGAAACTTAAACCAATCGTTGTTCTCAATGAGCATTGGTATGGGTGTGGAATCATTCATGAAAGTAGTTTGAGGTGTGGAAAATCTTGGTTATTATTTTTGTAGGGAAAATGGTCTAAAGTTGGGTAAATAGTAGAAATTTTTGGTGACTAAGATGGATTATAGTAGATTGGATCCTCAGGTTGACTTTAATTTTATTCTTTTTTTTTCGAGTTATATCTTCTAAGGAAACACACCTCTCGTATTTTTATCATACATGTTATTATTTTTTATTCTAATCTACAGCAAATCTCAAAGAAATATTTGAGCATTTCGTGTAAAATGATTTAGGAGTGATGGATCTTCAAATAAATTATCTTCGTTGTACATAGGATTTTGTTTCCACAACCACCTTTTATCTCATGACCTTAATGATGATAAATAATTATGCAAAGTAACATGAGACGTAACAATGAGGTAATGCAGAATTTTGAATAGACAGATAGAAAATTTAATCTCAACTATCGGTAAGCGAGAAATTAACATATTTAACCGAAAAATCTTTGTATGTAAATTTTAATTGGAGGTGAGGGTAATCTTGAAAAGAAGGTATAAGTAAAATATTCAAATTAATAAAAGAAAAAGGATAGTTATACTAAAATCACACTTAAGGAAATTAACAATTAACTATCTAATGCAAGAAACACTGACTTGATTTACATGAAGTTTGATATATATATATATATATATATATTTGTAAATTGTGCCAAACTCTCTTTTTATTTTAATTTTTTCTGTTATCCATTGTCAAATAAATTGTGACCAACACACCAAGCCCATTTTGCAAATTTTTTCTGGTGAATTCTATCTCCCATATATTAAATAGTGATTCTCAAACTCGAGTTTTTTTTCAATTCTTGTTGTTGTTTAGTACAATTATTCCAGTTGTTGTCTTCTTCTTGTAATTGTTTCCAACTATCTGTTTCATTCTCTGTCAATTCAAAAATGTCAAAGAATTCATCTTTTTCATGAACATTTCAGAGTGTCATTGACATTGAATTCTATTTGTTAGATCATCTATTCTTAGCATTATAGTTTCCTTGTGAACTTACTAATGTTCTTCGAGTTTTTAAAAATGGTCCCCCAAGATAATTTGTACATTATGATTTTCTTCATAATCTAAAATGATAAATCTGCGGGAAATATGAACTTCTCCACTTGAATTAAGATATTTTCAATCTTGCCTTCTAGATGAGCGAAAGATCGGTCTACTAGTCGAAAGGTGACTGTAGTTGGTTTAGCTTCACCAATACCTAATCTTTTGTAAATAGATAGCGGCATTAGATTAATGCTTGATCCCAAAATGCATAATAATCGACCTAGCTTCTTCCCTCCCATTGATATTTGAATTGTAAATGAGTCGGGGTCTTTCTGATTTAGTAGGCTCTTATTTTTCAATATTGCACACTCTCTTCATTCAACACTACCACCTTGAATTCTACAATTTTCTTCGATTAGTGAGAATATCCTTCAAAATTTTTACATAATTGGACATTTATTTCAAGGCTTTCACTACTTGTATGTTTATATGAATTTCCATAAGTATATAATTGAACACCTCCATGTGGCCTTCCTCCTCCTTCTTGGTACAAAAGGAGGAGTTGGTATGTATATTTTGCCTTCTTTTTCATTGCTAATTGTTGTTTGCGTTTTAGAAGACTACACTGTTTCTGCATAATTTTTAATATGCTTCTTTTGTTCAGCACTTTTCTCCTCTCTCTACCGTATGTAGCTATCTCTAAGGTAACTATTGCAGTTTTTTTTAATTTTACCTACCCTACTGTGTATTTCTTACTTCTCAATTCTATTGCTGACATTTGTTAAAAAATTGAAGTTGGATTACTTGGACATTGATCAAACGTGTGTTCTTCTCCACAATATACACAAGATTCAATTGTTGTTTGACTCATTATAGCAACAGTATAGAATGGTGCATTAATCATTGAGCCTTGTACCAATGTTAGATTTTGTAGAATATTAGTAACCAAAGCTAATTGATCGTTGATAGAGGTCAAAGCATCAACTTCAAGTACTCCTTTAGTGTTACTTGTTTGCTCCTCACATCAGCCTATTAACAATTATTAGATGCTATTCTTTCTAGAATCTCGTAAGCTTCTTGTTTAGTAGTAATATTCAATCCATGGTAGAAAGTGTCCATTTGGATAGAAAGTCTCACAAATCTTGAAACTTACTTTGCTACTTTGTAGGCTATGGAGGGTAGGCTAGAGTATTAATCTTTCACAAGATGATGGTATGTGCCTCAATCTTAATCTTGAGTAAGTTATGTTCTCTTGCCTATGAGAGCTTGTCTTTTGATTTGTGGGATTGTAATGACTTTTTGTGGGATTGTAATGACTTTTGTAGTGGATTCAATATGCCTACAATTTTGGGAATTTGACCAGATAGGGAACAAAAATAAGGAAAAGTAGATGAGTACTTCTCTTATAAATGTTGATTTCAGAACTTCAAGAATGAAGCCTCACTTTCTCATTATGTAACGATCAACTTTTTGAGACTTCGAACCACGAATCGCAACATAGACTTAAGGGTAAAACGGTGATAAAATTATTCCTTTTTAAAATAGATGAGTCAAAATTAATTCAAAACATTAGAAATATAAATTTACATTAAGAATTTGGAACGTACGTGTCAATGGAAGTTATAAAATGTTCACAAATAAATACAATGTTTTGAAACGATATTAAAATATAAAACAGTGACAATAATACAGATTTAATAGTCCTTGTAGCTACACAACTCTTGCATGCTCCCGCCATCAATCATCCATCAAAAGTCGTTGCTTTGGCCGAGTGGTTAAAGTATGTGCCTGCTAAGTACATGGGGTTTCCCCTGAGGATTCAAATCGCTCATTCCATGTTTTTTTTTTGTTTAATTACAAAAAATATTTGTTTTTATATTTTATTTTGATGCAGCTTTTAGACTACGCCGCTTGGAACATATGAATTATAAAAATTATGCTGCTTGAAACTTAAGAAGTTTGGGACATAGGTTTTAGACTACAACATTTGTAACATAAGAAGCCTTGAATGTAGGTTCAATGCATAAATGCAAGAAGCCTTGGACGACTAAGTTGCTTGCTATGCATGCATTCTTGATATGGGTTATCAGGTTCATGACTGTACCTTAAATTCTAGGGGAGTGTCTTTGGGAATAGAAGAAGAACTAAGGACAAAGAAAAAGAATAAAAACTAGAACATGGATTAATATCTAAATCTTACGACTAAGAATCAAGAATCTTTAGTTTAGAACCGTTGATTAAGACTCCACAACACATAAAAAGGGTCCTTCGGCCACATGATGACAAGAACTTAGAACTCAAGAACAAAACCTAAGAGCCTAAGTTTTAAGAACGAGAATAAAAATATGACAAGAGAGAGTATGGTACCCTAGCACACCGAAAGGACACAATTAAGAATCTACTGATAGGCTACTTAGTCTTTATACTCAATACACGTTTTCCATATTTTTCTAGTATAAGGAGCTAGTAAAGAATGGAGGACTCTGAATCAAGTGCCATAGACAAGCCTTACTTGTCATCTCCAACCCTTTTTTTTATATTAAATATTTTGTGTCAGTTGCTTATTTTGTGTGTAAAATTACTTAGGTTAGCACTCTACTTTGATATAATGTAAATATATATATGTATAATATATTTTAAATACTTCTTGTTTTGTTTTGCGACAAATTTTATTACCTTTTTATACTTATTGAGCCAACAAAAGTTGCAATCCTTGCTTTCAACAAGCTCGAAATTGGTCATGAAAAATCCTTATCCTCGATAGAGATTTAATTTCATGCTCTTACTTTAGGGAGGTTTTCGAGGAAGAATATTACCCAGACGCAACAGGACTTTCAAAGCAAAAGGAATCAACCCATTTGACGCAAAATAGTTTTACTGTGACTACCGTGTAAGAGAGAATTTATAAGATTAAAATAGTTTACAATTAAGCTGGTTGACATAGAGATGAAGTTGGCTTAGGAGTTTGTCTTAATATTGAACGAAGATCTATAGTATCATAGCCCTTACCACCTATGCTAGTGTTCAAACAGCAACTAAGGCTATTGAGGGAGCTAAAGCTGGAGAACACAGGGGCCCGCAACACCAACAATCACAGTAGGACAAAAGTGACAGTATAACAAGATAGAACAACATCGTCAACCACCAGTGCGGTAATTACAACAAGCGGATACATACTTCAAGGACCTAAAGAATTTTCAGCATTTAGACCAACATGGAGGCAAACGATACGATAGACCACTTCTTGACCACTTTTCCATAACATTTTTGTAAAGAGAGTCAAATTTTTTTTTAAAAAGTTTATTTATTTATTTATTATTATTATTATTATTTTAAATTTGAGATATTAATTTTACTAACTCAAATGACTGAATAGTCGTAAAAAAAAAAAAAAAAAAAAAAAAAAAATCGTTGATATGTCTTCTGACATATTCCTTATCTTATATCTTTCTTTTCCAAAATTTGTCTTCCTGACAAATTTGCTTTCTTTTCTTTTTTTCATCCATCTCTTTGATGACCTATTGTAAATTATTTCTTCTTTTAACTTTTTACTTTCACATGGATGTAAATTAATCTATTTTAAGCTAGGATGATAGAGTTCATGTAAATTAATAGAGCTCACGTCATTAAGCGTCCCGATGGTATCAGAGCCTCGAAATTGAGGGGGAAGAGGAGTTAGTCAATTTTAAAGCTTGAGAGCCAAATCTCAGGAAGAGGATGAGAAATTCAGAGAAATTTGGAGTATGTGATAGCTGAGCGGCTAGCCCTTGTGTTCCAGGTGGTAAGACGCGGGAAGCGCAGTAAGTCCGTTGGCAAGCTTGGGTGCTCAGTCATACGAAAGATTTCAAAGAAGATTTTATCAACAACCTGACACCTATACTTGAGACAAACAAAGATTGACAACTTGTCAGCCACTCACCAAAGGCTCCCATGTGAACTATCCGTTTTTGTCTTTGTAAATTATTGGTCTGCCTTAGGTCTTTTCCTACTTTTAGAAAAACAGATCTGGCAGGGGTCCTGTCCTGCTAGATTTAATCTTATCTGTTAGTTTATGCCTCTCTTTCAAGAATCTCTTAGTCATTGTATGTCTTTGAGAAAATAGCTCCATTGGCGGAAGCACCCATTTGGATACAATATTCTATCCTTTGTAGAAAGTCTCCATTTGGATACAATGGGGTAGTCCATGGTGAGAACACTTTCTAAGCATCTACTTCAATCTCTCCCAAATTTCACTTAGTGTTTCATCTTCAAACTTTTGAAAAGCAACAAATTAATTTTTGAACCGTGCATTTCTGGTGGGTGGGAAATACTTGATAAAAAATTTCTCTACTAAACTATTTCAAGAATCAATTGTTCCCGGTGCTAAGGTATTCAACCATGATTTAGCATCATCCCTCAAGGAATAAGGAAATAAGATTAATCTAATCACCATTCTATGCACTCTTTGGAATCACAATGAGTCACAACTCCCAAAAATGACTTTAGATGTAGGTGGAGATCTTCTGACGGTAGTCCATGAAATTGTCCAATGGTTTGCAACATTTAAAACATCACTAACTTCCGCTCAAAATTTGTCGCTTGCATTTCGGGTCTAATAATGCACGGATTGAACTATTCCACAGCTGGACGTGCATATGCTTTAATTGCTCTTTCTCTGACATCTGCAAATTGAATAACATTAGCAGTAATTCTCTCTTGGTTAGCAATCACGGCTATATTTTTAAACTTCTGATTCAGTCTTTCATTCTCTTTTTCTCCCTCAACCTTGCTTAAAAGTCCTATTTCAGTTAGGACGAAAGTTTCTTTTACGTGTATGATAGAAATAACTAAAAGTTCTTTCTAGAAAATCAATTTACCCACTTCTCCCCGTAAATTTCTCCATTCACCAATCTTCTGTTAATCTCTCAACTCAAACCCCTAAACCATTTCCTCACATTCCATTTACTTACTCTTTCTTCTACACCTTATAAATACTCTTCAACCCTCTTTCGCCCCACATCTTTATCATTCAAACTCATTAGTTTTCTTACTTCTCTATTTCTCTTCCTATCATCCTTCCACTAACTTAGAGAATAAAAACAAGAAAGAAAGAATGAAACAAAGAAAAAAGAATAAGAAGGTTTGGTGTTGGGCCTTGAGAGCTAAACAAAGCTCAATACCACATCTTCGACAGCCAAACCATCCTAACGTGCATCGTCTTCCGACAGTTCTAGCCCACATTGCAATCACTAGCCCAACCCAACAATCTATATAGGGCAGCTCAAATGGACATCAAGGCAAACAACGTGTCTATGGCTCAATCGCTCGCCAATGACCTAACTCATGAGGCTACGACGAATTGAGTGAATTTCATATAGTGAAATTAAGTTTCATGCTGTCTATTTAGTCAAGTCCCTAAAATGGGAGACATATTGAATTGACTACAAAAGTTATTCTATCTATACAAATAACAGGACAAACCCTCAGAGGGAAGATTTCATAACTTACTCAAGATTAAGATTGGGTCGCATATTGTCATCTTATTAAATATTAATTTTCTTAATTAATAGGTTAGAAAGAGATTAAATATTTCTTTGTCCAATCTTATACAAACTCATTGTATAAGATACCCCCACTCACATGTATCACGTGAACGATTTGAATCAAATCATTTGTAATAAAGTGGGTCATTTCGATAGTGTTACTACAATAAGACACCCAACCTTATCTATATACTATTGACCCTTTAGTTTATTACTTGACCATGATCCTCCCGTATGTAAATCATATATTATTGAAAATTACATTAATAATCCTAAATTTTTCAATATTAAATTAAAAATAAAATTATTAAAATTATTATTAAAAATTAAATAATTAGCTACAAGACTTTAGGACATAAATCCTAATATGTACCATGAATTGAAACATACGTCACATGCATTGGGATACTTCCCCGTTTGATTAGTACATACGCGTAGACCATGATATTATATGCGCTCCTTTCCCTTCGTGACTTTCGGCAGTGTGAGCGTATGCAAGCCCATAGTCAGCCTAGTCGTTTCAAGTGCATGTGTATGGGTCATGTGTAGAGAAGTACTACACACCTAATCGTTTATGTATTAAAAAGTAGAGACCAAGGAAAAGTTTTATGAAAGGATAGGTCCCACTATGATTTCATGTGATTGCATTTTTCGACCTCAAAAGTGGGGCTACTTACTGAATACTTTTAAATACTCAAGTCACGTGATACTTTTTTTTTTCAAGTATAGGCAAGACACCCCTGTACAGATGACAACATCGCTTTGAGGCAATGCAAATAAAGTTAGAGTAGTCACATTTGCATTATATGTTTTAGTTTTTAGGTTAGATCATGTCATTTGGTTTTATTCTTATTTTGGGCTTTGATGTTTTATTAACACCATTGTTAGTTTAAATGATTTTTCGAATGTTTTAATCCGTGACAAGTATTTAGTAAACTGTTTTAAAAGATTTTTTTTTTTATTATTTTTTTTTTTTATTTTTACATGTTTGATATTTCATGCATGTTGTCGGATGGTATTTTTCAAAGGAAAAATAGGGTCATTGCACAAAGTGTCAGTTGTGCACTTCCTGAACCTTATTTTGCTACTTTGTAGGCAATGGAGGGTAGGCTAAAGAAGATTAATATTTCACAAGATAATCATATATGACTCAATCTTAATCCTCAATAAGTTATGCTCTCCTGCGTATGAGAGCTTCTCTTTTGTTTTGCATGGATGGTAATGACCTGTAGTATGCCTACAATTTTGGAGACTTGACCAAATAGGGAAGGAAAATATTGTCTTGCAAGATAACATTCACTTATTCTCAAAAAAAGAAAAATTAATGAGTAGTTCTCTTATAACGACCCACTTTTCATTGTGTAACGAACACCTTTTCAAGATTTCAAATCAACAATACATTAGAAATCATTAATTTGAGGACAATGGCATTAGTTTTCACTAAGTACCTCATTGAAAATGATTAAATACTTCATAAAATTTAGTATCTTATTATTTAAAATCTAAATGAATTGTTTAGGTTAATTATAAATATGAACCTTTATTTTTAAATAATCAATCATTAACAAAACTTAATATAGATAAATAAAACTGAATTCGATCCTAATTTTAATTTCACTCTCAATAAAATATTTACGTTAAAATATTAACTTAAAATTATAGTGAACAAACTATCTATGCTTTAAGAGATACAAAGTTTGTACATAAAAAAAAAAAGGAAAAAAGAAAAAGGAGAAGAAATAATAGAGGCATCAAATTTAACTCTTCAAAAGAGTAACAAAGATAATGCCATAGTTCAAAAGAGTAACAAAGATAATGCCATAGCTCGACGTCCATAGTGTCCTATGAATTCTGGCAATGACACTAAGATTAACCCCTTTTCTCGGCAACCTCGAAGAGTCAGCAATACTCCCACACATAGGAGTCCTCAACCGGAGAGGACCACCGGTGGCAAATGTTAGACCAACTAAGGCCAAAGTGGGTTTTTTTTTTCTTTTTTTCTACATAGAGATGACTCGTAGTGGGTAAGTAAAAATTTTTGTGGCATAATTTTAGGTTTTTTTAAATCTTTTATTTCACATTTTTAAATTTTCTTTTCCTCTTTTTAATGTTTCTTATATTTGTGAAAATAATCATAACATCATATTAACTAACATTGTGAGATTTAAAGGAAGGTTTGAGGACAACGGTAGATGTGAAAGTTATGAGGTAATTTAAAGGTGTCAAAATGATTGTAAATGTTTTTCAGGCTTGTACATATGTGGATTGTGATATGAGCTATCCAAAAAAAAAAATTACAATTATGAAACCATGACTTGAGGTTGAGCGAAATGGGAAATTCACGATGAGAAAAGTATAGGAATTTTTCAAACTAATTTAGACATTCTCAAGTTTTACTTATAGGAATCGTTGGAAAATCTATACGAACCCTAAGTTAAGTAAAATTTAAGGGACTATGGAAGAATTAAGCCAAGAACCAAAAACTAAGATCTAAACCAGACAAAAAAAAAATTATGTCTATAATTTTTCTATAATCAAACTCTAATCTAATATAAAAACTAGTATTTTTTTATAAACTGAGATAGAAAATGAACATTAATGTAGATTTTTTTTTTTAATGTTGGATATTATATTTTTCAAATTTATGGAGTTTTGAAATTCCACCCACAGCTAAACTTAAAATAAAAAAATATCAATTCCGACAATTTAGATATAAATAAAATAATATAGTTTATCATGGTACAACACCTTTATCTAGATTGTCGCTTTTCGACTTGCAATGAGATGCATCTTATTCATAACCTTCATTTTTTATTTACTTAAAATTTGTTTAGGTTTCATTTTGGATCTTTTTGAACCATATATATAATCATTCTAAGATCTTAAGTTTTTAACCACTTTTAAAGATATATATATTATATATTTATGTAGAATGCTATTAAAAGAAAAATGGAAAAAACCGAAGGATATTAAGTGTGTTGTGTTTGTTAGGTTAAGCTTTATTTTGTATAGCATCACACACAACCATCCAAAACTTAGATTACACTTTCTTCTCTCCAATGCCAATCATAAACTTCTCCCAACTGTATTCCATTCCAAGTTTCTTCTATTTTTGTGCAGAAAACTTTTAATAAAATGGAGATCTTAATATTCATGTTAACGTCTGTATTTTATTCTTCGATAGCAACTTAGAAATCTCATCGACATGCATGCACTTTTTTTTGTTAAAAAATATCAGATAATTGATAACTCAAATTTCAGTAGACTTGCTTTTATTATAATAGACTTGTAGTAAGTACATAGTTTCTAAAGAAAAAGAAAAGATTTAATGCGGAGTGAAGCAAAGGTGATGATTTGGTCTAAGAAATCCATGAATGAATGAGCTCGAATACCTTTGTTTTACTATTATACAAAGGAAAATCTTTCTCTCATCAACACCCTAAATACACCCTAAATGAAGTGTCAATAGTTCTATTGTTTTTTAAGCCAAATTCCAAATTTCACTTTTAAAGAAACAATTTAAATCTTCAGTCATCTAGATCAAAATTTTAAATGGTCTAGGATTGACTAAAGGGAACTAACTAAAATTTTAAAGGACTTTACACAATTTTGGTTGGGAATAAAGATAACTAAAATCTTTATTCAACCGTAGAAAAATAAATAATAAAATATGGTTTCTTTAACCCACTTTCCTTTGATTCAGAAAACCGTAATTGAAACTGGCAAAGCTACCCTATATAGTTAACCTAAGAACATGTTATCTCTCGGTTGGAGATGAGTGCATTCTAGCTCTTACAGATAAATTGTACACAACACTTTGGAAATCAGAATGGAAGAAGTTGGTTGAAGAGTTCTTGGGCAACATGAATTTGTTTTCTAATGAGATATGACCGACCTCCAGTAACTTCGTGATGGACCTTTTTTTAGTGATGTCATAATTTTTTAAATATCTTAACTTAAATAAGGTTTCGTATTGCTTACTCAAAACTTGTTCTTCAAGTAACTCAGAGCACCCATAGGCATAACGAATTACATGTTATGAAGTAATAAATTGTAAGAAAGGTTCTATTAAGTCCCCCTAGTGTTGTAAAGGAAGTCAAAGAAAAGAACCCTTTGTTGAGAATGATTATTCTCTATCATTATTAAAAAACTATACAAATGAAGTTTTCAGGTTGTATGAGAAAGAGATCAATAATTGAAAACTTTAGCAAGGTTTAGAGGATATGACCTAGAAGTCTTTGCACTTATTTTTTTTTTTAACTGATATCATGAGATTATGGATCTAAGGTTGAATTGGACCTTTAGGAGTAGACTAGTAGTAAGAATAATCAATAACTCTGACTTAGGCAAATCAAATAAATGACTTTACTGTTTGTTTGGTTGGACGAATTGTATTCTATATGATGACGCGTGCTCCGTGGCCCCTGCACGTTTCATAATTATGATTGTTATGTCGTGTTATGCTAAGTTGTACCATGTTGTACTATACTATTATATGTCGCGTCATGTTATGCTATGTTGTGTTATGTCATATTACTATATTGTAATATAATTAATTTATTTTGGACTCCCATTAAGGAATAAACAAAATTATGCAAATGAAATATTCAATGTCTATTGTGACTCGGATGAGTCAAAAGTGAGATTTCTATATTCAAGAACTAAGTAAGTAGCCTACTTATAGGCTCTTAATCTTGTCTTTATGGTGCACTAGGATATCACACTCTTTCTTGTCATGTTCTTGACCTGAGAACTTATGACCTTTAAGTTCTGTTCTAGAGTTCTAAGTTCTTGTCATAATCTTGCTCAAGGACCTTGGGTTTGGGATTAGAGTTCTTAATCTTTATTCTTGCCTAAGGGTCTTAGTTCCAAGGTTCTCAATTTTTAATTATGAGATCCATGCTCTAGTCCTCATCCTTAGTTCTTAGTTTTTGTCCTTGTCCTTAGTCTTATTCTTGGTTCTTGTTCTTATTTCTCATTCAGTGTCCAAGAATTTATGTATTCCAAGCCACATAGTCATAACCTATGTCCAACGTTGTTCCTTATTCTGTGTCCAAGAATTTATCTATTCTAAGCAACATAGTCATAACCTACGTCCAATGCTTTATACGTTTCAAGTGACATATTCTTAACCTATATCTTCGTGCATTTCTTGCGATACAATCTGAAAACTACACCATAGGCTTATTACGTTTCATGCGGTGTAGTCTGAAACATACATCCAAGACTTTATATATTTCAAGAAATGTTGTTTGGAAACCTATGCCCATGACTTCTACGTAATAAGCAACATAGATGGAATAACTATGGCCAAGTCTTCATATGTTTCAAGTGGAGTAGCTAAAATCAACATCCAAGACTTCTTACACTTCAAGCAGTGTAGTTTGAGTCATGAATATGGTTTACCATGTGTTAAACGTAGAATAGGTGATGTCTCTACATAGTAAGATAATCTACTTATTTTCTAGTTTGTTACCATGGATCGAGGAGAATCTACTGATTTTCTGGTTTGCTACATGGATCAAGACCCAACATGTAATCCTCATTATACACATCTATAAATACATGAGGTCGTGACCCATATAGGTCACAGTGTCATTCAACCTAACATGGTATCAGAGCGAGGATTTATTCATTAACAATGTCTATCATATCTTCTTCCTCCTCCCTATCCACCATCTCTAACACGATCTCATCTACCATGGCGTTGACCTTTGGCCCAGTCCATCTCCACCACGCTGTCACAATCCGTCTCACCAAAAATAACTTCATTAGATGACATGCCCAGCTACTCCCCTACCTACAGAGTACGAAGCTTATGAACTACATCGATGGAACCATTGCCTCACCTGCCAAGCTGATGGCTTCCTCAACCGCTGCTGGTATTAACCTGTCTCTAATCCGGCCTATGATCGGTAGTATGATCAGGATCAACAGGTCCTTAGCAGCCTTCTCTCCTCTATGTATGAGGAGATTCTTCCCGATGTGGTTGCCGCTACTACGTCCAAGGAGGCGTGCGATACCCTGCAGCGGATGTTTTCGTCATCAACTCGTGCTCGCACAATTCCAGATTTGTGTTGAGCTCACCACGTCCAAGAAACTCTATCTGTCTGTTGTAGATTATTTTCAAAAGATCAAAGGGCTAGCCACCGAGCTGGCCGGCGGCGGCTTTCCTTGCGGGAAGATGACGTGATCGCGTATCTCCTCGCTAGTCTTAGTCTTGACTATGATCCCTTCGTCATCTCGATGACTACCAAGAGTGAAGCCCTCACGCTTGATGATGTGTTTGCACATCTAATGGCGTTTGAAGCTCGCCAACTACATGATTGTGGTCGTGGTCGTTCTTGAGGTGGCGCGCCTTCTCGTCCTGCAGGTGATCATCATGACCCTTCTGCTTGTCCTTCCTGCCAGATTTGGGACAAAGTGGGGCATACTGTTGTTCGCTGCTGGCATCAGATGGATGAGTCATATCAAGATGAACCTCTTTCTGCGGTACTGGTGGCTACTTTCTCTTACAAGATTTATCCAAAATTGTACAGCGACACAGGCGCCACTGGTCATATCACTAGTGACCTGAATCGTCTCGCTGTGCGTGAACGCTATAATGGAGGTGAAAAAGTTCAAGTCGGCAATGGAGCAGGTTTGCGTATTCTGCATACTGGTCATTCTAGAATTAATATTGTTGCACGTCTTCTTGCATTGCATAATATTTTGCATGTGCCGGCAATTTCCAAACATCTTCTTGACGAGATAATGACGTATTCTTTGAATACCATCCTTGACATTTTTCTATTAAGGATCGATGGTCGAGGAACAGTCTTCTGGACGGGAGGTGTGGGTCTGGTCTCTATCCTATTAAGTCATCTGATGTCGATGATCTAAAGCACGCCTTAGTGAGCAGATCTACTATTCACGCCCAATGGTATGCACGTCTTGGACATCCTTCATCTCAAGTAGTAAAGTTAATTTTGCGTCTCAATAATATTTCGTGTGCTGGTGAGGCATCTTTGCCAGTTTGTAATGCGTGTCAGTTAGCAAAAAGTCATCGGTTACCATACACTAGTTCTTTTCATAGGTCTTCGTCACCTTTAGAGCTGATTTTTTCAGATGTTTGGGGTCCTACACCTCCATCTATTGGGGGCTTCAAATATTATATCAACTTCATTGATGATTTCAGTAAATTTTCGTGGATATATTTGATGCATGATCATAGAAAAGCTCCTTGTATACTTTTGCAGTTCCAAGCTCATGTTGAGCGCCTCCTGGAAGCTAAAATCAAGTGTGTCCAATATGATTGGGGTGGAGAATATCAGAAAATTCATAACACGTTCTTGCTTCAGTACATGTCTCGGTTGAAGATTCATCTACTTTTTAATGCTACTTAAATCCCGAGAAATTTGATCGGTTCAGGGCAAACTCATGGTTTTTTGAATTTTTCTTTTTTATATCCTTAATTCATACTTGGTTTAGGGTTCATGTGAAAATCCAAGCAATTCCAACAAGTATTTCTTAAGAAAAGTCTAAGGTGACTACTTACCTCGTCATATGTGTTCGGGACTTTCGTTCTTGAGCTTTCGGTATCAAAATTATTCCAAATTCTCTTTACTAGATTCATCTTTGAGTCAAGTTTCAGGAACCATAAAGAAATTCATGAGAACCGGTCTAAGCAAGTCCAAATTGATCAAAACATGTAAAAAGGTCAACCAATGGCTACCTTTGACTATTATTGGTCAAAGTTTGACCTTTGACTTTGGACTTCATCTTCTTCATTGGTTGCTGGAAAAATCACGATTTTACCCTATCATACCCCTATGGTTTTAGGAATCCTCATCACTCGATTCTTGTCTTAAAACATTACCCATAACTTCGTATTTATAGATCAAGCTTGCAACGCCATTTATTGTTCTAGAATTGTTGTGAATTTTTTTCGTTTTTTATTTTAAGCATTTCTAAAATTTAAGTCAGAAATATCTACAACGATGAAGGTGCTACCGACATTGGTTTTCACCTTTAACCGTTGGATCAACATAACCTTGACTCATGTTAAACATATCCAAATTGCAGCTCAATCCAACGATTGGATGATAATATAAGATTGATTTTCTTCTGCTAAATGGTTCAGGAACCAAATCTGGGTGCCGATTTTCTTTAATTGCAGTTTTGTAATTAAGTGGAACTGCAGGGGTATTTTGGTAATTTGTGACATTCGGAATATTTTATTATTATTTTTCTAAAAAAATCCATAATTTTTCTTAAAATCCTTCATCCCTTGATGTTGCTGGTCATTTTTTCCTTCTCGGCCATCTTAAAATTCCTTCGAGATTAGGTATTAAAAATTGAGAAAGATCGTTGGTAATTGAAAAAATGACCTTTTTGCCCTTTTCACCTACTTTTTCCTTTCCCGTCTTTGTCCAAAGGCCTTAAATTCTTAAAATTACTTCTAACCATATAGAAATGACTTGGTGTTAAGACTCTTGTCCTTGCTTAATCCTATTAATATCTTTCCTTGAATCCTTTGGATCTTACATGAGCCGCTTGTTCTTATTGAAGCTAATTTCCTTTATTTTTTGGAGTGTTACATCATATCTCATCACTTGGCTCCTCAAATCGTATTTATCAATCATAATTTTATACATAATCCTAAGATGAATTGGTTAACTCTTTACTAGTCTCTATGTCGTACATCTACTTATCATGAATATGTGAGATCCACTCTTTCTTATAACATTTTCCATACTACACCAAACATAATTATTTGATTCATAAGCATCATAAACAAATCCTTAAACGACACGACCACCAAGAGATCTAGATCAGCTAAATAAGGTTCATTTGAAATAGTTCTTGTTTTTTTTTTTTTATTAAATGACGGAACAATTTGATAACTATTTGAAAATCCCAATTAGTTTTCTTTCTAATCCAAAATGAATTAGAAATTTTGGGAACTCTTGTATTAAAATTTGTTTTAATAAATATTGAACCTTTAAATTGTTATTTTACCATCTATGATCGAGTTGCGAAATGCTTTATTATGGTAAATCCGTATTTCTCACCACTAATATGTCATTTCTCAATGAAAATGTATATATTATTACCTTATCATTTATGACATAATGTAAAGTGTCTTTTATATCATATATTTGTATTATCATTTCCTTATATAATTCCAACGTTTTCCATTAATTTCTCCTTAAGTTGGGAACTTAAATAAATAGGACTAATACAACGTGACTGTCTTCTAATAACAATTGGTTGTGAACTCCATTCGATGGACCTCCCTGTACATTGTGTTAGCATTGTCGAATACTGTCACAGTCGTACATTTTCAACCATATAACGTCACGATTTTGACACAATCATGAAAAACCTTTTTTTTTATTTGACTTTGTGGCTTCGTTAGACTTTAGACAAGGTTCGTCACTAACACTTATAGAAACTAAACTTTGTTCAATAACAACTCTAACCGACTTGCCTCTACTCTAGGCCAAGTCTAAGGCTCTACCTTGCCTTTACCCTAGGTCAAAATCTTTGTAATGCAATGTCACATCTCATATAGTTGTTTTGATTATCAATCATGACCAAAATAAGTTAACAAATTATATCAAGCTTTAAAAAAAAAAAGAAAAAAAAATGTACCCACATAAACACCATATGAGAAACATTTATTTATTTCAAGATTCAAATCAAACTTTCAAATTTATGGATATATGAATTTTTTACGTGACCAGTTATAGCAAATATCATAATTATTAGTTTTATAGTTGAATATACAGACATTTTCCTCACTCATATGCCACGAACATAGAATACTTTCACAATTATCTCTATCTCTCTTATCTATGTAGACATCGAAATAATGAAACGAGCCAGGCCATTAGAAGGAATAGTAAAACAATGTCATGCCGCATAAGTTTGGATGAAAACTGAAGTCATAGCTGGCCCAAGGTGTTAGCTTGTGGACTCCCAAGTTATCATCGCCAGATTTGTAGTGAACATTGAGCTAATTTTTAGATTTTAGAGCATTTGTTATCTTGACGATAATATCTGGGTTTTGGATGAATGATCCTTCGATGGTAGTGAATTGGTTAGCAAAGAATAATGAAATGAAGAGAGAAAGTGCAAGTGTTGAAAATAAACTCATATTGTTGAAATGGGAAAGGAAAAGAGATCGGTACGAACACATTTGTGCTAGATTTGTTTCACTTTTTATAATGAAAAAAGAGTCTAATGGAAGATAAGAGTTGATCGTAATAACCAAAAAATAAATAAATAAATGAACGAACCCATTTATTTGTATTTCTTATTCTATCTTTTTGTTTCTTTTTTCTTTTCTTTGTGTAACATATGGTTGTGTGAGAAGTAGTTTGTTGAGTATTCTAGGGCAGGAGTTATGTGAGAGTTGGCTAGGGAAGGGAATAGTTATTATTAATTATTTAATTATTATTATTTTTTTACCGTTGTTACATTGTTTATAATAAAAATAGAATACTGATTGATAACTTTTATTTTTTAAATTGAAAAATATATGCTTGAAACTCATTATGGGTTATTGTTCTATAAAATTTTGAATTAAAAATGAAAAGTATAATATGTAAATTAATTTTATGTTATGACCGTACGGGTTCACCTAGTCTAATTTTCATAGTGTCTCATGACCTAGCCCAACGGGACTTTTATCTGGTCATCATATGTAAGGACCGGGCTGACTCGATACTCCAAAAAGACGGGTAAACTTTCACGAAATAAAACAAATAGTATTTAAAACATAATTTTCCTTGAAACATAATAGTGTTCATACATGAGTAATTAAAACACAAAAAAATAGTTAGAACACAAAATAAGGAACGAACACAAAACATTTCAAAACAAATGGGTTGAAGACGACGAGTGAGGCTTTTCTATGACACCTGCTTCAGAGTCCGCTCTCGACCTCGACTAGCTCCTTATTACCGGAAAAAAATGCAAAATAAGGAAGGAGTACAAGACTTAGCAAGTAGCCTACTTTTAGGCTCTTAATCGTGTCCTTGATATGCTACGATACCGCACTCTTTCTTTTCTTGTTGTTGTTTTTCTTGTAAGTACTTAGGCCCCTTAGTTCTCTTTTTGACTTAGGGTTCTTATCATGATCTTTCCTGATGATCTTGGTCATTGGATTATGAAACCTTGGTTATCCTTTAAGGGCTTTAGTACTATGGTTAATGGTTATTGGTTCTTGTTCTTAGAACTTGCTTCTTGATCCATGTTCTAGTCCTTGATCTTTGTCTTGTTCTGGGTACTTTCTAAGTTCTTGTTTGGTTCTTGGTTCTTTCTCCAAGACACTGCCCCGAAGATTTACGGTATCAGACATGAACCTGACATCCTGTGTCTAAGGCTTCATGCATTTCAAGCGACACAGTCTTAACCTGCACCTCAGGACTTTCCCTTCGATATGTTCTAAAAACCTATGTCCAAGGCTTCATGCATTTCAAGTGATATAGTTTGAAAACCTACATCCAAGGCTTCTTACGTTCCAAAGGATGTAGTCTAATTCTACATCAAGGGTCTGCCCTACGATACAGTCTGAATACCTATGCCAAAGGCTTCATGCGTTCCAAGCAGCATAGTCTGAATACCTACGCTCAAGGCTTCATGTGTTCCAAGAAGCGTAGTCTGAAATCCTGCACCCAGTGCTTGCCCTATGTTACAACATGAATACCTATGCCCAAGGCTTCATGCGTTCCAAGCAGCATAGTCTGAATACCTACGCTCAAGGTTTCATGTATTCCAAGAAGCATAGTCTGAAATCCTGCACCTAGTGCTTGCCCTGTGGTACGGCATGAATACCTATGCCCAAGACTTCATGCATTCCAACTGGCATAATTTGAATACATACGTTCAAGGCTTCATACGTTCCAAGCAGCGTATTTTGAGTCAAGAACATGTACCGTGCGAGGTCTTATGATTTTTTCTTGAGTTTCTAAGTTTTAGGACCTTGGTTACTTATCCTTGAGTGGTACCTAGCATTCTTCTTGCTTTGGTAGTTGTAGAGCTTGTATGATATTGTTCTTGGTTCTCAATCTTGTAAGGTTCTAAGGATCATAATTTCTTGAGCCGTAAGCTGTAACATGCATTCGTAAACATATGAATCCATCGTAATAAGAAGCATGAGTTGTTCTAGAAGGTCATAGATTCATAATGAATTCCTTATATGGTTCTAGAAGGGTCTTGAGTCTTGAGTCTTAAGGTGTTTTCTTTAGGTGTTTCTTTGGTCTTAACTTGCTTTAGGTTCCAAGCTTGCTCTATTCAACTTGAACTATTGAACATACCTTCTTGTCCATAGGAATAGGCCTTATAAGAAGTAGCAAGTCCATACAGGCCTTATAAGAAGGAAAGATGTAGATGACTCTTCTTTTTCAAGTACGAGCGGACGTGGTGGCAGAGGAGGTCGTGACAATACCTCACAAACCCATGAAAATACCAACCCTCAGAAGGACAAGAGTATGATGAAGGTTACTCTTGTGGAAAATATGGGCATTATGTGGCAGAGTGCCGCAACAAGTAGCATGATGAGAAGACAAACCTCATATTTTCGGATTATGAAGAGCCCACATTGATGTTGGCCGAGAAAATGTCAAACCTGTTGATACTCAATGAAGATAAGGTTATGGCGAACCTCTTAATAGATGGAGAAGACCAAGTGGAGACCAGCATGTGGTACCTAGACAACGGAGCGAGCAACAACATGACTGGGGATAGAGCAAAGTTCAAGGAAGTTGATGAGAAGTTCATTGGAAACGTGAAGCTTTGTGACAGATCAATTGTACCGATCAAAGGTAAAGGATCTATCTTATTCCAGTGTAAGAATGGTGATCAATGTCTATTAACCTAGGTGTATTACATTCCGAGTTTGAAGAGCAACATTATTACCCTTTGTAAAATGATAGATGAAGGTAGCATAGTGGAGATAGTCAGCCCGTTCCTCAAGATATACGACCGAAATGGAGCCCTTTTGATGAAGGTAAAACAATCGCGAAATCGCCTATATAAGATATTATTGACAGACTATCAACATCTTCCAAAAGTATCTATTGACGTTGGCAGCAGGAAAGTAAAGAAGAAACAAACGGGTGAGGAGAAAAAGGAACTAAAAAATAGATCAAAGAAGCAACTTGAGGCTGCTTCAATCAGCAAAGTGCAGCCTACAAGTCGATGTGTTTCATCAGACTTATCATCTCAACCAAGGAGGCCTAGAGGAAGACCAGCAGGGCATAAGCAAAATGGGACATCAAACTTGTCCTCTAAAGCAAAGAAGGCTAGAGGCATGTCTAAAAAGAAGTTTGAAAGACAAAGGAGTACACTACAAGATGAAGAACTCCTTGCACAAAAGGAAGAAGTGAAACAAATTGCATGTTGCAAAATTAAAATTTCTTCCGAAGAAGACAGAGTTGACCAGGGACCAAGCAAAGTCAAAACTAGAGAGTAACGTGCAGGCATTCTCACCGAGACAATTGCAAGGGTTAAAGTTGCAGACATGTGGGAGTTGCTCAAAGTGAAAAATCTCGAACAATGTCAAGCTTACGGAGGAGAATGTGCGTTAACAAGCTTGACTTAGCCAAAGAGGTTATTAACCTAGAGCAATTTTAGTTTAATTGTTGGGAAGTTATTAGCTTGAATAGGTTTAGGAAAATTGTTAGTTTTTAATCCGTAAGAATGCTTAGTAGTTGCTTAACTTTGACTTGAGGAGAAAGTTTAGGAGATCAGTTGTCTTTTCTCCACTATAAAAACTCATGAGATGTATGTTATTTTAACAATTACACAGAAAATTGAAAAGCTAAGTGCTTAAGTTTTCTCTATTCAAAACTTCTCTCTCCCCTGAAGTTGTTTTCCCTACTTCTTTTATTTGTTTTGACATATTTCGATCGTTGACCATTTTCAATAGATGTTCAAACATATTCATCATTAATTACTTGTTTATGATATCCCATGAACAGGATTGTTCAGATAAATTCAAGAAAAATTTGTGTTCTTAAAATTCAAATGTTGAGAAAATACTTCACACTTGAACAAGATTAAGCTAAAGAACCTCACGTGCATGCCAATTATGAAGTTCGATGAAATCATAAAGACTAAACTAGTTAAGAGATCTCATATTGGTTGGAGAGAAGAACGAAACACTCATTATAAGTGTGTGGAAAACTCTCCCTAGAATATGCGTTTTTAAACCGTGAGGTCGATGACGATATGTAATGGACAAAAGTAGACAATATCTACTAGTTGTTTGCTTGAGCTATTATAAATGGTATTAGAGCTAGAGACCGGGTGATGTGCCAGCGAGAACGTTGGGGCTCTAAAGGGCATGGATTGTGAGATCCCACGTCGGTTGGAGAGGAGAACGAAACATTTCTCATAAGGATGTGGAAACCTCTCCCTAGCAGACGCGTTTTAAAACTGTGAGGCTAACAACGATACGTAACGAGCCAAAGCGGACAATATCTATTAGCGGTGGAGTTACACTAGCACTTTTGAAATGGCAGGTATTGAATTCAAACTATAGAGACTAAATTGAAACTTATAAGAAGACAAGAATCAAAAAAAAAATTTTGCACAAATTATTGATATCAAATGTGTAATTGAACGAAAATATACATATATTATTTCAATCTAAACATTCAAAGAATCGAAATAAGAAAAGTTAGAAGTGTTTGGAAAGGAAGGAAGGAAGGAAAGACTGAAATGTTGTTTAATTGCCTGAGAATTGGACGCTCTCTTTTGGCCACTAGGTTATTGAGAGCATCTTCCCATTTCTCAAGAACCCTAAATTTCTTCACGTAAATTATAGTACTTTATGAACCATAAAAAATGCTTCTTGTTAAAAAGCAAGCACATAAATGGAAGAACGAAATCAAACAAACAAATAAATAAAGAAATAAAACAAGCCATTTGTTTTTCTTTTTTCAAAATTAGTTTAAATGAAATGAACAAAAATATGGGTTTCATTCCAAATGCATTGTGTTAGGTTGAATGGCGCGGACATATATGGGAAAAAATGATTAGTTCAAGTCAATACTTAGTCTACTAAGTAGACACGATTTATGTCTACTTAGTAGCCGTTAGGTTAGTTGAAGTCAATGTTTTTATTTTTCATTATATTAACTAAACTTCACATGATTTACTTTTGCATTATTGTTTTAAATATTTTATTAGGAACGTTCGAGCCCATGATACCTTTTATGAAATATTTTCTATGAAGAGTTTGCGCACACATTAATCACGTCATGTATGTAGTAACAATTTTGTTGTAGTATATCGTTTGAAGGTGAACCTCACCTCATGTTTAAAGAAGACCCATAATTACGGAAAAAATGTGAATGAGGCTTGAGTTCCCCTTACTGCTTGCCATGAGCGTGTCAAGCACTCCCACACCTCGATAAGTGGCATCATTCACCAAAAAAAATAAAATATAGAAAGTGGTGAATATGAGAATACTCGATAAGAAACCTACTCTCAGGCTTTCATCGCATCTTTAACATAGTAGGTGCCTTGAGTTTTTTTCTCTGAGGTTTAGGAAGTTCTGAAATGGTCTTATGTTATCTGAGCATAGGACCATAAAGTCACCCTAGTCTGAGGGGCGACCTCTATGGCCGCTAGCTATTATGTCAACCTACATGATCACATGTAACGATACAAAAAAAATGGCGCGATCGACGGAAAAGACGCGAGAATGCTGAAATTCTCGCACCCAGGTCGATCTCACCTCCATTGACACTCCCGCAATGCCAAACTCCATCCACAAACATCTATTGCCTCCAGAGAGTCGCTTGCAAGGAAACACAACAAACAAGAAGAGAAAAATGAAAGAGAGAGAGAGGTGAGATCTAAAACTCTGGCGAAAGCCAAACCCACAGAGATCGACGATGAAATCATCATGTTTTGCCACGTAAAGAAACACTGAGCTCTTTACAAACATCAAGGATGAGGTTTGGCATCCCATACACGTCGTACACCGTCGGAAGAGGAAGACAGAATTTCAGGCTTTTTCGACCTCCCACATCCGAGAATTTCAGGCCTCTACGAACAAAACTGACACAACAAAAGGGAAGTGGGAGGAGAGACAATGCGAAACCATGGGAAAACAGACACCAAAATGGCGTTACGAAAGAGAGAGAAAGTTGTGACCCAATCCCTCGACCCAATCTTGACGCTTGCAACCCGTGACCAGCCCACGAACAAAAATTGTGACTTGATCCATCTTCAGTCCAATCCATTCCAGCCTAGAACCTACAACAACCTTCTACAAAAACCCCTCGGCTCTCGAAGGCTCAGCTAGGCGGCTCCGTCTCAGCCCCAGCCCGACTTCTCGTCTCGAGAATAATTTCTTGGATTTATATGCACTGTTTCGACCCTCTCGAACCTATTTTTGATCTCAATTAAGGTAAATAAGGTCTATTTAATTTCGTATTTCACAATTTCAAGTTATATTTATGATAGTTATTGTGAAATAATAACAAAAGCGATGAATGATCCAATAGGAACCGACGACCAGAGATAACGTGACACACTTTTGAGAAACGAGAGCTTACGTTAAATTAATTAGGGAGTACGCCGGCTAAGGCCAACCAAGTAAGTACCCCTACCATTGTTAGTGTATAAAATATATTTTGTATGTTGGTACGTGCCGATGGTTTCGCACGTGTCATAAATCGTATGTTTAGACCGTTATGGATTAATACGTAAATGTTATGCGATGTGAACGCTATGCTGTCTTTGGATGAATTGTTATGATTTATTATTTTATGTATTATGATATGCTTGGATTGCATTATGTGACTATAATGATACCTTACCGTATGATGTGCACGATATGATCTGTTATGTTTGAAAGCATGAAAATGTTACGTTATGCCTTGTGAATTGCATGAATAGCATGATATGGATGACATGAAAAACGATAAATAACATGAAACATAACCCCTGTAGATGCATCAATGCTACGATGACTACTGTGAAAAATGGCATGATATGAATAAAATGATAGTGGGGTAATATTTAATAATGATGAAAATGGAAAAATGTTAGGATCTCATGCATGAATGTGTGCTCATGCATTGGAGGATACCCATATTCCTTCACGATTGTAAAAACGCATACACTACTAGACAGGAGAACGACCATTATGTTTGACATAATGCTTATGTGAAGGCTACTACGTCTAACAGGCGCCTGGCATAGAGAGCTCCTAGAGTATGCTCGCTTGACAAGGAAAGGGGTCCAGTGGTGTGCAAGCTGACTGGTGGATCCATACTCGCATGTGTGGGCCGTGTTTAAGAATGAATTACACATCCAAGCTACCCGTTAAGATAATACCATAGAGAAATAAACAGTTTTGATTGGTCTCATGCATTGCATTCACATGTTCTTGCATTATAACCGCGACAAGGGGTCACTTACTGAGTATTTTTAAATACTCAAGCCTCGTGCTACTATATTTTTCAGATAAAGGTAAGACACCCCTATAAGGTTGATGGAGGAATCACAACCCTGAGACCGTGGCACATGTATAGCATAGACTTGCATTTTTCTTTAGTAGTATAGGCTAGCTTCCACCTTAACCCGTGGGGCACGTTAATTAGCCAATAAGAGTTTGCGTTCCCAAGTTCAATTCACACCTTTGTTTCCTTTTTCTTTAATTTTTTTTAGTCGAATCGGACTGTAATGCAATAGGCCATATGTTGAAATGACGTATGTGAATATGAAACTTAAGTGTTTGTATAAATACGACAAAAGAGTATTATGGGCTTACAAAATTGATGACAAGGAGTGTTATGGACTCACAAAATTGAAAACTTAGGAGTTAACCTCATGAAAATTTCTAGAGAGAACTAGCTATGATATCTTGCAAATTTCACCCTCCTTCAAACCGGTCGTCATGTACTTTCTCTTCGTTTAAAAATAATAAAAAGACAAAACATTTGAAATAATTAATTTGAGACACCCCAAATGTTATTGAACTACAAATATTAAAAGAACCTATTAAAACGCCTAATCCATTAGGCCATAGGTGCTTTTCATTATATGACCAATCGTATGAAAATTGAATTTTCAAGAGTTTACTATAAGTTTTTTTCAAAACATGGAGGGCATTGATTACAAGATACCCAACTGATATGTAGATCAAATAGCCTAACGAATAATCAACTGTTAAAAGAAACCATTAAGGTAAGTTCAAAAAAGAAGAAATAATTGAGGATTAAAATTTAACTCTTCAAAAGAGTAACAACGATAATTTCAAAGCTCGCCATCCACGGCATCCTATGAACTCTAGCCGTGATACTCTGATTAACCTTTTTTCTGCATAGAGATGACTCATAGTGACAAAGTAAAAGAGTGGGTGCCATTATTTCACATTTGAAAAAACTTTTATTTCATATTTGTTAAATTTTATTTTCCTCTTTTTAACATTTCTTACATTTATGAAACATAATTATAACATCACATTAACTAACCTTCTATTTTTCTCTAAGCTCCAAGGTTCTTGATTCTTAATTGTGATAAAATGGATCTTGATCCATGTTCTAGTCCTCATCCTTAGTTCTTGGTTTTTGTTCTAGTCCTTGTCCAGTCTTGTTCTTGGTTCTTGTTCTTATTTTTTGTTTTTTATTTTGTTTCTTAACCTGCTTCCAAGACTTCACGCATTCCTGGCAACACAGTCTTAACTTACGTCCAAGGCTTCATTTGTTTCAAGAGACATAGTCTAAACCTGTATCTAGGGCTTAATGAATTCTTTGTGATACAATCTAAAACCTACACTAAAGGATTATTAGTTCCATGCAGGGTAATCTGAAACCTACGTTCAAGGCTTCATATGTTTCAAGTGACGCTGTCTGAATACCTATGCCGAAGACTTCTACATTCCAAAGGACATAGTTTGAATAGTTACGCTCAAGGTTTCATATGTTCAAAGTGGCATACTTTGAAATTTGCATCGAAGACTTCTTACAGTCCAAGCAATGTAGTTTGAGTCATGGTTTACCATGAGAAAAATAGGGATTTCTTTGGTTTCAGAGTCTTAGAACCTTGGTTCTTTGTTCTTAGCATTCTTTGTGTCTTGGCATTATTTTGGTGTGTGATAAGCTGACTTAATACATGTTCTTAAGCATTCTTTGTGTCTTGGCATTGTTTTGGTGTATGATAAGCTGACTTAATACATGTTTTTAAGGTTGCCACCTAATTACTTGAAAGTCTAGGTCTCACCTGGAGCTCATTCTACTTTAGGGAAGCATTCAGATTACTTATTAATCAAGAGCTAGCCTAAAGTTTATCATAAGATAGTAACTTAATTGCTTAAAAATAAAGTGCTAACTTTCAGCTCCTCTTGGGTTAGGGTAGTCACCAGGTTGATTAAAAATCAAGGACTATCTTAATGGTTTACATGAGATAGCATCATCGTTGCTTAACAATCAAGTGCAAGTCTTTGAGCTCCTCTTTGAGTAATGATAACCCTCTAGTTACTTAAAAATCAAGGGCTATCCTTAAAATTACCACTAGATATCATCTTGATTTGTTAAAAAATAATGATGAATCTAGAGCTCATCTTAACTTAGGGTAACCTCTCAATTGGTTAAAAATTTAGGTCAAACCCTAAGCATAACATAATCTTATAATACACTCGGGTCATGGTACTTAATAACCTTTAAGATCTTAAAGGGATTCATTCGATTGCATAATTCTTAAGGTTATTAGATAGGGGCATTCTAGTCATTTTCCTTATGTCATGAACCTTTCATAATAACATGCATAAGTTTGCCAAAGTATAATTAAATCATAACGTGTCCTTGACAATTCTAGAAGGATCTTGAATCTTGGTAAGGAGTCATTAGAGGCAACTTTGTCATTTCCCACAAGCCTTGGCTTATACCCTAACGTGTTCTAAAATCTTCGAAATCTTGTAAAATCCTTCTTAAGGTCATACAAAAGTAGCTTATAAGCTTGAGAAATCATCAGGGTCATAAAAACTTCCTAAGGTTCTTAGAGGGGCTTTTTGTTCATTTATCTTAATTATTTGGTTTAAGATCTTGACCTCTTCCAAACTTTTTCAAATCCTACCGTCATTTGGATAGTGTTTGAGCCTTGAATTATTTTAAAGATCCCTAATACATTTTAGTCATTTTATTTTTAAATCATGGATTAGCCCCTAAATACGCTCCAACTACTTTAAAACTTTATTATATCTTTAAACAACATAACTATAGGTAGTTTACAGTAAAGACATTAGGGTCATTTTGCATCATAACTTGGTTTAGCTACTTATCCTTATCCACCACCAAATTTAATATATAACCCTAACATACCATATTATACCTATCATTAAAATTTCATGGGCAACAAAGTTCGTTTGATATGCTATTTTAACATTATTAAATTTACGACCAAATCGTTTGGTTTAAGTCTCTAACTGTTGGTTGTTTACTTATTTTATCTATATTAATTAAATCTAAATTACTTAAGGTTCATATTGAATTAAAAATGATTGCTACATGTATTTCTTAAGAATAGTCTAAGATCGTGACTTACCTCATTGGTGAAGTTCAGGTCATTTGTTCTCGAGCTTCATGTATCTGAATTGCTTCAAATATTTTTTGTAGATCCATCTTTTAGTGTAGTTACAAGAACTATAAAAAAATTTGTGAAAACTCTTCTAGATTGAGATTAATTTGAAAAAAACTATAGGCTGACATGGAAGGTTCAATACCATTATCTTTTTCCCAGGATAGAGGAGTAAGTGTCTGGCCTATTGCAAGGTTTCTCCGAAAATCACCTTTTACAGCCCCTCGATTTCTTAATCAAACTTGAAAATCATGTTGCAAGGAAGAGCCAAAATTCACCTCGTCGTGGACCTTAGCCAAAGTTATATGCTTCAAAGTTCTCCGAGTAAACTTAATTCTCGCAAAAGTTAAAACTTAGAAACTCGTTATTGGTTGGGACATTCTAGACACTTTTAGCTCCCGATTATTTCATGAGGTTTCTTCCTTGTCTTCCTTTCAACCTTGAGAATTTATTTTGAAGGATGAATTCTCGCGTATGTCGCCAATTTCTGGATTCTTTCTCTCAACATGAAACCCATTTTTCGTAGATTCTAAATGTTATTGGGAAACCCGATCGAGTGCTTTTCAGCCCTTGACTTTTGTGAAACCTTCTCCTCTCATCCTCTTAAAGCTTATGGTATGTCGGGTTAAAGCTTAATGGACCTTAGTCGAAAAGATTCGTGTTTTTCCAAAATTCATAAAAAACGAATCTTATAAGTTTTTTTCTTTTATTCTCCTAAATCTTGAGGTCGTTAACTTTTGATGTCTTCATGAAACTTCTTTAGTGACTGCGTAGACACCCGTTCGTATTGGTTTGGAGATACAAATTTTCTTGTAGTTTCGAATTGAATTTTTTAATTTCTCCCATCCCATAGCAATGAAAACTCAAATTGAGGGATTGTGTTTGGGATGTTTTTCATCTCTGGAGTCCTTCATAAACTTGTTGGGGAGCTAATTTGAAGGCGGTACGAATTTCTTTGAGGGAATATGACGCACCCTGGACTCTTAATTTTGGAAATCCAGAGAGCAATGAAACCCATAATCTAAAAACTTCCAACTCCGAACTTAAAGGAACTTTCAAGACTTGATTCTTGTTTCAAATAAAAACTTTCAACTAAGAAATTTGAGCAATTGGGGTACTTTTGTTGCTTTCATTTTTTCTTAGAATAGAGAGTTCAAGTTTTAGGTTGAAAATGAGTAGTATCGAGTTTGGATATATTATATTTTTTTCTATTATTTTGCATGGGGTGATTGAATTATTTTAATACCCGAAACTTAAACTAGTCATTGTTCTCAATGAGTATTAGTATGGGTGTGGAATCATTCATGAAAGTAGCTTGAGGTGTGGAAGTTCTTGGTTATTATTTTTGTAGGGAAAATGGTCGAAGGTTGGGTAAATAGTGGAAATTTTTGGTGACTAAGATGAATTATAGTAGATTGGATCTTCAGGTTGACTTTAATTTTATTCTCTTTTTTTCCGAGTTATATCTTCTAAGGAAATACACCTCTCGTTTTTTATCATACCTGTTATTATTTTTTATTCTAATCTGCAGCAAATCTCAAAGAAAAATAATTATGCAAAGTAACATGAGACGTAACAATTAGGTAATGCAGAATTTTGAATAGACAGATAGAAAATTTAATCTTAACTATTGGTAAGCGAGAAATTAACATATTTAACCGAGAAATCTTTGTATGTAAATTTTAATTGGAGGTGGGAATAATCTTGAAAACAAGGTATAAGTAAAATATTCAAATCAATAAAAGAAAAAGGGTGGTTATACTAAAATCACTCTTAAGGAAATTACAATTAACTATCTAATGCAAGAAACACGACTTGATTTACTTGAAGCTTGATATATATATATTATACTTTTACAAATTGTGACCGACTCTCTCTTTCTATTTTAATTTTTTCTGTTATCCATTGTCAAATAAATTAACACACCAAGCTCATTTTGCAAATTTTTTCTGTGAATTCTATCTCCCATATATTAAATAGTGATTCTCAAACTCGTACGAGTTCTTTCAATTCTTGTTGTTGTTTAGTGCAATTATTTCAGTTGTTGTCTTCTTGTTTTTGTTTCCAACTATCTGTTTCATTCTCTGTCAACTCAAAATTGGCAAAGCATTCATCTTTCTCATGAACATTTCAGAGTGTCATTGACATTGAATTCTATTTGTTGATCATCTATTCTTAGTATTATAGTTTACTTGTGAACTTCTACTAATGTTCTTTCTGTTTTTAAAAATGGTCCCCCAAGATAATTTGTGCATTATGGTTTTCTTCCTAATCTAAAATGATAAAATCTGCTGGAAATATGAACTTCTCCACATGAATTAAGATATTTTCAATCTTTCCTTCTAGATGAGCGAAAGATCGGTCTGCTAGTCGAAGGGTGACTGTAGTTGGTTTAGCTTCATCAATACCTAACCTTTTGTAAATAGATAGCAGCATTAGATTAATGCTTGATCCCAAAACGCATAATGCTCGACCTAGCTCCTTCCCTCCCATTGATATTGGAATTGTAAATGAGTCGGGGTCTTTCTCATTTCGTAGGCTCTTATTTTTAAATATTGCACACACTCTTCATTCAACACTACCACCTTGAATTCTACAATTTTCTTCGATTAGTGAGAATATCCTTCAAAAATTTTAGATAATTGGTCATTTATGTTTATATTGAATTTCCATAATTATATAATTGAACACCTCCAAGTGGCCTTCCTCCTCCTTCTTTGTAGAAAAGGAGGAGTTGGTATGTATGTTTTGCCTTCTTTTTCACTACTAATTGTTGTTTGCGTTTTAGAAGACTCCACTATTTCTGCATAATTTTTAATATGCTTCTTTTGTTAAGCACTTTTCTCCTCTCTCTACCGTATGTCAATTGTCTCTCGGGTAACTATTGCAGTTTTTCTTAATTTTACCTACCTTGCTGTGTATTTCTTACTTCTAAATTCTATTGCTGGACGTTGCTCCTTTTCCTCTCTATTCAGCATTTCGATATCACAGCTTCCCAAGAGGTCTATTTCATAATTCAGTTGCTAATTGCACTACTTGAACTTCCAAATTTCGCAAGGATGCTTGCTGACTCTGTATCATAGCATCATTCTTTGCAATGTATTCCTTTATTAGACTCCCAAGCGATGTTTCCGGTATGTGTTGAGCTTGGTTAGTTCCTTTCCCTTGGGTCTATTTCAAAATCTTGAGGGTAATTTTCTATAAGTGACATTTGTTAAGTGTAGGAGGTTAGGCTCTTCCATGAGAAGTTTGGTTCGTTTCTCTACCCTGTGTTATAAGTGTTTGAGAATGGATTATTTTTCTTGTTTCCTTGACTAACTTGATACTCCATATAAAAAATTGAAGTCGGATTACTTGGACATTGATCAAACGTGTGTTCTTCTCCACAATATACACAACATCCAATTGTTGTTTGACTTATTATAGCAGCAGTATGGAATGGTGCATTAATCATTGAGCCTTGTACCAATGTTAGATTTTGTAGAATATTAGTAACCAAAGCTAATTGATCGTTGATAGAGGTCAAAGCATCAACTTCAAGTACTCCTTTGGTGTTTTTTCCTTGTTTGCTCCTCACACCAGCCTATTAACAATTATTAGATGCTATTCTTTCTAGAATCTCATAAGCTTCTTGTTTAGTAGTAATATTCAATCCATTGTAGAACGTGTCCATTTGGATAGAAAGTCTCACAAATCTTGAAACTTACTTTGATACTTTGTAGGCTATGGAGGGTAGGCCAGAGTAGATTAATATTTCACAAGATGATGGTATGTGCCTCAATCTTAATCCTGACTAAGTTATGCTCTCTTGCCTATGAGAGCTTGTCTTTTGATTTGTGGGATTGTAATGACTTTTGCAGTGGATTCAATATGCCTACAATTATGGGAATTTGACCCAACAGGGAACAAAAACAAGGAAAAGTAGATGAGTATTTCTCTTATAAATGTTGATTTCTGAACTTGAAGAATGAAGTCTCACTTTCTCATTTTGTAACGATCAACTTTTTTAGACTTCAAATCACGAATTGCTACATAGACTTAAGGGTAAAACGGTGATAAAATTATTCCTTTTTAAAATAGATGAGTCAAAAGTAATTCAAAACATTATAAATATAAATTTACATTAAGAATTTGAAACGTACAATATGTGTCCATGGAAGTTATAAAATGTTCACAAATAAATACAATATTTTGAAACGATATTAAAATATAAAACAGTGACAATAATACAGATTTAATAGAACTTGCAGATGAACAACTCTTGCATGCTCCCGCCGTCAATCATACATCAAAAGTTGTTGCTTTGGCTGAGTTGTTAAGGTGTGTGCCTGCTAAGAACTGTGGTTTCCCCATGAGGGTTCAAATCTCTCCTTCCATGGTTTTTTTTTTTGTTTAATTACAAAAAATATTTATTTTTATATTTTATTTCGATGCAGCTTTTAGACTATGTCGCTTGGAACATATGACTTATTAAAATTATGCTGCTTGAAACTTAAGAAGTTTGGGACATAGGTTTTAGACTACACTATTTGTAACATAAGAATCCTTGAATGTAGGTTCAATGCATGAATGCAAGAAGTCTTGGACAACTAAGTTGCTTGCTATGCATGAATTCTTGAATATGGGTTATCAGGTTCATGACTATACCTTAAATTCTAGGGGGTGTGTTTGGGAATAGAAGAAGAACTAAGGACAAAGAAAAAGAATAAAAACTAGAACATGGATTAAGATCTAAATCTTACGACTAAGAACCAAGAATCTTTAGTTTAGAACCGTTGATTAAGACTCCACAACACAGAAAAAGGGTCCTTGGGCCACATGATGACAAGAACTTAGAACTCAAGAACAAAAACCTAAGAGCCTAAGTTTTAAGAACAAGAATAAAAATATGATAAGAAAGATTATGGTACCCTAGCACACCGAAAGGACACAATTAAGAATCTACTGATAGGCTACTTAGTCTTTATACTCAATCCACGTTTTCCATATTTTTCTGGTATAAGAAGCTAGTCAAGAATGGAGGACTCTGGACCAAGTGTCATTGACAAACCTTACTTGTCATCTCCAACCCTTTTTTTGTTTTAAATATTTTGTGTCAGTTGTTTATTTTGTGTGTAAAATTACTTAGGTTAGAACTCTACTTTGATATAATGTAAATATATATGTATAATATATTTTAAATACTTCTTGTTTTGTTTTGCGACAAATTTTACTACCTTTTTATACCCATTGAGCCAACAAAAGTTGCAATCCTCGCTTTCAACAAGCTCATAATTGGGTCATGGAAAATCCTTATCCTCAATGGAGATTTAATTTCATGCTCTTAATTTAGGGAAGTTTTCGAGGAAGAATATTACCCAGACACAACAGGACTTCCAAAGCAAAAGGAATCAACCCATTTGACGCAAAATAGTTTTACTGTGACTGCCTTATAAGAGAGAATTTATAAGATTAAAATACTTTACCCCTAAGCTGGTTGACATAGAGATGAAGTTGACTTAAGAGTTTGTCCTAATATTGGATGAAGATCTATAGTATCATAGCCCTTACCACCTATGCTAGTGTTCAAACAACAACTAAGGCTATTGAAGGAGCTAAAGCCGGAGAACTTGGGGGTCCGCAACACCGACAATCACAGTAGGACAAAAGTGACAGTATAATAAGATAGAACCACATCGTCAACCACCAGTGCGATAATTACAACATGCGGATACATACTTCAAGGACCTAAAGAATTTTCAGCATTTAGACCAACATGGAGGCAAACGATACGATAGACCACTTCTTGACAACTTTTCCATAACATTCTTGTAAAGAGAGTCAATTTTTTAAAAAAAAGTTTATTTATTTATTTATTATTATTTTTAAAAAAAAATTTGAGATATTAATTTTACTAACTCAACAAGTGCGCAAATGAATCATATAATTTGTTGTTTATTTGATTTCTTGTTGCCTTAACTAGCTTGATTCACCATATAAATAATTGAAGCCAGATTACATGGAAATTGATCAAAAGTGTGTTCTTCACCATAATATACACAAGATTCAATTGTTGTTGGACTCATTATAACAATAGTATGGACTATTTCATTAGTCATTGAGCCTTGTCCCACTAGATTTTGTAGAATATTAGTCACCAAAGATAATTAATCGTTGATAGAGGTCAAAATATCAACTTCAAGTACTCCTAAGCCCATTGACAATGGTTAGGTGCTATTCTTTTAAGAATCTCTTAGTCATTGTATGTCTTTAATAAAATAGCTCCATGGGCGGAAGCATCCACTTGGATACAATATTCTATCCTTTATAGAAAGTCTCCATTTGGATACAATGGAGTAGTCCATGGTGAGGACACTTTCTAAGCATCTACTTGAATCTCTCCCAAGTTTCACTCAGTGTTTCCTCTTCAAACTTTTGAAAAGCAACGATTTAATTTTTGAATCGTGCATTTCTGGTGGGTAGGACATACTTGATAAAAAATTTCTCTGCTAAACTATTTGAAGAATCAATTGTTCCCGGTGCTAAGGTATTCAACCATGATTTAGCATCATCCCTCAAGGAATAAGGAAATAAGATTAATCTAATTACCATTCTATGCACTCTTGGGAATCACAATGAGTCACTAACTCCCAAAAATGACTTTAGATGTAGGTGGAGATCTTCTGAAGGTAGTCCATGAAATTGTCCAATGGTTTGCAACATTTAAAACATCACTGACTTTAGCTCAAAAATTTGTCACTTGCATTTCGGGTCTAATAATGCAGGGATTTAACTCTTCCACAGCTGGATAAATAGCATTAGCAGTAATTCTCTCTTGGTTAGCAATCACAGCTATATTTTTAAACTTCTGATTCAGTCTTTCATTCTCTTTTGCTCTCTCAACCTTGCCGGAAAGTCCTATTTCAGTTAGGACGAAAGTTTCTTTTACGTGTATGATTAAACAACTAAAAGTTTTTTCTAGAAAATCAATCTACCCATTTCTCCCCGTAAATTTCTCCATTCACAAATCTTCTGTTAATCTCTCAACTCAAACCCCTAAACCATTTCGTCCCATTCCATTTACTTACTCTTTCTTCTACCCCTTATAAATACTCTTCAACCCTCCTCCGCCCTACATCTTTGTCATTCAAACTCATTACTTTTCTTACTTTTCTATTTCTCTTCTTATCATCCTTCCACTAACTTAGAGAATAAAAACAAGAAAGAAAGAAAGAATGAAACAAAGAAAAAAGAATAAGAAGGTTTGGAGTTGGTCTTGAGAGCTAAACAAAGCTCAATACCACATCTTCGACAGCCAAACCATCCTAACGTGCATCGTCTTCCGCGGTCTAGCTTGTTGCTTAGTCCACTTCCTTGCTTACACTTGCGATGCTTGTAACCGAGGCAGTTCTAGCCCACATTGCAATCACTAGCCCATCCCAACGATCTATATAGGGCGGCTCAAATGGACATCGAGGCAAACAGCGTGTCTATGGCTCAATCGCTGGCCAATGACCTAACTCATGAGGCTACGATGAATGACCCACAATCGAACCCATGTAACCAACCCGTATCTCCTTCCTGCTACTGCTTAGCTTGGATCGACATCGTAGTTGGCTCCAATCCGAGTTATCCGATTAAGGTTGGATATTTACGACGTCATCTTTATGTGTTGGACCATTTCGTACAATATTGAACCCTCTTGGTTTTTTTTCTTCATTATTAGAAGCTTTTAAGATAGAATTTAATTTTAAAGAGTAGCTTCAATTTAATTTTAAAGAGTAGCTTCAAGCTAGCATTAAGGAAGTATAATGACATTAACATAGGTCAACCAAAAAAGTGGTTATACTATTCGTTTCTCGTGGGCTTGGTTAGATGACTTGTATCCTATATGAATGACAACCCTCTTGCCTTTTTATGTGTCGTATATTTTCTATACTACTTTATATTATTATTATGCTATGTTATGAAATTACGTTATGATAGGAATGTTATAGGATGCAAGGACCTTCATATTTTATGCCACATATGTTACGTTAGCATGTTTGCACTAACCCTATGAGACAGTGATAAGTCATGTATGTTTACCATGAAAGATATGTCTAATATACATATGCATGTCCCATAGGAACGTTATCTCTTGAAAAAGAATGGAAGTGGGATATGCATCATGCGTATGCAAAGGGAATGAACTTTTCATCCTTGAATTGGATGCATTGGAAACTGATGTATTTTATAAAAATTTAAAATAAAGCATTTAATATAAGAATAAAAACTCTACCTCCTCAACAAAGTCTTTCTTATTTTGACTCGAACTTAGGGTCAAGGCTTGTCAGAATTTATTAAGAAAGAATCCACGAGGTATTTGAGATGAATAATTTCTGAGAGGATTTTTGTAGAGAAAATTGTAGAATCATGGCTTGACCACATCAGTATTTATAAGAACTTTGGGAAAATATTTTCTAAATAATATACTTGAATACATGATATGTTAGGAACTTATTTCAATCATATTCAAATATACTAATATATATTTACCTAATTTGAATTTCATTTAAATTTGAAATATATAACTTCATTTAACCTATCTAATACACATTAATTATTTTAATATTTAATGTATCGAATACAATAAATATCATTTTTCGTTTTTTTAGACTTAATATATCTAATATATTTAATTTTAATTTGAACCTTCCAAATTCAATGTATATTTTTTAATTTGTATTTAATATATTAAATACTAATTTGAACCCGGGAAATTAAATATATTTTATTTCTTTGTATTTAATATATCTAATATATTAAATATTAAATTGAACACTTCAAATTAAATATATTATCTTATTTACCTTAACATATCCAGTATATTAAATATTAACATGACCCTTTCAATTTTTTCTTTAAACTAAATTGAACTTTTTGTAGTACCCTGAGCTAATAAGAGGACCTTATGGACCAACACATTATAAACTTCAATAATAAAAACTTAATTAATAAAATTTTTAAATTAATTAATTTTCATTCATTAACCATAGGTCTCTCCACTATAGACCTAGAGTTGCACTCTTATACATTGTAAGATAAGTTGTGTCCATTGATATAGTAATTACAAACAAGTTGTTCACGAGTTGTTCTTAATTATACTGGGTCAAAAGCCTGTTTTACTATGTAATTATATCTATAACGAACCATTTGTTTATGATCCAATCATCAACCAAGTTCCAAGATGGCAAGTAAGAAGGTGAGGCCCCATTGTTCAAATCCCAAAATTAGCACTTAAATGAACTACTAATGTACTTACCGTATATGGGAATGAGTGAATTTCATATAGTGAAATTAAGTTTCATGCGGTCTATTTAGTCAAGTCCCTAAGATGGGAGACATATTGAATTGACTACAAAAGTTATTCTATCTATACAAATAACCGGACAAACTCTCACAAGTAGGAGTTCATAACTTACTCAAGATTAAGATTGGGTCGCATATTGTCATCTTGTTAAATATTAATTTTCTTAATTAATAGTTTAAAAAGAGATTAAATATTTCATGGTCCAATCTTATACAAACTCATTGTATAAGATACCCCCACTCACATGTATCCACGTGAACGATTTGGATAAAATCATTTGTAATAAAGTGGGTCATATCAATAATGTTACTAGAATAAGACACCCAACTTTATCTATATACTATTGACCCTTTACTTTATTACTTGACCATGATCCTCCTATATTGACCCTTTAGTTTATTACTTGACCATGATCCTCCTGTATGTAAATCATATATTATTGAAAATTACATTAATAATACTAAATTTTTCATACAACAAATAATATTAAATTGAAAATAAAATTATTAAAATTATTATTAAAAATTAAATAATTAGCTACAAGATTTTAGGACATAAATCCTAATATGTACCATGAATTGAAACATACGTCACATGCATTGGGATACTTCCCCGTTTGATTAGTACATACGCGTAGACCATGATATTATACGCGCTCCTTTCCCTTCGTGTCTTTCGGCAGTGTGAGCGTATGCAAGTCCATAGTCAGCCTAGTCGTTTCAGGTGCATGTGTATGGGTCGTGTGTAGAGAAGTACTACACACCTAATCGTTTATGGATTCAAAAGTAAAGACCAAGGAAAAGTTTTATGAAAGGATAGGTCCCACTATGATTGCATGTAATTGCATTTTCGGACCCCAAAAGTAAGGCTACTTTCTGAATATTTTTAAATACTCAAGTCACGTGATACTTTTTTTTTTCAAGTGTAGGCAAGACACCCATGTACAGATTGACAACATCACTTAGGCAATGCAAATAAAATTAGAGTAGTTTTTAGGTTAGATCATGTCATTTGGTTTTATTCTTATTTTGGACTTTGATGTTTTATTAACACCATTGTTAGTTTAAATGATTTTCGAATGTTTTAGTCCATGTCATTTAGTAAACTGTTTTAAAAGTTTTTTTTTTTTTTTTTTTTTTTTTTTACATGTTTGATATTTCATGCATGTTGTCGGCTGTTATTTTTCCTAGGGTCATTGCACAAAGTGTCACTTGTGCAGATCCTGAACCTTATTTTGCTACTTTGTAGGCAATGGAGGGTAGGCTAAAGAAGATTAATATTTCACAAGATGATCATATGTGACTCAATCTTAATCCTCAATAAGTTATGATCTCCTGTGTATGAGAGCTTCTCTTTTGTTTTGCATGGATGGTAATGACTTGTAGTATGCCTACAATTTTGGGGACTTGACCAAATAGGGAAGGAAAATATTGTCTTGCAAGATAAAATTCATTTATTCTCAAAAAATAAAAAGTAATGAGTAGCTCTTTTATAACGACCCACTTTTCATTGTGTAACGAACTACTTTTCAAAATTTCAAATCAACAATACATTGAAAATCATTAATTTGAGGACAATGGCATTAGTCTTCACTAAGTACCTTCATAAAATTTAATAACTTATAATTTAAAATCTAAATGAATTCTTTAGAACTTATTTTTTTAAAAATATAATTAATCATTAACAAAACATAATATAGATAAAATAAAACGGAATTCAATCATAATTTTAAATTCTTAATTTTAATTTCATTCCCAATAAAATATTTACGTTAAAATATTAACTTAAAATTATTCAAACTTTCTACATAAAAAAAAAAAGAAAAAAGAAAAAGGAGAAGAAATAATAGAGGCTTCAAGTTTAACTCTTCAAAAAAGTAACAAAGATAATGCCATAGCTCGACGTCCATAGTGTCCTATGAACTCTGGCAGTGACACTAAGATTAACCCCTTTTCTCGACAACCTCGAAGAGTCAGCAATACTCCCACACATAGGAGTCCTCCACCGGAGAGGACCACCGCTGGCAAATGTTGACCAATTAAGACCAAAGTGGGTTTTTTTTTTTCTTTTTTTCTACATAGAGATGACTCGTAGTGGGAAAGTAAAAATTTTTGTGGCATTATTTTAGGTTTTTTAAATCTTTTATTTCACATTTTTAAATTTTCTTTTCCTTTTTTTAATGTTTCTTATATTTGTGAAAATAATCATAACATCATATTAACTAACATTGTGAGATTTAAAGGAAGGTTTGAGGACAACGGTAGATGTGAAAGTTATGAAGTAATTTAAAGGTGTCAAAATGATTGTAAATGTTTTTTAAGCTTGTACGGATGTGGATTGTGATATGAGCTATCCAAAAAAAAAAAAAATACAATTATGAAACCATGACTTGAGGTTGAGCGAAGTGGGAAATTCACGATGAGGAAAGTATAGGAATTTTTCAAACTAATTTAGACTTTCTCAAGTTTTACTTATAGGAATCATTGGAAAATCTATACGAACCCTAAGTTAAGTAAAATTTAAGGGACTATGGAAGAATTAAGCCAAGAACCAAAAATTAAGACCTAAACCAGACAAAAAAAAAATATGTCTATAATTTTTCTATATAATCCAACTCTAATCTAATATAAAAACTAGTATTATTTTATAAACTGAGATAGAAAATGAACATAATGTAGATTTTTTTTTTTTAATATTGGATATTATATTTTTCAAATTTATGGAGTTTTAAAATTTCACGGCTAAACTTAAAATAAAAAAATATCAATTCTGACAATTTAGATATAAATAAAATAATATAGTTTATCATGGTACAACACCCTTACCTAGATTGTCGCTTTTCGACTTGCAATGAGATGCATCTTATTCATAGCCTTCATTTTTTATTTACTTAGAATTTGTTTGGGATTCATTTTGGATCTTTTTGAACCATATATATAATCATTCTAAGATCTTAAGTTTTTAACCACTTTTAAAGATATATATATATATATATTTATGTAGAATGCTATTAAAAGAAAAATGGAAAAAACCGAAGGATATTAAGTGTGTTGTGTTTGTTAGGTTAAGCTTTATTTTGTATAGCATCACACACAACCATCCAAAACTTAGATTACACTTTCTTCTCTCCAATGCCAATCATAAACTTCTCCCAACTGTATTCCATTCCAAGTTTCTTCTATTTTTGTGCAGAAAACTTTTAATAAAATGGAGATCTTAATATTCATGTTAACGTCTGTATTTTATTCTTCGATAGCAACTTAGAAATCTCATCGACATGCATGCACTTTTTTTTGTTAAAAAATATCAGATAATTGATAACTCAAATTTCAGTAGACTTGCTTTTATTATAATAGACTTGTAGTAAGTACATAGTTTCTAAAGAAAAAGAAAAGATTTAATGCGGAGTGAAGCAAAGGTGATGATTTGGTCTAAGAAATCCATGAATGAATGAGCTCGAATACCTTTGTTTTACTATTATACAAAGGAAAATCTTTCTCTCATCAACACCCTAAATACACCCTAAATGAAGTGTCAATAGTTCTATTGTTTTTTAAGCCAAATTCCAAATTTCACTTTTAAAGAAACAATTTAAATCTTCAGTCATCTAGATCTAAATTTTAAATGGTCTAGAATTGACTAAAGGGAACTAACTAAATTTTTAAAGGACTTTACACAATTTTGGTTAAGAATAAAGATAACTAAAATCTTTATTCAACGGTAGAAAAATAAATAATAAAATATGGTTTCTTTAACCCACTTTCCTTTGATTTAGAGAACCGTAATTGAAACTGGCAAAGCTACCCTATATAATTAACCTAAGAACATGTTATCTCTCGGTTGGAGATGAGTGCATTCTAGCTCTTACAGATAAATTATACACAACACTTTGGAAATCAGAATGGAAGAAGTTGGTTGAAGAGTTCTTGGGCAACATGAATTTATTTTCTAATGAGATATGACCGACCTCCAGTAACTTCGTGATGGACCTTTTTTTAACGATGTCATAATTTTTTTAATATCTTAACTTAAATAAGGTTTCGTATTGCTTACTCAAAACTTGTTCTTCAAGTAACTCAGAGCACCCATATGCATAACGAATTACATGTTATGAAGTAATAAATTGTAAGAAAGGTTCTATTAAGTCCCCTAGTGTTGTAAAGGAAGTCAAAGAAAAGAACCCTTCGTTGAGAATGATTATTCTCTATCATTATTAAAAAACTATACAAATGAAGTTTCTAGGTTGTATGAGAAAGAGATCAATAATTGGACACTTTAGCAAGGTTTAGAGGATATGACCTAGAAGTCTTTGCATTTTTTTTTTTTAACTGATATCATGAAGATTATGGATCTATGGTTGAATTGGACCTTTACGAGTAGACTAGTAGTAAGAATAATCAGTAACTCTGACTTAGGCAAATCAAGTAAATGACTCTACTGTTTGTTTGGTTGGACGAATTGTATTATGTATGATGACTCGTGCTCCGTGGCTCCTGCACGTTTCATAATTATGATTGTTATGTCGTGTTATGCTAAGTTGTACCATGTTGTACTATATTATTGTACGTCGCGTCATGTTGTGCTATATTGTGTTATGTCATATTGATATGTTGTAATATAATTAGTTGATTTTGGACTCCCATTAAGAAATAAATAGATTATGCAAATGAAATATTCAACATCTATTGTGAATAGGGTGAGTCAAAAGTGAGATTTTTATATTCAACAACTAAGTAGAAAAATAAAAATTTTGGTGGCATTACTTTTTATTTTAAAACATTTGTTAAATTTTATTTTCCTCTGTAGTAACATTTTGTTGGTCAGAATAATGTTGAAGTAAAACAGAAAATACATCTTGGTTTGATTAAAATAAAACAAAAAGTGAGAAATTTTTTTTTTTTGTGAAAAATCAAATCAGTGAGTACAAAATTCATGTAATATATACATTATTACAATGAATAGAATAAAAATATATTTACATATATAATAAAAAAAAGGGTTAAAGTAATATTATTGTCCATTTATCTTAGATTTCATTTATTTTAATTTTGTTTCCTTCCCAATTATAAAGTTTGGTTGAAAAAAAAATTATGCAAAAAATAATACTGAGTGAATACGTGTTACACCTGAGTAAAGGAAGGTACATGAATAATCTGAGATCACATCCAAATAAGAATAAGAGCGATCGTGAGAATAAGATTACCAAGAAATATTTAAAAGACTTGAAAGTCACTACCTACGCAACCAAGGTGCACCTTCCTTTACGGTAGCTCAATCATAGGACTACATGGTTAAGCGTTCTTTACTAAGAGCAATTCTATGATATCACAATTCCATTCTTTTGACTCGAGTCATGACTATCTTGAAAACATCAAATATATTTTAAGCAATTAAAACAAGGTTTGACTTTGTACGCCATTTGCTCCTATTTACATCAATCCTCCCTCAGCTCCTTCTTGTCAATTGAAAAACAAGAAAAATCTTAAATGAGTACAAAGACTCAGTAAGTATCCTACTTGTAGGCTATTAATCATGTCTTTAAGGTATGTCAGGTACAAAGATTCAGGTAGTAGCCTACTTATAGGCTCTTAATCTTGTCCTTATGGTGCACTAGGATATCACACTCTTTCTTGTCATGTTCTTTACCTGAGAACTGATGACCTTTAAATTCTGTTCTAGAGTTCTAAGTTCTTGTCATAATCTTGCTCAAGGACCTTGGTTTTGGGATTAGAGTTCTTAATCTCTGCTCTTGCCTAAGGGTCTTAGTTCCAAGGTTCTCAATTTTTAATTCTGAGAACTTGAATCTTGATCCATGCTCTAGTCCTCATCCTTAATTCTTAGTTTTTGTTCGTGGCCTTAGTCTTATTCTTGGTTCTTGTTCTTATTTCTTATTCTGTGTCCAAGAATTTATGTATTCCAAGCAACATAGTCATAACCTACATCCAATGCTTTATACGTTTTAAGTGACATATTCTTAACCTGTATCTTCGTGCATTTCTTGCGACACAATCTGAAAACTACACCATACGCTTATTACGTTCCATGCGGTGTAGTCTAGAACATACATCAAAGGCTTCATATATTACAATGGATGCTGTTTGAAAACCTATGTCCATGACTTCTACGTAATAAGAAACATAGTTTGAATAACTATGGCCAAGTCTTCATATGTTTCAAGTTGAGTAGCTAAAACAAACATCCAAGACTTCTTACACTTCAAGCGGTGTAGTTTGAGTCATAAATATGGTTTACCATGTGTTAAAGAGTAGGAAGGAGGAGAACCCAAATGGGATAGGTGAGGTTTGGATTGCAGCTAGCTAGGGATTGGGGTAGGGGAGAAAGGCATCCAATGAAATTAATAAGACAATGGGACTTCGGTTCTTTCTTGTCTATCGGATTCTGTTGAGAATTAGGGACAACCATCCGACCTTGCCTTGGTTTCCGCATCTGATCGATCGAATTTACCTTCAGACAGTGGGCTAGGGGGCCATAGGATTAATGGCACCCGTAGCGTAACGACTAACTACCTCTAGCCAACCCTCTTGCAAAAGATCTTTTCTTAACATCAAGTGCGGATTGACGGAACTCTTGGCATTGCTGTATTTTTCTCTCCTTTCCTATCAGCGAGTTCCGATCCTTTTGTTCGAAATTTCTTCGTTCGTACCACATAGTAAGATGATCTACTGATATCCTTGTTTGTTACCATGGATTAAGGAGAATCTACTGATTTTCTGGTTTGTTACATGGATCAAGGCCCAACATGTAATCCTCATTGTACACATCTATAAATACATGAGGTCGTGACCCATATAGGTCACAGTGTCATTCAACCTAACATGGTATCAGAGTCAAGGTTTATTCATTAACGATGTCTATCACATCTTCTTCGTCCTCCCTATCCACCATCTCCAACATGATCTCATCTACCATGGCGTCGACCTTTGGCCCAGTCCCTCTCCACCACGCTGTCACAATCCGTCTCACCAAAAATAACTTCATCATATGGCATGCCCAGCTCCTCCCCTACCTACGGAGTACGAAGCTTATGGGCTACCTCGATGGCACCATTGCCTCACCTGCCAAGCTGGTTCCTTCCTCAACCACTGCTGGTGCTGACCTGTCTATAATCCGGTCTATGATCGGTGGTATGATTAGGATCAACAGGTCCTTAGCGGCCTTCTCTCCTCCATGTATGAGAAGATTCTTCGCGATGTGGTTGTCGCTGCTACGTCCAAGGAGGCGTGGGATACCCTGCAGCGGATGTTTTCGTCATTAACTCGTGCTCGCACAATTCCAGATCCGTGTTGAGCTCACCATATCCAAGAAACTCTATCTGTCTGCTGTAGATTATTTTCAAAAGATCAAAGAGCTAGCCACTAAGTTGGTCGGCGGCAGCTTTGCCTTGCGGGATGATGACGTGATCACGTATCTCCTCGCTGGTCTTGGCCCTGACTATGATCCCTTCGTCACCTCGATGACTACCAAGAGTGAAGCCCTCACGCTTGATGATGTGTTTGCACATCTAATGGTGTTTGAAGCTCGCAAACTACATGATCGTGGTCGTGGTCGTTCTTAAGGTGGCGCGCCTTCTCGTCCTGCAGGTGATCATGATGACCCTTCTACTCGTCCTTCTTGCAAGATTTGTGACAAAGTGGGGCATACTGTCGTTCGCTGCTGGCATAGGATGGATGAGTCGTATCAAGATGAACCTCCTTCTGCGGCACTGGTGGTTACTTTCTCTTACAGGATTTATCCAAATTGGTACAGCGACATAGACGCCACTGAGCATATCACCAGTGACCTGGATCGTCTCGCTATGCGTGAACGCTATAATGGAGGTGAAAAAGTTCAAGTCGGCAATGGAGCAGGTTTGCGTATTCTGCATACTGGTCATTCTTCAATTAGTATTGATGCATGTCTTCTTGCATTGCGTAATATTTTGCATGTGCCTGAAATTTTCAAACATCTTCTTGACGGGATAATGACGTATTCTTTGAATACCATCCTTGGAATTTTTCTATTAAGGATCGTTTGTCGACGAACAGTCTTCTGGACGGGAGGTGTGGGTCTAGTCTCTATCCTATTAAGTCATCTGATGTCGATGATCTCAAGCACCCCTTAGTGAGCAGATCTACTACTCATGCCCAATGATATGCACGTCTTGGACATCCATCATCTCAAGTAGTAAAGTTAATTTTGCATCTCAATAATATTTCGTGTGCTAGTGAGTCATCTTTCCCAGTTTGTAATGCGTGTCAGTTAGCAAAAAGTCATCGGTTACCATACAATAGTTCTTTTCATAGGTCTTCGTCACCTTTAGAGCTGATTTTTCAGATGTTTGGGGTCCTGCACCTCCATCTATTGGGGGCTTCAAATATTATATCAACTTCATTGAAGATTTCAGTAAATTTTCGTGGATCTATTTGATGCATGATCATAGAAAAGCTCCTTGTATACTTTTGCAGTTCCACGCTCATGTTGAGTGCCTCCTGGATACTAAAATCAAGTGTGTCCAGTCTGATTGGGGTGGGGAATATCAGAAAATTGATAACACATTCTTGCTTCTGTATATTTTTTTTCAGATCGGTTCAGGGCTTTAACTCGTGGTTCTTTGAGTTTTTCTTTTTTATATCCTTAATTCATGGTTGGTTTAGGGTTCATGTGGAAATCCAAACAATTCCAACAAGTATTTCTTAAGAAAAGTCCAAGGTGACTACTTACCTCGTCATTTGTGTTCGGGACTTTCGTTCTTGAGCTTCCGGTATCCAAATTATTCCAAATTATCTTTTCTAGATTCATCTTTGAGTCTAGTTTCAGGAACCATAAAGAAATTCATGAGAACCAGTCTAAAGGGATCCAAATTGATCAAAACATGTAGAAAGGTCAACAAATGTCTACCTTTGACTTTTATTGGTCAAAGTTTGACCTTTGACTTTGGACTTCATCTTCTTCATTTGTTGCTGGAAAAATCACGATTTTTCCTTATCATACCCCTCTGTTTTTTCCTTTGTACCGCTCTATATACACCTCTAATGGGCTAAATTTCTTCACGAAACGTTTAGATGAAGTTTCAAGGAAGAAGTAAGGACCAATTTCATACCTTGTCGTGGTCTTTATCTCGAGTTATAACCTTCCAAAGTTCGCTGGAAAACATGTTTCTCGCCTTTATTTGGGGCAGCTGATTCTAGAGCCAATTCCTTCATGAAACTTGTTAGAAATCCCATATGGAATGTTTAGGAGTTGGTAGGACAGAAAATCAATAACCACAGCCCTCGAATTTATAAGAAATCTTAGGAAGAAAAATCCATAATCTAAAAGCTTCGAACTCGAATTTTAGCAATCCTCATCACTCGATTCTTGTCTTAAAACATTACCCATAATTTCGTATTTATAGATCAAGCTTGCACCGACATTGATTGTTCCAGAATTGTGGTGAATTTTCTCGTTTTTTATTTTAAGCATTTCTAAAATTTTAGTCATAAATATCTACAACGATGAAGGTGCTACCAACATTGGTTTTCACCTTTAACCGTTGGATCTACATAACCTTGACTCTTGTTAAACATATCCAAATTGCAGCTCAATCCAATGGTTGGATGTTAATTTAAGATTGATTTTCTTCTGCTGGACGGTTCAAGAACCAAATTTGGGTGCCGGTTTTCTTTAATTGCAGTTTGTAATTAAGTGGAACTTTAGGGGTATTTTGGTAATTTGTGACATTCGAAATATTTTATTATTATTTTTCTCAAAAAATCCATAATTTTTCTTAAAATTCTTCATCTCTTGATGTTGCTGGTCATTTTTTCCTTCTCGACCATCTTGAAATTCCTTCGAGATAAGGAATTAAAAATGGAGAAAGATCGTTGGTAATTGAAAAAATGACCTTTTTGCCCTTTTCACCTACTTTTTCCCTTCCAATTTTTGTCCAAAGGCCTTAAATTCTTAAAATTACTTCTAACCGTATAGAAATGACTTGGTCAAGACTCTTGTCCTTTCTTAATCCTATTAATTTCTTTCGTTGAATCCTTTGGATCTTACATGGGCCGCTTGTTCTTATTGGAGCTAATTTCCTTTTTTTTTGTGTGTTCTTACAACATATCTCATCACTTGGCTCCTTAAATCGTATTTATCAATCCGAGTTTTGTATATGATCCTAAGATGAATTGGTTAACTCTTTCCTAGTCTCTATGTCGTACATCTACGTATCATGAATATGTGAGGTCCCCTCTATCTTATAACATTTTTCATACTACACGAAACATAATTATTTGATTCATTGGCATCATAAATAAAACCTTAAACCAACCCACTATTAAGAGATCTAGATCAACTAAATAAAGTTCATTTGAAATAGTTCTTATTTTTTTTATTAAATGACGGAACAATTTGATAACTATTTGAAAATCCCGTTTATTGGTCTTTCTAATCCAAAATGAATTAAAAATTTTGGAAACTCTTGTTGTTCAATATGTTTTAAAAAATGAACAAGCATGAGTTGTTCTAGAAAGTCATAGATTCATAATGAATTCCTTATAGGGTTCTAGAAGGGTCTTGAGTCTTGAGTCTTGAGGTGTTTCCTTTAGGTGTTTCTTTGGTCTTAACTTGCTTTAGGTTCCAAGCTTGCTCTATTAAAGTTGAACTATTGAACATACCTTCTTGTCCATAGGAATAGGCCTTATAAGAAGTAGCAAGTCCATACAAGCCTTATAAGAAGGAAAGATACAGATGACTCTTGTTTTTCAAGTACGAGCGGACGTGGTGGCAGAGGAGGTCGTGACAATACCTCACAAATCCATGAAAATGCCAACCCTCAGAAGGACAAGAGTATGATGAAGTGTTACTCTTGTGTAAAAAATGGGCATTATTTGGCAGAGTGCCGCAACAAGTAGCGTGATGAGAAGACAAACCTCGTGTTTTCGGATGATGAAGAGCCCACATTGATGTTGGCCGTGAAAATGTCCAACCTGTTGATACTCAATGAAGATAAGGTTATGGCGAACCTCCTAATAGATGGAGAAGACCAAGTGGAGACCAGCATGTGGTACCTAGACAACGGAGCGAGCAACAACATGACCGGAGATCGAGCAAAGTTCAAGGAACTTGATGAGAAGTTCATTGGAAACGTGAAGCTTTGTGACAGATCAATTGTACCGATCAAAGGTAAATGATCTATCTTGTTCCAGTGTAAGAATAGTGATCAATGTCTATTTACCAAGGTGTATTACATTCCAAGTTTGAAGAGCAACATTATTAGCCTTTGTCAAATGAAAGATATACGACCGAAATGGAGCCCTGTTGATGAAGGTAAAATGGTCGCGAAATCGGCTATATAAGATATTATTTACAGACTATCAACATCTTCCAAAAGTATCTATTGGTGTTGGCAGCAGGAAAGTAAAGAAGAAACAAACGGGTCAGGAGAAAAAGGAACTAAAAAATAGATCCAAGAAGCAACTAGAGGCTGCTTCAATCAGCGAAGTGCAACCTACAAGTCGATTTGTTTCATAAGACTTATCATTTCAACCAAGGAGGCCTAGAGGAAGACCAACAGGGCATAAGAAAAATGGGACATTAAACTTGTCCTCTATACCAAAGAAGGCTAGAGGCATGTCTGAAAAGAAGGTTGAAAGACAAAGGAGTACACTACAAGATGAAGAACTCCTTGCACATTAGAGAGAAGTGAAACAGATTGCATGTTGCAAAATTAAAGTTTCTTCCGAAGAAGACAGAGTTGACCAAGGACCAAGCAAAGTCGAAATTAGAGAGTAACGTGTAGGCATTCTCACCGAGACCATTGCAAGGGTTAAAGTTGCAGACATGCAGGAGTTGCTCAAAGTGAAAAATCTCGAACAAAGTCAAGCTTACAAAGGATAATGTGAGTTAACAAGCTTGACTTAGCAAAAGAAGTTATTAACCTAGAGCAATTTTAGGATAATTGTTTGGAAGTTATTAACTTGAATAGGTTTGGGGAAATTGTTAGTTTTTAATTAGTAAGAATTGTTAGTAGTGGCTTAACTTGAGGAGAAAGTTTAGGAGATCAGTTGTCTTTTCTCCACTGTAAATATTCATGAGATGTATGCTATTTTAACAATTACAAAGAAAATTGAAAAGCTAAGTGCTTAAGTTTTCTCTATTCAAAAGTTCTCTCTCCCCTCAGGTTGTTTTCCCTGCTTCTTTTATTTGTTTCGACATATTTCAATCGTGGGTCATTTCCAATAGATGTTCAAACATATTCATCATTAATTACTTGTTTCGGATATCCCATGAATAGGATTGTTCAGATAAATTCAAGTCAAATTTGTGTTCTTAAAATTTAAATGTTGAGAAAATACTTCACATGAACAAAATTAAGCTAAAGAACCTCACGTGTAGGCCAATTATGAAGTTTGATGAAATCGTAGTGACTAAACCAGTTAAGAGATCTCAAATCGGTTGGAGAGAAGAACAAAATACTCATTATAAGGGTGTGGAAAACTCTCCCTAGAATATGCGTTTTTAAACCGTGAGGCCGATGGCGATACGTAATGGAAAAAAGTAGACAATATCTACTAGCGATTTGCTTGAGCTATTATAAATGGTATTAGAGCCAGAGACCGGGCGATGTGCCAGCGAGGACGTTGGGGCTCTAAAGGGCATGGATTGTGGCATCCCACGTCGGTTGGAGAGGAGAACAAAACATTTCTTATAAGGATGTGGAAACCTCTCCCTAGTAGACGCGTTTTAAAACTGTGAGGCTAACAACGATACGTAACGAGCCAAAGCGGACAATATCTATTAGCAATGGAGTTACACTAGCACTTTTGAAATGACAGGTACTGAATTCAACCTGTAGAGACTAAATTTAAACTTATAAAAAGACAAGAATCAAAACAAAATTTTTGCACAAATTATTGATATCAAATGTGTAATTGAACGAAAATATACATATATTATCTCGATCTAAACCTTCAAAGAATCGAAATAAGAAAAGTTAGAAGTGTTTGGGAAGGAAGGAAGGAAGGAAGGAAGGACCGAAATGTTGTCTAATTACTTGAGAATTGGACGCTCTCTTTTGGCCACTAGGTTATTGGGAGCATCTTCCCATTTCTCAAGAACCCTAAATTTCTTCACGTAAATTATAGTACTTTATGAACCATCAAAAAAGCTTATGTTAAAAAGCAAGCATAGAAATGGAAAACCGAAATCAAACAAACAAAAATATGGGTTTGATTCGAAATGCATTGTGTTAGGTCGAATGGTGCTGTGACCTATATGGGTCATGAGCTCATATATATATATATAGATGTACATAATAAGGATTACATGGTGGGCCTTGATCCTTGGTAACAAACCAGGAAATCAGGAGATGCAGCACCAAGAATAGAGGATTCTCCTACTATGTATGGATATAACCTCTTCTACGTTTAACACCCACCCCCCCCCCCCCCCCCCCCCCTCAATCTGGATGATGTTGTACTAAGTTCAAATTGCGCCGAAAACTACTAAAAGAAGGAGCTGACAGTGGCTTTGTCATGATATCGACAATTTGATCCTTAGAAGATATGAGCCGCACAACAAGGTGACGAGTCGATACTGTTGAATACAACTCTCTGTGGGAAACACTCGCATTCTTTATTAACACAAATTGAAAAGAGATTACAAGACACTTTGTAGAATACTACTACTTTGTATTGCTTGGGATTTCTTGGGATGAAAACCTAGGTAGTGTGGAGGGGTATTTATACTAGAGCCTACGCAATCTACTCGTAACAAATCTAAATCTTTTTCCTAAAATATCTAGATTTCTTTCCTAAAATCTCTAGTTATCTTTATTCTAAAATATCTACCAAGATAAACATATAGTGGGCTTAGGCTCGTACAACTATTGGGCTTGACTCTTATTGGGCTAGTGATGATATTTTAACAGATACTCGTTCACAAACGAAGTGATAATCAACCTCAACATGTTTCGTCCGTCGATGAAAGATTGGATTGGCAGACAAATATGTGGCACCAATGTTGTCACACCACAGGTTAGGCGCTCACGCAAGAGGACTTGGATCCAGATTAATTCGGTAGTGGGATCAGCAACCGCCTTGTATTTGGCCTCCGTACTAGAACGAGAAACTATCAATTGTATTCTTGAATTTCTGGAGATAAGATTGCCACAAAAGAAGATCGCATAGCCTTCAGTGCTTCGACAGTCATCAGGATTCCCGACCAAATCAGCATCCGAGAAGGCACTAAAAAAATTAGTGCTGAACTTTGTAAAACACGAGCCCATATCAATAGGAAGCATAGGCGTGGGCACACCTTTAGAGGTGATCATAATTGTTCTGGACAATAAATCCTGAATGTATTTATCTTGTGTCAGAACAAGTCCATTGGAAGTATCGCGGACCTCAATCCCAAGAAAATAACTCAATGTGTCAAGATCCTTGACGGCAAAATCATCTCGAAGTTGTATAAGAAGTTTCTCAGTAGCCATAGAAGATAAGATGATGATAATAAATAATGTCATCAACATATGTGAGGATATACATCCGAATGCCCGTCTTATTAAAAATGAAAAGAGAGACATCAGCCTTTGAAGGTGTAAAACCCAACTGTAATAGTTTGGAGCTAAGGCGAGAAAACCAGGCACGCGGAGCTTGTTGGAGGTCATAAAGCGACTTATCCAGCATGCAGAGATAACAAGGATGTTGATAATCCACAAATCCAGGGGACTGCTGCATATAAACATCTTCATTAAGAAGGCCATGAAGAAAAGCATTCTGAATATCAATCTGTCGAATAGTCAACCCACGAGAAACAACAAGAGATAATAAGAGCCAAATGGTAGTGGGCTTAACAACTGGACTGAAGGTATCATTATATTCAACGTCATACTACTGTTTAAACCCTTTAGCAACCAGGCGTGCTTTGTAGCGATCAATAGAGCCATCTGACATTTGCTTGAGTTTGAAAACTCATTTGCAATCAATAACGTTAAGACTAGCACGTGGAGGAACTAAGTGTCATGTCTTTTTTTTATAGAAGTGCCTGAAATTCATCATCCATAACAGTAATATGTGAAGTAGGTTTAGAGGCAGAAGACCAAACCATAGAATATGTTACTCTTCCATCTGTATGCACCTTGGGTTTCTTGATATTGTGCTTCAATCGAGTACCATACGGTTGAGCAGTAGGTGCAGGATCCACAGCTGAGGAGACACCGTACCAACCGTTGCGAGGGGAGCAGTCGGTGCTACAGAAGTTGATCGATCAGCGACCAAGGATCTGACTGGGCGTTGTGCACTATGGGTTGAGCAGGAGATCGGTCCCCAGCATCAGAGCCTAGAGAATCCGGGTGGGGTCCAGGCGATGCGGGAATATGATCTGCTGTTTCTCAGAGGATCCAAAGCCCCAATCATTGGCAAAATAATAGATGTCAATTCGCGCGGCAGCGATGCAGAGGATTACGGCGGTAATCCTGAAGCTGATGTAGGCACCAAATTGTTTGCATTCAAAGAGTTAGTAGGCACAGATATATGCATATGTTCATGCTCAAAATTAAAGAAAATCTGCAACAAGATTTGGTTCCAAAACCGTCCAGCAGAAGAAAATTAATTGTAAATTCACATCCAACCATTGGATTGAGCTATAATTTGGATATGTTTAACAAGACTAAAGGTTCTGTAGATCCAACGGTTGAAGTTGAAAACCAATGTCGGTAGCACCCTCATAAGAATTTTCCTAGAATGCAATTGAATGATGACAAAGCATATTGTAAGGGATATATTGGTTTATCGAGATAGTTTTCACTATTAGAAGCAATGAGTAATATCACGATTCAATTCTTCTGACTCGAGTCGTTACTGTCTTGAAAATATCAAATATATTTTAAGCAATTAAAGCAAGGTTTGACTTTGTATGGCACTTGCTCCTATTTTCATCAATCCTTGATCAGTTCCTTCTTGTGAGTTGAAAAACAAGAAAAATCTTAAATGAGTACAAAGACCCAGTAAGTAGCCTACTTGTAGGCTCTTAATCGTGTTCTTAAGGTATGTTAGGTACAAAGATTCAGTAAGTAGCCTACTTATAGGCTCTTAATCGTGTCCTTGTGGTGCACTAGGATATCACACTCTTTCATGTCATGTTCTTGACGTGATAACATATGACCTTTAAGTTTTATTCTAGAGTTTTAAGTTATTGTCATGATCTTACTCAAGGACCTTGATTTAGGGAACAGTGTTCTTAATCTCTGTTCTTACCTAAGGGTCTTAGTTCCAAGGTTCTCAATTTTTAATTATTCGAACTTGTATCCTTAGTTCTTAGTTTTTGTCCTTGTCCTAAGTCTTGTTCTTGGTTCTTATTCTTATTTCTTATTCTAGCTTGTCATTTTGTTTCCAAAGATAATCCTTCTAGGTTTTACAGTACAAGACATGAACCTGAGAACCTGTGTCCAAGAATTTATGTATTCCAAGCAACATAGGGTTAACCTACGTCTAATGCTTTATACGTTTCAAGTGACATAGTCTTAACCTGTATCTTCATGCATTCCTTGCGCTGCAATTTGAAAACAACACCATAGGCTTATTACGTTCCATGTGGTGTAGTCTGAAACATATGTCCAAGGCTTCATATATTCCAACGGATGCTGTTTGGAAACCTATGCACATGACTTGTACGTAATAACCAACATAGTTTGAATAACTATGGCCAAGGTTTCATAAGTTTCAAGTGGAGTAGCTAAAACCAGCATCCAAGACTTCTTACATGTCAAGCAGTGTAGTTTGAGTCATGAATATTGTTTTCCGTAGAAACGATGTTGTTTGAGTCATGAATATGGTTTATCGTGGAAAGTCTAAGGGTTTGTTTGGTTTCGGTGTCTTAGAACCTTGTCGTTTATTCATAGCAATCTTTGTTCCTTGGCATTGTCTAGGTGCTTGATCACCGGTGAATGTATATAATAATTTGAGTAAAATTCACAAGAAAAGGTGTAAGTATACACTATCACAAGTAGCGAGTAATAAGTAAATTATTAATTTCACAAAAAACCTATTTTTTTTGTTACTTTTGTTGTTGGAAATTCAGCGAGATTATGATATCATTCAAATGGGTGTTGGTAATTTAACTAATTAAAAAAAATTATGCAGAGTTTCACTGTTGTCGAAAATCAGAGAGAAACAAGAAAATCAACAATAATGAGGAAGTTTCTGTTAAAATATCATCACTAGCCCAATAGAGTCAAGCCCAATAATTATACGAGCCCATTGTATATTTATCTCAGTAGATCTTTTAGAATAAAGATACCTACAGATTTTAGGAATGAGATATAAATATTTTAGAAAAAAGATTTAGATTGGTTAGGAGTAGATTGCTTAGGCTCTAGTATAAATACTCATCCACCCTACCTAGGTTTTCATCCCAAGCAATTCAAAGAGTGACATTCTACAAAGTGTCTTGTATTCTCTTCTCGATTGGTCTTAATAAAGAGTGCTAGTGTTTCCCACAGAGAGTTGTGCTCAACAATTTGGTATAAGAGCGAGGTTAGTGTAGATTGTCTAATCTCTTGGAATTCTTATTATGCTCTGTGGTTGCAGCTCTATTTGATATTCCACATCAGGAACGATTTCTTGAGATTATTAGTGAGTGAGTTTCATTGTGTCGTGAGTAGTCCGTGACTCAGCAAGTTTTGTGTCGAAAAGGCTTGTTGGGTATTACTGAGGTATTGCCAACATGATGGGTGACTTCCAAATCGTAGGAGGAATCAAGAAACTCAAAACAATAACTACAACACGTGGGTACCATGCATGATGTCCTACTTCCAAATCTTTCTGTTGCATTTCTTCTTGCTTCTTCAATTGTAGGATACTTCTCTTTGTTCTATCCTTACCAAGAAAAATCCGTTTCTCTAGGTGTGATGTTTAAGAGCAGCAATTTCTCTATTTTCTTCAACATTGCCCTCTAAGTTCTCTTTCCAAGTTACATCATTGTCTCTTTATTGTTAGCTAAAACTTCTAAACTTTGTAGTATTTGCTTGCATTATTGTTTCAATATTATAGTTTCATTAAATTCTTTCTTTTCTCTAATAATCTACTCCTACGGTTTGATTTGAAACAAGATTTCTTGCATGTTTATCGGTTGAGAGGTGTGTTGTCATCCATTGCCATATTTATTTGATCACTTGAGATCTGTTTTTATTTTCATTTTGATGAACTAGAGCTGCAATGGATGTTCGTTTTCCCCGAGTCGTTGAATGAATTCGATACTTGAGATAATGTACCATCTAATTATTATCTTCCTCCTTTCCACCTTCAATAAAAATAAAATGTGAAATAGAAACGTTATTAATCAAGCTACCTCTTGACGTTCATATCGATCTGTGTGGTGTACGTAATGCATTGTTGCATATCATTTGAATCCACTCTCTCCGTTTGCAGGTTCACAATTGGACTGGCTATAACTTTTCTCGTATGGCCTACAATCACCGAGCAAATTCACTTACTCGCAACGTTTATTTGGGGCATATCCACTTTCGGTTTGAAGTATTTTTGGACGGACTCGAATAAATGAAATTAGGCTGAATTGGAGGGTTGTCCGTTATAATAGAAAGCTCTGAGTCCAGAGAGACAATCCAAGTCCACTGATAGCAAATATTGTCTGCTTTGTTCCATTCCGTATCGCCGTCAATTTCATGGTTTTAAAACACGTGTGTTAGGGGAAGGTCCAGCGTCCTCATTAACACAGTCTTTGGTACTTGACTTTGATACCATTTTGGCTCGAACATTTTACACTGGACGCCAACCCCCCACTTCTTAGCTTGAGCAACGTGGGACAAAGTTTCCCTTATTTTATTTATTTATTATTATTATTATTATTATTATTTTGTTCCTACATCATACACATCTAGAAGAAACTTTCATCATCCAAAGTGTCTTAATATTGGAATTACTTTGGTATTTCTGGTTGATCTCTTTCCTTTGTTTTCACATAGTTTCTTATTTTCGTTGTACATTTTTTTTCTTTCTTTATGAGCATAACAAATAATCTTTAATGATATTTTTTACAAAAAAATGTTGTGCCACTTGATTGGTTTTATATTAGAAAGTTGCAATTAACCATCATCTTTTTTAAGGAAAATTGACCTGAGTTCTTTGGATATATCCATTTTATGATCTTAACCTTACCATTTCCAATTATTATACATATTTTCTTTTTGTCCTAAATTGTTACCCTTTCAAGTTTAAAACCTCAAATATTCCTTAATCCTGAAAGGAGTAGAGTGATACCCGAGTTAAAGAGAGTACATGAATGAGCCAAGATTCTATCCGAATGAAAGTGATCCAAAGTATAGATGACTAAGAAATGCCTAAAAAGAATTGAAACTGACAACCTATATCAACGAGATGCACTTTCCTTTTTGGTGGTTTAATCATAAGAACTTTGAGATTAAATGTGCTTTTCTTGGAGTAATTTTATATCGGGAGACCTCTTGAGAATTTTCGTAGCAAACATGTGAGTGAGGAAAAGACATGCCGGAAGGACTCATGTTGGTTTGTGGTAATAGTTTTCACTCTTAGAAGCGAAGAGTAAATAACCTGACAATATTGTCTGGGTATATTAGGGCCATTAAGTGCCAAATCAAGATTTGGAAACTTGGACATGGGTTGTTACAACTAGAAACTTGAAACCCAACTAAATTAGAAACATCCAAATAATTATAAAATCGAAAAGATTCCTCCCACTTTTATTAGACTTATATATACAACATCTGAAGTCTATAAGGAAACCCCACAACTCTCAATAGAATTATTACATGTGAAAGCAATCAAACATAAAGAAAAAAAAAAGTAGGTTTTGTGGGACCAAAATGAGTGAAGGAGACTTAACTTCATTTTTCAACCGTGTATTGAACTTCCCGGAAGGAATATTTTTGAAGTAAAATCCATCATCAAAAGCTGCCCAAATGCAGTTTTTAAAGTCGCATCTTTCAGAAAGCCAATACGAGTTCTCAGGCCAAAATACCTCAAATGAAGCATGTCCATTCAAACTATTTAAATTACACCAAAACAAAGTCGTACGCAAAAAGTTCGTTTTGAAGCTCCAATTGAATTGAGCTTGTTTGTCCAAAACGTGTTCGTTCAAATCGTCGTCTTTTGACTTGCAATGAGCTTTTAAAACTGAATTTGTTTGATAATTGTAAATAGTCACTTGCCATTTGCTTGCTGGTACTTGCCCTTTTTTCCCTGCAGCTTGTCTGTTGGATCCTGCAAAACATGTGTTAATAATAATGCTTGATTCCAAAGTAAACAATAAGATAAAATCGAAGCTGGTTAGAGTCTTCATTTTTTTAGATACTCAAATCTCTTTTGGTTATGCTTTAATCATTTCGATTTTGGTTTATTATATTACAAAAAAAAAAAAAAGAAGCTTCTCTTTTGGAAGTTGATTTAAGGTTAATATCCACCCAAAATATTTATTGCTATGAATGTTTTGAGGTTGGATATCAATATTTGTTGCATAGTTATAAATATAAATTCTTTTTTATTTGCTATTATTATTATTATTATTTTTTTGTTTGGAGATGAAAAAACAAAGTTGTGTTAAACAGAAACTAGACGGTTGCATTTTTATACTTTCTCCTTAATTAACATTATCAAGCAGATTTAAAGTAGAGATATAAATAGTTCTTTTAATGATATTTATCAAGTTTTTTATTCACATTAAAGGGGAAGAAAAATAGATATGATTAATAAGAATGAGAGAATCAAAACAAAATCAAAATTTAAAAGGTGGGGCGGAATGTTCAAACATTTCACCCCACATATTTGAACTTATAAAAATAGAAGAAGATCTATAACAGTCAAATTCATCGCTAGTCGATATTGTCCGCTTTGTCCACTTTGACACGTTATGTATCGTCGTCTGCTTCACGGTTTTAAATCTCATCCTAAAGGAGAAATTTCCACCTTAAATATTCCTATTTAACCTAAAACTGTTACTATCCATTTAACTGACATTTAATGCGGAATTACTTTAATGAACCTTTATTATAAATTCCACATTTACTTCGCGCCTCATTTATTATCTCGGGAATAAACATATACAAAAAAAAAAAATAAAGAAAAACATTACTATTACACTAACCTAGTGGCTAGTAATTATAACCTTTGGCCTAGACCTATTGGCCAGTAATTATAACCTTTGGCCTAGTAATTATAAATATGACTGAACCAATACTAATTTATACTTTGTTAAATGCAAATACAACTCAAACCTATACTATTGTCAAATGCAAATACAACTGAACTTATACTAACCTATACTATTAAATTTGAAATGCAAACCTATCCTATGCAGGTGCCACGGTCTCGGGGTTGCGATGCCTTTGTCAGGCTTATAGGGGCGCCTTTCCTTTATGTGAAAAATTTAGTAGCACGAGTCTTGAGTGTTTTAAGAATACTCAGTAAGCAACCCCCTATCAAGATTATGATGCAAGAACAGACAAATTTAATGATGAAACCTATCATAACAGTCTATTTTCCTAAGGTACTATCCTAACGTGCAGCTTGGATGTGTACCATATACTTGACGCATGGCCCATACGTGCGAGTATGGACCCACCAGTCGGTTCGCACACCCCTGGCTCCTTTCTTTGTCAGGCGAGCATGCTCTAGTAGCTCTCTATGCTGAATACCCGTTAGAAATAGTAGTCGTCATCTAATCTTGCATGAAATAATTTTAAACATACTCCTAATAATTTAAACTAGCTAAGCCTTTATTATACATATTTTCTTTTCATCCGAGTGGAAAATTGACTAGTTGGTTGGTTTTCTTTATTATACATTTTTTTTTCTTTTCGGCCCTTATTATACTATTTTCTTTTCGGCCTTTATTATACAAATAATTGTTAGTTGGTTGGTTTCATATTAATAAGTTGGAATTGACAATAAATTTTTAAAAGAAAAATATACTGAGTTCTTTGCATATATCAATTTTCTAATCTTAACCTTGTCATTTCAAATTAACCTTGTCATTTCAAATTATTATACGTACTTTCTTTTCATCCTTGTGACAACCAAAATTCATCCATGGTGGGCCTTTTAGTGTTGCAAATGGCAAAGGAAAATGAGAAATAAAATATACATTATAAGACTTGTAAACCACCTTTTATGTGTATGAACAGTTAATTCCTTTCCATTCTAAGTAAACTAGTTTCTTCAAGCCTAATATGTTTACCGCCTATACCATACAGCTCCTTGGAAACATAATTTTGGAATATTCGTTGATTTAAATGAAAAATATAACAAATTCTAATATTTTGTGTTTTATATTATAATCTAATTTGAGTTTGATTTGTGTTATATGGTGTTATTTTGAAAAAAGTTTAACTATTTTTAAGGTGGAAATACATTTATTTTTAGGTTTTAATTTAGTTTTGGGTGTATATTTTAAAATTTAGTTTTTGGGTGATATTCAACTTAAAATTTAGTTTTGATGTGAAGTAAGGCGAAGGTGATGATTTTGTCTAAGAAGAACAGGGATGAATTAGCTCGAATATCTTAGTTTGACTATTATACAAATAAAAACCCTTCTCATCTGCACCCGAAATGTAATGGCAATAGTTGCATTGTTTTTTAAGCCAAGTTCCATTCTCTGGCCAAAAAACCTTGAACCAAAGCTTCGCATAATTGTTGCTAAAGTTGCACAAAAACAATGTTGTTGGTCAAAAATTCTCTCTGAATTCCCAACGGTGAGCCAAGAATATGTCTCCTAAATCAAAAGGTTAGGTCAAATGAGCACAAATTCAATTGTAAAAATGAAAAAAAAAAAAAAACTTTAAGAGTCAAATATTCAATTAGCTAATTAGCTAAGACCATATATACATACCTTTGTTTTACTATTATACAAAGGAAAACCCTTCTGAGTCAATAGTTGTATGGTTTTTTAAGCCAAATTAAAAATTTCAAATTCCAAATTTTACTTTTAAAAGAAAGAATTTAAATCTTTTAGTCATCCAAATCTAAATTTTAAAGGATCTACAATGATTTAAAGGAAACTTACTAAAATTTTAAAAGATTTCACACAATTTTATTTGGGAATAAGGATAACTAAAATATCCTTCCCCCGTAGAAAAATAAATAATAAAATATGGTTTCTTTTAACCATATTTTATTAACTGCTCATTCCCCTAAAACACTCCCTACTAACTTCTTTCTCTCTCAATGTTCACTGTAGAGTCACTTTGCCTAAAGATTTCCTTATCAGATACAATCGTTGGCATATTACAGCAAGTTTTCTAATATGAATTCTCAAAAGTACGAATAAGGAATATCCCTTACAGACTTTATAAGAGTTGTTCTTAAATCCTCTTTTCCATTATGTGAGATCTTCATTATAAGGGTGTGTAGACCTCTCCTAAACAAACATATCTTAAAAACTTGGATAGAAGTCCATAAAAGAAAGCCGGACAATATATACTAGCGGTAGACTTGAGTTTTTACAAATAATATTAGAGGAAGATATCGGGCAGTGTGCCAGCGAGGATTTTGAGCCCCAAAGCTCAGATATCGGATGGTATGCCAACAAGGATCCTGCACCCCCAAGGCTTAGTTATTGAATGGTGTGCTAGCGAGAATGTTGAGCCCTCGAGGGGGTGGATTGTGAGGTCCCACATCGATTGGAGAAGAGAATGAAACATTCCCTACAAGTGTGTGAAAACCTCTCCCTACCAAACCCGTTTTAAAACCGGGAGGGGAAGGGCAAAAGGGAAAACCCAAAAAGACGTTTTTTTACAATTTTTAGCTCTGTAATAATTTGGAAAAGATAAAAGACGACAATATCTGCTAGAGGTGGACTTGCTCGAAGACCATACTTTTTTACCATCTTTTGATCTAACTTAGAATAATTTGGTAAATGCGAAACAAGACAATATGTGCCGGTATTAGACTTGGTTAAAGTGTCAAAATTTAATCTGTGTGTTCTATAAATTTAATATCAAACTTTTCACATATTTTCACAATATTTTAAATATTCTTCCGATTCTAGCATTAGGACAAATATAGATAATAATATAAAAATGAAACATCAAAATAAGATTAATGGGTAAAATTTGTGTAAAAATTGCCATTGAAAATTGGGTAAAAATTGGGTAAACAAGGAGAGGAAACACTAAAAGAAAAGGGAAAAATCAAACCAATCTATTCATGTCCAAGCTTGAGGCTCCAAATCTGAGCCAAAATCAAACCCTCAGCATCGGTGAACTGCAAACCAAAGCAGTCGTGGCCCATTGGTGCAACAACCAAAAACCATCCAGTCAGCCTATGCAAATGTCGCAGCCTAGGAATCTTTATTACCGGCCGATCAAGCCCATGAAAATGAGCACATCCTTCAGCATAGTAGGCACTCGGACCAAAACGCTCGTTCCTTAGCACAGTAGCCTCACGACCTAAGCACTTGACTCGATAGTTGTCGGACCTAGACTGCAAGATGTGTGCATATCCTTACCCTGTGATACACGTCCTGACCCGCGCGCCAAGCCCAACCCGTGTCCCTTTCGAGCATCCACTTCATGGCTTAGCTCGGTTCGGTACAGTAGCGGCTCAAACGACGTGACGGCTTGGTTTACAATTTTTCAATCCGTTTCACTACTTTGAAACCTTTCCTACAAATTTTTACCCTTCTATAGCCAACTTTTGAAATTTTGATAGTATTTAAGATGAGTATGACCGCCAGATTAAAGTATCGTAAGCTAATTAGAGGTTTACTCGTGAACAATATGTAGATAAATTTGTTTAATTTATTTGATTCTTTTATCTGAAGTTCACATAGGTTGACTGGATTTCAAGGGACGAATTTGGAGTACCTCGAAAGATAAACTAACGACCTTTTTTTAACCTACAAAAGTAAGTGGCTCTATTATTTGATTGGTTGGATGAATTGTATTACGTATTATGACACATTCTCGTTACCCTTGCATGTGACATAATAATGATTGCTATGCTATCCAATATTGTGTTATGCCATGTTTATAAGCTATACTATAGTGTGGCTACACTATGTTGTAATAATACGTTATCATGATGATAATCTATAATGTGTAAACCTCCATAGACCATGTCATGTAAGTTATGTTATGTATGAAAGATTTGATAGGAACTATATTTGCATAATTCACAAACTCGTGAGTCCATGAAAGAAGCCTAGGGGTACATGTGTCCTGGTGAGTCCATGTGCTCGTGGTTGGGTCGTGTGTAGGAGAGTACTATACATCGAACATTGCCCGGACTTGAAAGCTACCTAAGGTCATGCCATGTTGTTTATTAAATAATATGTCCCATCATGTCACATGTGTTTTTATTTCTCGACATCAAATGTGCGGTACTTACTAAGTATTTCTTAAAATATTCAAACCATGTACTACTCTTATTTTTTAGGTAAAGGTAAGCCACCAACGTAAGGTGGCAATGTTGTTGCGATGAAGGCCATGAAACTAGAGGTAGGGTAGTCACAATTTTTGTTTATTTTGTAGCGGTTAGGTTAGTTTAGGGAAATGTTTTTATTTTTCTTTATTTTATCTAAACTTCAAATGATTTATTTTTTGCATTATTTTTTTAAAGATTTTTTTACGAACGTTTGAGACCACGACACCTTTTATGAAATAATTTAAATATATATTTTGCGCACGCATTAGTTACGTCGTGCATATAGTAACAACTTTATTGTAGCATGTCATACGAAGACGAACTTCACCTAACGTTTAAAGAAGACACAAAATTGGGCGAAAAATGTGAATGAGGCTTAAGTTTCCTTTGTGGTTTGTCATGAGTGTGTTAAGATCATGACGTCGAACGGTTGGAAATGTACGATCGTGATATCGAGCTCTCAAGCAGTCCCACACCTCCACAAGTGGCACCATTCATCTAAAAAATAAAATGTAGAAAGAGGTGAATATAGAAATACTCGGTAAGAAACCTACCCTTAGGCTTTCATCACATCTTTGACATAGTATGTGTCCTAAGGCTTTTTCTTTTGAGGTTTAGGAGTTTCGAACCTAGTCTAATGCTCTCTGAGCATAGGACCATAAAGTCACCATAGAATGGGGGCAACTCCTGTGGCTACCAGCTACTATTTAAACCTACATGATCCGACGACCAATCCTAGTATGGATTTACAACATAGCGACCCTGCTATGCTCGCTTTTCCACACAAAATGCGCTAAAAATTTCTAAAACCCCTCTCATTGCACATAATTCACATTAAAATAAGGTCAATATCGAAATCGAGAAAAAAAATACTGACAAATAGAGGTCAAACGAATAGAAAAAAGAAGTATCACTCATTGGCCAAGCGTGCCTACATATGCCTAAAGGGGGTCGCATGCGCAAATATAACAAGCGCCTACATATGCGCATATGCGCCTAATATACACAAAAATTCTTCTTTTAATAAAAAAATAAATAAGTATGAGAAGTTAAAAATTGACTTATTGGGGAATTTGGTGGAAGGAAAGTGTAGGAAGCAAATCCTTTGATTCAGAGAACAGTAATTGAAATTGGCAAAGGTACCCTATGTAGTTAACCTGAGAAGCATGTTATCTCTCGATTGGAGATGAGTGCATTCTAGCTCTTATAGATAAATTGTAGATAACACTTTGGAAATCAGAATGGAAGAAGTTGGTTGAAGAGTGCTGGGGCAACATGAATTTGTTTTCTAAATATCTTAACATAAATAAGGTTTCGTATTGCTTACTCAAAACTTGTTCTTCAAGTAACTCGGAGCACCCATATGCCGAATGAATTATATGTTATGAAGTAATAAATTGTAAGAAAGGTTCTATTAAGTCCTCCTAATGTTGTAAAGGAAGTCAAAGAAAAGAACCCTTTGTTGAGAATGATTATTCTCTATGATTATTAAAAAACTATACAAATGAAGTTTTCAGGTTGTATGAGAAAGAGATAGATAATTGGACACTTTAGCAAGGTTTAGAGGATATGACCTAGAAGTCTTTGCACTTATTTTTTTTTTTTTAACTGATATCATGAAGATTATGGATCTAAGGTTGTATTGGACCTTTAGGAGTAGACTAGTAGTAAGAATAATCAGTAACTCTATCTTAGACAAACCAAGTAAATGACTCTGATATTTGTTTGGTTGGACGAATTGTATTATGTATGATGACGCGTGCACCGTGGCCCCTACACGTTTCATAATTATGATTGTTATGTCATGTTATGCTATGTTGTACCATGTTGTACTATACTATTGTATGTCACGTCATGTTATGCTAATTTATCTTAGATTTACTTTATTTTAATTTTGTTTCCTTCTCAATTATAAAGTTCGGTTGAAAAAAAAAATTATGCAAAAAAAAATACTAAGTGAATTGCCGCTACTACATCCAAGGAGGTGTGGGATACCCTGTAGCGGATGTTTTCGTTGTCAACTCGTGCTCGCATAGTTCCAGATTTGTGTTGAACTCACCACGTCCAAGAAACTCAATCTGTCTGCTGCCGATTATTTTCAAAAGATCAAAGGGCTAGGCACCAAGATGGCCGGCGACGGCTTTGCCTTGCGGGATGATGACGTGATCGCATATCTCCTCGCTTGTCTTGGTCCTGACTATGATCCCTTCGTCACCTCGATGACTACCAAGAGTGAAGCCCTCATGCTTGATGATGTGTTTGCACATCTAATGGTGTTTGAAGCTTGCCAACTACATGATCGTGGTCGTGGTCGTTCTTGAGGTGGCGCGCCTTCTCATCCTGCAGGTGATCGTCTTAACCCTTCTGCTCGTCCTTCCTGCCAGATCTGCGACAAAGTGGGGCATACTATCATTCGCTGCTGGCATAGGATGGATAAGTCGTATCAAGTGGCTACTTTCTCTTACAAGATTTATCAAAATTGGTACAGCAACACAAGCGCCACTGATCATATCACCAGTGACCTTGATCGTCTGGCTGTGCGTGAACGCTATAATGGAGGTGAAAAAGTTCAAGTCGGCAATGGAGCAGGTTTGCGTATTCTGCATACTGGTCATTCTTCAATTAATATTGCTGCACGTCTTCTTGCCTTGCGTAATATTTTGCATGTGCCTGAAATTTCCAAACATCTTCTTGACGGGATAATGACGTATTCTTTGAATACCATCCTTGGCATTTTTCTATTAAGGATCGATGGTCGAGGAAAAGTCTTCTGGACGGGAGGTGTGGGTCTAGTCTCTATCCTATTAAGTCATCTGAAGTAGTAAAGTTAATTTTGCGTCTCAATAATATTTCATGTGCTAGTGAGTCACCTTTGCCAGTTTGTAATGCGTGTCAGTTAGCAAAAAGTCATTGGTTACCATATACTAGTTCTTTTCATAGGTCTTCGTTACCTTTAGAGCTGATTTTTTCAGATGTTTGGGGTCCTGCACCTCCATCTATTGGGGGCTTCAAATATTCTATCAACTTCATTGATGATTTCAGTAAATTTTCGTGGATCTATTTGATGCATGATCGTAGAAAAGTTCCATATATACTTTTGTAGTTTCAAGCTCATTTTGAGCGCCTCCTAGATACTAAAATCAAGTGTGTCCAGTCTGATTTGGGTGGAGAATATCAGAAAATTCATAACACGTTCTTGCTTCGGTACATCTCTCGGTTGAAGATTCATCCACTTTTTAATGTTACTTAAATTTCGAGAAATTGGATTGGTTCAGGGCTTTAACTCGTGGTGCTTTGAGTTTTTTCTTTTTATATCCTTAATTCATACTTTGTTTAGGGTTCATGTGGAAATCCAAGCAATTCCAACAAGTATTTCTTAAGAAAAGTTTAAGGTGACTACTTACCTCGTCATCTGTGTTTGGGACTTCTATTCTTGAGCTTCAAGTATCCAAATTATTTCAAATTATCTTTACTAGATTCATCTTTGAGTCTAGTTTCAGAAACCATAAAGAAATTCATGTGAACCAATCTGAAAGAGGTCCAATTTGATCAAAACGTGTAGAAAGATCAACAAATGGCTACCTTTGACTTTTATTGGTCAAAGTTTGACCTTTGACTTTGGACTTCATCTACTAAATTGGTTGCTGGAAAAATCATGATTTTTCCTTATCATACCCCTCTGGTTTTGCCTTTGTACCACTCTATATACACCTCTAATAGGCTAAATTTCTTCACGAAACGTTTAGATGAAGTTTCAAGGAAGAAGTAAGGACCAATTTCATACCTTGTCGTGGTCTGTAGCTCGAGTTTTAACCTTTCGAAGTTCGCCAGAAAATATGTTTCTTGCCTTTATTTGGGGCAGCCGATTCCATCACGAAACTTGTTGGAAATCCCATATGAAATGTTTAGAAGTTGGTAGGACGAAAAATGATTAACCACAGCCCTCGAATTTATAAGAAATCTGAGAAAGAAAAACTCATATTCTAAATGTTTCAAACTCGAATTTTATGAATTCTCATCACTCGATTCTTGTCTTAGAACATTTCCCATAACTTCGTATTTATAAATCAAGCTTGCACCGCCATTGATGGTTTCAGAACTGTTGTGAATTTTTTCATTTTTTATTTTAAGCATTTCTAAAATTTCAGTCTGAAATATCTACAACGATGAAGGTGCTACCGACATTGGTTTTCACCTTTAACCGTTGGATCTACAAAACCTTGGCTCTTGTTAAACATATCCAAATTGCAGCTCAATCCAACGGTTGGATGTTAATTTAAGATTAATTTTCTTCTGCTGGACCGTTCAGGAACCAAATCTGGGTGCCGGTTTTCTTTAATTGCAGTTTTGTAATTAAGTGGAACTCCCAGGAAACGCCTAAGGAAAACATGTCAAGACTCAAGACTCTTCTAGAATCCTCTAAAGAACTCCCTAGGAATCTATGTCCTAGGAATCTATGACCTTCTAGAACAACTCACACTAAGATGGGTTCATATGATTACGAATGCGTAGAGCAACTTACACCTCAAAAAATAAGAACCTTAGAAACTTACATGATTAAGAATCAAGAACAAGCTTTACAACTACCAAGATAAGAAGAATGCTAGGTACCACTCAAAGATGAGAACCAAAGTCATTAGACATGAAAATTCTAAAATGCTAGGTAATACTCTAAGCATGTCCAACTGTGGCCCATAACTCCCACCACGCGGTGCTTTCTAAGGAGGCCTTTTTCCTCTTCTAAGTGGGATGCCCTGCACCGTGTTTCCTTTGCAGGATGTCATGTTTGGCCTCATTCCCCTCACCTAGGTGAGATGTCCTTCACCATGTTATGATTTGCAGGATGCCATGTTCATGTATGCACCGATCACGCGACCTATATGGTCTATGTTAGATTATGTGACCTATATAGTCTATGCCAGATCATGTGACCTTTATGGTCTATGCCATGTTCATGCATGCATCAATCACGTGACCTTTATGGTCTATGTCATGTTCATGCATGCATCGAGCATGTGACCTTTATGGTCTATCGTGGGGAGTAATCTATGGCCACGATGGAGCAAGAAGAGAGTAAGTTATCCTAGCCATGAATCATGAACCTCCTAAGACCTCCTACGGTACATCATGCTTATGGCTTAGACTACGCTGCTTGGAACGTATGAAGCCTTGAGCGTAAGTCTTAAGACTGTGTCGCTTGGAACACAAGAAGCCTCGGACACGGGTTGACAAGTTTATGTGTAGTACCGTAAACCCTAAGGGGAGTGTCTTGGAGAACGAATTAAGAAACATAACAAGAACTTACAACAAGAACAAGAACAAGAAAACAAAAAGTGTGGTAACCTAGCATATCAAGGACACGATTAAGAGCCTACAAGTAGGCTGCTTACCGAGTCTTGTACTCATTCCTTATTCTCCATTTTTTTTTTCAGGAAATAAGGAGCTGGTCGAGGTCGGGAGCGGACTCTGGGGCAGGTGCCATAGACAAACCTCACCCGTCATCCTTCAACCCTTTTTTGTCGTAACTTAACTTGTGTATTAGCTAATGTGTCATGTATTAAAATACTTTGTATAAACTTTATTTTGATATAATTTAAATATAATGTTTTAAATTCTTTTGTTTTATTTTGTGAAAAATTTACCCGTCTTTGTAGAGTCATCGAGTCTGCCCGGTTTTTACAATTTGACAAACATGCAAATTTGGTTAAACCCAATTTTGACACTAAAAATTCCACTCAAATTTGTGGTGTTTATTTGGTCAACATGCAAGTTTGGTTAAACCTAATTTTGACACTTAAAGTTCCACTAAAATTTGTGGGATTTATTGGGCAAACATGCAAGTTTGGTTAAACCTAATTTTGACACTCAAAATTCCATCTAACTCAAACATGGGTTTTTTCCATTAAGTGAAGTCAACATTGTGACTTTCTCCATTTTAATTTAACAATTAATTATTAAAGTAATATTAAATGATTAATTAAACAATTTAATTAATTCAAATGCCAATTCCAATCATTTTCGACATATATTGATTAAAATATTTAAATCTTATTTAAATATCTCCGATTCTCTCTTTTTGTTTGATTCGTAAATAAAACAAAAATGCTGTTAAATATATCATATATATTTAGCGCCTATTCCCTAATTCGAATTCGAACACTTCGAACTCACTCATCACACTGTTCTATGGTTTAGTCAAATATGAGCTAGCAGGGGGACCTAATGAACCTATAGATCATGGGCTCCAACGATCCGAGATGAACCGGCTAAACTCATTAACCTTGTTAACCAACATTCGTTAACTGCTAGGACACTCCACTATAGCCTAGTAGTTGCACTCCCCTCACTATAGATATATTTCTATCCATTTGATATAACCATGATTAGTAAGTCGATCCTTCACAGGTTGTTCGTAACTAGAGCTGGGTCAATTTACCGTTTTACCCCTGAAGTTACTTCTTGTTCCTTATATCTCACTGATCCTCTAATGAACAATTGGTTTGTGGTCCAACAAGTAAACCGAATCCCTCTCAGGCCAATGAGGGGGTGGGGCCCCTTATTCTAAACCTGGAGTCAGTACTTAAGAGAACTACCTCTCTACTATCCCTAAACCCTAAACCCTAAACCCTAAACCCTAAAAGTGGGTAGGAGTGAATTTCATCTTGAACCCTATGTCCCTAGCTATTCACCCATTCTTACCCCTGAAATGGGAGGCCTATTGAGTTAGTGAACTCGAGCCACTCTCACCCATGCAAATCTAAGGATAATTCCGAATGAGTAGGAGTTCATGGTTAGCTCAAGATTAAGATCGAGTTACCTAGGTCATCGAATGAAAAAAAATAGTCTCGACAGTAAACGACATTATAAAGTGGGAGTGATTTTCTTCATGGTCCGATCTTATGCAATACTCATTGCATAGGACGCCCTTACTCACATGTCTCCACATGTACAGATTAGTGATCACATTGTTTATATCATATACAAAAGTGGACCGCATCCATAGTGTTCCCCAGATAAGGTACTCAGCCTTATCCCTGTACTATAGATCATTTTGATTATATACTTGAACTTGATCCACTTTTACGTCTCTACATATAGTTCAAGTAATCATACTATAGCCAGAGTGTTCTTAGTTTATTGGATTTAGATTCACTTTATTCAATAACAATCTTTACTAAATAAACATCAATAATAACTTTATTGAAAATAGAATATGTTTTCGTTTACAAACTATGAGTTTTAGGACATAAAACCCAACAAACTCCCACTTGGACTAAAAACTCTAGTGGGGTTTTTTAACATTGAGTAGAGAGAAAGACATAAATACAATAAACTAGGGCATCCCATACTCATGCCTTTTCTCCCACTTGCCCAAGATTACATAACTCGTAGTCCTAGACTAACTAGGTGCCCCTCAAACACTTTAGCCGTGAGGGATTTTGTAAATGGATTAGCAATGTTGTGCTCTGAAGCTATCTGTGTGACGATCACATCTCCTAGTTGCACAATCTCCCTTATGAGATGATATTTGCGCTCAATATGTTTTCCTCGCTTATGGCTTCTTGGTTCTTTAGAATTTTAAACTACTCCACTGTTATCACAATAAAGAGTGACAGGCAGATGCATATTTGGAACAACTTCCAAATCCGTTAAGAACTTCCTAAGCCATACATATTCTTTTGCTGCTTCACAAGCAGTAACATACTCGGCCTCCATGGTGGAATCAACAATGCAACCTTACTTTATGCTTCTCCATATTATTGCTCCTCCGTTCAGAGTGAAGACAGATCCTGATGTCGATTATCTCGAATCTATATCGGTCTTAAAATCTGAGTTAGTGTACCCGATAAGGATCAAATCCTTGGCGCCGTACATTAGCATATAGTCCCTCATTCTTCTAAGATACTTGAGGATATTCTTAACGGCAGTCCAATGAGCACGTCCCGGATTGGATTGATATATGTTGACAATTCCCACAGCAAAGTATATGTCGGGTCGGGTACATAGCATGGCATACATCAGACTACTAACTGTTGATGCATTGGGAATATGTCTGATATCCTCAACTTCTTGAGGTGTCTTAGGACTTTGTTCCTTCGACAAATGAACTCCGTGCCTGAAAGGTAATAATTCTTTCTTGGATTCCTGTATCTTATATCGAACCAATATTTTGTCGATGTACGATGCCTGAGACAATGCTAGTGTTTTATTCTTGCGATTCCAAACAATTTGGATTCCAAGAACAAACTGAGCCTCTCCTAAATCTTTCATTCGGAATTGTGTTGCTAGCCAATGTTTAATGTTAGTCAGACATCCCACATCATTCCGAATGAATAGGATATCGTCAACGTACAACACCAGGAAAACTACTATAGAGTTGACTATCTTCTTGTAAACACAAGGTTCATCAATATTTTGTTCAATGCCATAAGATTTGATCGCAGTATCAAACTTTTTATTCCAGGATCAAGATGCTTGCTTCGACCCCTAAATGGATATTTGAAGCTTGCAAACCCTATGCTTGTGATCATGTTCAATGAACCTCTCTGGTTGAGCCATATAGATACTCTCCTCAAGATTGCCGTTTAGAAAGGCTGTCTTAACATCCATTTGCCAAATTTCATAATCATAAAATGTGGCAATGGACAAGAGTATTCTAATCGATTTAAGCATAGCAACAGGAGAGAAGGTTTCTTCATAGTCCACCCCCTCTCTTTGGGTATAACCCTTTGCTACAAGTCGAGCTTTAAAGATTTGTACCTTACTAGTTTGGTCTCGTTTCCTTTTATAGATCCATTTGCAATCAATAGGTTTTACCCCATCTGGTTGATCTTCAAGTTCCCAGACTGAATTGAAGTACATCGACTCCATTTCAAGATTCATGGCTTTGATCCACTGATCTCTATCTTCATCATTCATTGCCTGTTTATATGTCAATGGATCCTCAAAGCCATCATCAGGTATGATGACCTGTGTTTCTGCCAAACCCAAGTAACGATCGGGTTGAGTTATAACCCTCCCACTACGTCGAGGCATTCTCAACTCTTGAGAAGGATGTGATTGACCAGAAGTGCCAGCTCCATCAACAACTCTTGTTGAAGGACCAGCCTGATCAACAACTCTTGTTGTTTTATTAGTAGCTTCTTTAGAAATCTCACTTAATACTAGTTTGCTGCGAGGTTGATGATTTCTTATGTGGTCTTCCTCTAAGAATGTAGCGTTTGTTGATACAAACACTCTGTTTTCTTGAGGGACATAAAATAAACCACCTTTCGTCTCTTTGGGGTAACCTACGAATAGGCATAATTTTGAACGATGTTCTAATTTCTTGGGGTTTTGCAACAATACATGTATTGGGCATCCCCAAATTCTGAAGTGACGTAAACTACCTTTACGCCCTCTCCATAACTCATAAGGTGTTTCTGAAACACTCTTAGAAGGAACCATGTTTAAAATGTATGTAGCAGTCTCCACTACATATCCCCAAAACGAATCAAGTAATTGAGCAAAACTCATCATAGACCGAACCATGTCTAACAGAGTTCTATTTCTCCTTTCTGATACACCGTTCTGTTAAGGTATACCAGGGGCTGAGAGTTGAGATGTTATTCCATGTTCTATCATATAGTCCTGGAATCTTAAGTCCATATACTCTCCACCTCGATCTGATCGAAGTGTTTTAATAGTTTTACCTAATAGATTCTCAACCTCATTCTTATACTCTCTGAACTTTTCAAGAGCTTCGGACCTGTGATGCATTAGGTAAAGATAGTCATACCTTGAATAATCATCAACAAAACTGATGAAATATTCATACCCTCCTCGTGATCTGTATGCACGAGTTCTAAGGTTTCTTTGGCTCTATAACCTTTTTTGGAAAACAGTCGTTTAGTCATTTTACCCTCAAGAAAAGACTCACATGGTGGTAAAGAGTTGTCTTCTAACTCATTTAAAAGTCCTCTTTTAACCAATCTCCCAATCCTATTGAGATTAACGTGGCCTAGTCTTAAGTGCCAAAGATAGGTATTAGGAGAAATCTTTTGTCGTTTATTTTGAGTTTCAGCTGTTTTAAACATATCGGTATTTAGAATAGCTTTTGTTTCGCTCGGTTTTAACATATATAAGTTGTTTTCTAGTTTTGCAGAACAAATATGAATACCTCTTTTCTAATGAACACTTCATTGATTTCAAAATCCGAGACGTTTGAAGCACATGCTCAAAAATCGAAACCCTAATTTGGAAACCCTAAAATCGAGACGTTTGA